>OV884009.1:49372777-49972777 GCA_930367205.1 Acanthosoma haemorrhoidale
GTTGACGTGATAAAGGGGATTAACTATTTTTCTTAGGACTTATGACTGAAAGGCTACGCTTGATGTTTGACTTTTACGCTGTCCCCCATAGCTCTATTCCGTATGTCCAGATTGGCTCAAGTATAACTTTGTAGATTAGTAATTTAGTTTTGTCATCAAACGTCCAACAATTGTTTCGCAACGAACGCTATTATAAAAATAAAAACTTAAAACGGTATAAAGTTAGAAGTTTTAGAATTAATTCATTTACCTTAGTGCTCTTACCTGTGGAAACCATGGATAAGAGAGAATGTTTTAGCATAAAAGGAGGTGAGTTTCAAAGGAGGATTAATAACTTCTGATATCTGAAACTGCCACAGAGAGTACATCATATGTCGGTTTGGTGCGGAAATGTTCTGAACCTTAGTTGATGTTTATTGCACATAAGTCGCGGACGGGGAGGGCACAATGAAAAAAACGTAGACCAATCACTGTCTTGAACTCTCCTAAACTACTCTCTGCATCACTCTCTCACTATTACCAGAAGATAATACCCACAAACTATAGTTATAAGCTGACTCCTACTCCGTGTTTATCTACGTTTTATTTCGTCATAATCGATGTAAGAATATATTTTAAACAGTATAATAATAGGACAAGGCAACTGATTAATGAATCAACATTTTTATTTTGTATCTCTGATTTATCTATGTACAAAGAAGAGCTTCAATTGTGAAGCCATATGAATAAAGTTTTTTCATTAATTATTTTTTAAACATTTTAACACCACGAGGCTTATTTCAGAAACTTAAAAGGCTCACTAAGTCTGCCCTATTAGGAGCCTGTGCACGACTAAATATTTACACCATGAAAGAAGACGATACCTGAGAAAGTTATACAATAAGCCGGGGAACAATAGATCGTCTTTACAAGCAAGACACGGCTATAGGATAAACAGCAAAGGATAATGAGCGTTGAACGAGAGGGCTTGACAATTTTAGCTCAATGCCTCGGCAAACAGTTGTTCAGTCTGAGGCTGGGGTTAGCTGAATCCGTTTATAACAGCTGCTAATTTAAAAGCATTCTTTTAACAGCTGTTTTCCCTTATAAAAAGGAGTAATTAACAATTACTTAATCTCGGGATTAAGGGGAGGGGGATAGGGCAAGGAGCCCCCCCCCCCCGGACCCCAAGTCACCCCAAAAATAAATTGTGACTTCGAAACGGGAACAAGTGCTCCCCTCAGAGCCTCTTCTTTCTTCAGAGGCTTACATTTATTTATAAAACACCTGAGATCTGAATAATTCATAAGTATATAAGGGAGGAAGGGCCCACCAACCATATTTTGTCTGCAGTTTTGGCCCTATAAGAAACCAAGCCCCGGCCCTTCCACCGCTGCCAGATTTAATAATATTCATACAGCTCCATTCGTTTCATCGTTTAGTTAACTACAATAATCCATACATAACCCCTTCAAGTTGCCTGCTTATTCCCCTGCAGTACCATCCCCCTCTTGTGAACTTTAAAACAATATAATTAAACTTGTTCACATGTAAACTATTCACAGATAGTTGCATTTTATTTTCAAAATTATATACAATGTCAGTAACAGTATGACAATACACAAGGCACAGTTACAAGTTCATATTATGTATTAAGCTCATATAACAACTTCATATTATGCAACCAAAATTGTTTGTACTTAACCGAGTAAAGTATATTTGCGATTAAGAAATTAAAAAAACAAAATCCAGTACCTGCCCAATATAAATGAAACCTTGTAATATTTCTAACCAAATCTTAAGCTTCGACTCTTTCACAACTAAAATAAAGTATTCAATTTATATTTTAAAAATATATATAGCATCAGCTAAAATGGTAATTTGCACTTCCTTGACAAACACTAAAAATTTTGACTATTTTCTGTCATAAAATCACATATAACAGACATGTCAACATCCCAGTGTAATGTACTGATTTCGGTTTACCACGCTTAATTAGTAAGGAATACTAAGAACATGTTTTAGTTATGTGAATTCTGGAATATATTTCAGAAAGCTCTATTAGTTTCGTTGTTTGCTTCATTGCAATAATCCATGCGTAAATGGTTCATGATATATTGTCTGCATATTCGCCCCCTGTATCGCCTCTCCTTGTGAACTGCTATGACTGTAAATACAACTTGTTAGCTAAGTTTTTGGGGTAAGTGTAAGGAGCAGAAATGGTAAGCGCCATGCTAGCAGTAAATTATTTTCATTCTCACATATTTTATTGTTGAGCCCGAAGAGATAGGCTCTACTTTTATTCATGGCTCTATGTACGTTATTCAATACAAGTCGTAGAAAGTGAATAAATGAATTACTTAAACATTAAATGAATCAAAATATTCCAATCACATTTCCTCAGAACTACAGTTACATTAAGAACTCATCATTTTACAAACATCTCCAGCTGCCAACTGTCATTGCCCTTTGGTTAAACCCTCAAGTTTTTCCGAATTCCACAAAAACCTATCAGCTCATCCAAATCCTCTTGTCAACTACTTAGCAAGCAACACTTATCCTTAGAATCATCTTTGTCGCCTAAAACAGTGGTGGCCTCGGCACTGGCACTGGCCATCATCCCCACTCATGCCGTGAGCGGCAGTGGCTCTCTTGCCTTTTATCTGGTCTCCACCTCATGGTGAAGCAGTCGAAGAGGGGTGTGGTGGAAGTTCCACTGCTTTCAGCCCTCCCACCAGCTTACTGAGGGAATTGCCTTGGCAGTGGGTGGGGCACTAGGACAGAATGCGTATGTATTTATCGTATGAATGGAAATCGTTCATATAAATGAATCTATACGTCCCAATTAATAATACGCCCAAGGAAATATTTATTTTTCAAATAAATATCTTATAATCGTTAAAATTAGTCATTTCAAGATGAATTCTACAAGACGTCAAAATATTCCGAAAAAAACTGTTCCCAGTAAAATATTTTAATCTGTAATTGTGTTTACATTTCTCAGCAAACGATTGGTCATATTTTTATTAATTTTTGGTTAATAATATTTCGTCCATAAATTATTCGAAATATTTTAATGGTTTACACATCAAATTTTATGCTATTTTGCTGGAAAAAAATAGGCACGGTAGAGACACTTGAAACAGGAATCGTGCAGGGTAAAATTCTCTGATTTTCCCTATTGTATAACAGTGGACCACCCACCACCTTTTTTTTAACACCATATTACATAAACAATTAAACGTGCTAGATAAGGTAAATGTTTTTCGGTGATGTTTTCCCATGTTTGTATGAAATTCAATATCATGATCAAGAGTGTTCCTGCTCTTATTCATGAATTGATTATTGGGAATTTCATACTGTCGAACGTGATAGCATTTTAATTTTCTCATAGAAGAGCATAACCATATTATATTTGATTACAGGAAAACGATGGAGCAAGCAATACATGGGCGAACAACTGCTGATCGTCTAATAAAAGACCAAACAACGAATGCTATAAAAATAAATTTATTCATCAGAATTAATTTGATTTAGAGGAAGTGAGTTATTGGCTGATATATTTTTATGGGGAGCTTAGAACCTACCAGGTAACAGGGTTACCTGTAATTTCTAGCATTTCCAGATATTTAAGGTGGGAAATGTTTTTGAGGAATCATTACCAGACCGGGTGTTGAAGAGATACCTCATGTTTGAAACCGACGAATAAAAGCCAACCAAACCAACCAATTCCCCAGCATGAAGGAACGTCTATGTTATTATTGCTTATATAAGGTAATTATTATTTTAATTGTATAAATTCCTTTAGTCAATTATTGTTAGTATGAAACATTTGACAATGACAAATTTATCTACTATAACCATGTGAAACCCTGAATTTATATGTTTTTTTTTTGTTTTTTTATTAAATTTAGTAATTTTTATGGATGGATTCTTCTACTCTTTAAAAGTAAAGAAGTAAACATTTTTTAACCAAAAATGAAATGGAAAAAATGACATGTTGTCCAGTCGATATGTGACATTTTCGAGTGGGTACTCTGATCCTCTCGTACACGTTTTAAGAGAAATAGATGTCCAATAAATATCCAGTAGAGGGCAGACAATGAATGCAAAGCACTCATCGAGGATGCTCCTCACGACCGATCGGTTTGGTATGGGCGGCCAAGTAGGGGGGGGGGATCACAGGCCATTTTTCAATTAGCCGTAGCAGCTGTTAACTATTGCCTTCAGCAAATCGCCAATCGCTGGACGATTTTTTTTTTTTAAATTGTACAGAGAGAAGATAACATATCAGAAAAGAATCAATGAAAATATTTTTGGCTTTCAAAAGCTTTAAGTTATAGTTAGTGTTTCATCAGCGTCGAGTGCGTAATTTCATACAAAAATATCCCAGAAATCGAATAGCATCAAACCAAACAAAAATAAATATGAAAATATGTTACGAAAAAAAAAGTTTAAACAAAGTAACTGTACGTCTTGTACATTAATTTATCTAAATTCAACCCAACACCTTTTTCGCTAAAAAAAGTATTTATTTTGTTCCCCATTTTTATTTATATGTTTTTCTACATCAATTATGAACTAAACTGATTATTTTAAAATAGGGAAGTTGTAAGTAAAGAAACCATATATAGTTGTTCTTATATCTAGAGATACTCTCTACTATTCAACTAGACTAATTAAACTATTTAAGCAATAGTCAAAATAATTAATCGGCACATATGTCTTCATTTTACTTGTTCAGTTATCCCGGTAACTTAAATCTCCATTGCTATAATTATTCGCGGATAAGTTTAACCCAGAACATTTAATTTAACCTTAGAGTGTTAAGGAGGCAATAGACAACAACTTAAACCCACTTTAATAACTTTAGCAGATTGATTAAATCATTTTTACGGGCACTATCGTAGACAGTGAAAGATACATAAGAAAGATAATAACCCCTACTTGAATGAAAGTAAAGCCTCTCCCTTCGCTCTCAACTAAACTTGTTTGCACCACTTTTATTTGCGATCAAGAGCACTAAAACTCAGTATAGAGAATGAAAAACTTCATTTGGTCTTTCATATTGTGTAAATAGCTTATTTAGATATTGATAATTTTTGTAATATTTTTAGAAATGTGGTTGATTTTGGAAAATGTTTTTATATATTTGTTTTTCAAAATTTTGTACTGAAGATTCAATCAATAACTAATCGATAAGTATACATTGACACCAATTCAAATAACGTGGTATTAGAGACTCGCCGATTGCGGGGTTGTTGCTCATACAAAATCAAGCTGAGAAAGGTGACAGGGGCAGAACAAACATACAAAGAGGTAGCTATTGGGAGAATGTAATCCGTGGATTAGCAAGACTTATCTTGGGCAAATCGTGAGGGAGGAGGTTGTGAGCCATGCCTCAGTCATGATCCATCTTCCTCCTTGCAGCAATAAACAGTGCCATCAATCAACATGGAGCTGCTTTTTTTACTGGAGCACAACTTTTCTCCTCGTGTCAACAACGGTCGGGAAGTAACCTTCAAAAGATTTTTTTTTTCTCTTCTGATAGATGCTTGTCTCTGTATGAAATTCAAAATGGGTTTGAGATGTCACTGCCGATATCGAACCCTGTAGGGTTTTAATTGCCCGGCCCGGAGGGCTCTGTTCGAGCCCAGTTGACTTTATTTTGTATGTCTGTCTGAATGTTCGACGAGAGCGGTTGTAAATACATTTCGATAAATTTTATATTTCAAATGTATTTAACAACACTTCAATTGTTCTAATTAATTTTTGGCTAAAGTACCATTACGTGATATAATACATTCAAAAACACTTTATCATGATACAATTACAATCTGCCTTATTGGGCAATGAGTAATTGTTTGAGTCCTTTAGTTGTTTCTGTTTACTTGCTATTGAATTGTATTTGACTTTTGAATGTAAAAATAAGAATGAATAATGGTCATAAATATTCCAAAAACAAACTGTATAGAGGACGACAATCATTTATTTTAATATTTATGATTTTGATTGGGAACGACACTACACGGATTGTTTGCTTATGGACTTATCAATTCTGAAACGTCGTATTATTATGCGAATGCATAGTAAATATTGATACATAAGGATATTATGCATATCGGCAAAATTCATTCTATGTATAAACATCCTCTAAAATAGCAAATATTACTAACACAAGGCACTTGTAAGGAGCGATGGAGCTTTCGGATTAAAATCCTCGTGAAGGTTGAGAGGTTCCCGAGTCGGCCAGCCATCAATCAGGACTGGCCAATTAAACCTAACCGATTCCTAATCACAACTGCGATAGCCCTGAGTCCCTTCCTATAACTGACCCATTCCGTCGTCAATCCGCCCTACCATATATCCCCACCCACTCCCACAACAAATTTTAACACCAATAAACCCCTAATTACAAGTAATGTTGAAATTAGCACGGGATCGTAATTTCAGGAGTTCTCTTTCCTAGACTATGGTATTCATCCGTGGACTTATTATTGCTGTTTGTTTTATAAGTTTTTCAGTGAAAAACGAATCAACATATTTTGAAGTGCAGTGTTTCTGTTATATGCAGTGAAAATAATAACATAGGTCTCAATTTTTCAATTTTTCAATTTTTCAAGTTCATTTTGTTTGTTCAGTCATCTCGGTCTATCTATTTACTGATACTATTTAGGTAGCGAATACAGTCCGAATCCGAATAGGTAACACTTAGCACTTACCACACTAGTACCTAAGCAACACCTACTAAATATGGCAACCTTCGTCCTTCGTTCACTGGTTCTTCATGAGGTGTTATGCTATGAATTTATTCTTCAAGAAATCTTCTTAATTTTTTATATGGGGGGGGGGGGAACAGGTTATAGTTACACAGAACATACACGTCTTATGTGCCGTATGGCTCTGCTGCTTTGCTCACCTCGACCAACAGACGCTAATAGATGCAGTAAAGGCGTTTCCCCTTAATTAGATTTCCTATTTGAAGAAGGTGGTACTTTAGATAGAAACACTTGATGCTGGGGCCTGAGGCGAACGTAATTAGACCTCTTGTCCGCCAAGGGAAGAACATAAATATCTTGGGGGGGGACCCCCAGATTATATTCGGTCCTGGCTGGAGTAATTGAAACGGGTAATCTGGAACATCCATCTTTCCCTTACCTAGGCCCTTCTCCCACTAGGGCAAACACAATAAATCCGCAGGCCCTATACTGCGACAGATAATTTAATTTGCGGGTTCATCTTTTCTTTTTTTTTTCATAATAACCTAACCACAGGTTTTACTGATTTTCTCAACCATTATTCCTATTACAGTAGTCTCAGTAATAATCACTGAGTGGTTCCTGATGACAATGCGAATAGCTTACGTTTTCATGGCGTCTGTTGACACATTTTGTGTTTAATGAAAATCAGATAAATTTTAGCCGTCCACCTTGGTTAAGCGAATCAGAATAAAAAACCACTAACCCAAGCCCACATGAAAGACTCAAATAACAAGTACCCGACAGACAATGAAGCGATTGACTACTTGACATCTCATCTTTCAATAGTCAATAAACTGCACATTTATAAAGATATATTGGTATGAATGAGATCATTTATCACAATTACTTATTGTCCAATAAGACAGGTTTTAATTTTATCATAAAGCTGTTTAATAAAAAAAAAAAAAAGAAGATATATTGAAACCACAAAAACATCAGGAACTCCGAAAATTCCAAAAACTGAAAAGCCATATTTTAGTAATACTCTAAAGCCCCAAAACTTCAGTAGAGTATTTTGAATTGTTACACAATGTGAAAAATACAATATACGTCTTCAGAACTTTAAATGATATTATTTTTCACTACCATTCTCTCTTTCAATATCAAATACATAACAAGGAACTTCTCCAAGATATATTAAATTTTCTTTCAAAAAATTTCAATATATAACATATTTTTATCGTCCATTTAACAAGAAAGTAAGCAATACAAGTGTATACCCAGTAGTGGAAGAGGGGGACATTGATTTTGAAAAATAACATTATTCATAGTTATGAAGGTACCCTGAATAGGCAAGACGTTGACGGGTTGATATAAAATTAAATAGTAGCTATTTCGAGAGAAACTAAATCCTTTTTTGAAAAACATCTGGCGCTTACCTACTTATTTCCCGGAGCCACGAATATTACCAAATCGTACGGAAGTGGTTGTAGATTGTCATAAGTATCTTAGTTTTATTTGTAAAATCAATTATTACTTTTTACTACTATTAGTTTAGATCAGTGAAAAAAAATGCACGTTATATGAATATTTAAAATGTAAATAATAAATAAATGTAAATATAAAGTATTATAACAAGAATCAGTTATTGATTTATAAAAAAAATTGAAAATGAGGGAAAAAAATCAAGAGGTTTGTTATCATAAATGTCTTCACTGTATGTACTTAAACCGTAATGGTCACAGAAAACGTTTCTAAAAAATTGAAAATTACCTCACGTTTTTAATGAGACCGATTTTAATTGCTATTAGAAATTAGTCTGTAAGTTGTTGGTTTTCTTTAATCAGGTTCCCTATGTATATATATATATATATATATATGGATATTAATATTTTGGTTATTTATAATTATTTATAGTAGCGTATAATTTGTAAATATGTCGATTGTTAAATTAATGATTTGTAAACGTATAGATCGCTGAATCAATTCAAAGGCTAACTATTAAATAAAATTTGTAATTGCATACATTGGTAATCATTAGGACCCTTAGCCGTCTGGGAACGTGTACAGGGTACTCCCCTGTGGTGCACGAACTTGGGACAATTTTCTTTTGAAGACTGCCCATCCATCCATAGTGATGAAGCTTAGGGCATTCACCATATTTCTTAAGCCTATGTATTCCAAAACCAATAAAATTAAAAAAAACCCGAATATTTGTACACTAATTTAAGTTATGTATGAAACGATGAATTTCCTTAGCAGTTAAGATCATAATAAATGTAGACATTATAGATAAGGATGAAATTTGAAATCCTTATGAAAATAATAAGGAATAATTGTCAAAGGTCTGCCGAATATCGGTTTGAGGTTCAAGGAGCTATCGTAATGAGATGGTTCTAAAGTTCTAAGTGGTTGGTATTAAGGTGGTGTTGGCTGGGAAGGGAATGTGAGAAATGGACGATGAATAGAAGGAATTGGTATTCTATGAGATTGTGAAGTAGGAACTAATCTAAGTTCTCCTCTACCCGTCCCAAACCAGGGCGGTTTCATTAAACTTTATCCCCTTCAACCACATTATCCACATGCAAGCTTACTTGGATTTAGAAATTTAAACAGGTGCTCCCTTTATTGTTTTCCCGCTAAATGTTTCTTTTTACTCTAATTCAATAGGTTCTAAGGGTAATTTCTTCTTTTCCTTTTTTTATTTTATTTTTTGTGGTTCGCTAATAATTTGTTTTTTGCTCGGTTAAACGAATTATGGGTTATTGAATAATTATTAATTTATTTGATAAAAAACAAGATCATTACACTGGGTATGTATTATGAATAAAACAAGGTAATTTCAAACATTAATGCATTAACGGTTTCATTCGAAGTATCATATTGTAAGCCTCATGATATACGAATTTTTTCTCCTCCCTGGAATCTGTTTCCCACGTGGGGTTTCCCCATAGACCACATAACGAGCACATGAAGTATTTCGTCACCTGTGATGCGCGTATTCCAGTGATGGTTTGCTTCACCGGTCAACACACCTTGATTTTTGATCTCTAATAGCCTTTATTATCACGGCTGCTCATCCTGCATGGCTCTAATGGAGATTGTGAAGTGGACTTGCTGCTCCTTCCTCGCCTGGGCTAAGAGAAGAAACCCATCAGTGATAGCAGGTTTGACTCGTCTTGATCCTCTAAGGCTCAACAAGGGAGCACGACATGTTCCACTGTATTCCCGCCCCTACAGCTTGGATTTTTTACTGTCTTCGTACAGCTTGGAAAAAAATCCACCGTAACCTGAGAACTCAGTAGTCAGGTTGAGCCCATCTCGCACCGGGGGGATGAACTTTCCCCTTTGCAACGTAACCTAACCCTTGTGACGTACGAACCCCGGTTCGACAATTGTCTATTGAACACTGCCCTAAAACTATCATTTAAATTAAAAAAACTAAAAATTCAAGCAAGGAACATATCAGTCAAAAATGCCCGAGAAAATCATAACCTGTCGTAACAGTACTTTAGATTAGAAAGCTGCATCTTAATGACCATCTTGATGTTTGGCCTTTTTTTTTTTTTGTGAATTTTTGGAGTCCCTGATGTTTTGTGGTTTCAATATATATTTATAAATGTGCGGTTAATCGATTATTGGAAGATGAGATGTCAATAGTCTATAGTGTTGACTGCCGTGTACTTGTCCTTGGAGTCTTTCATGTGGGCTTCTGTGTTGTTTTTTTCTATCCATTAAACGAAGGTGGAGGGCTAGAAAGTATGTCGGTGATTCCGCGGTGTCCCCTCGGATTGGTCATCAGTGTAAACTATAAAGGAGAATGCCCCTTAAAAGAACACGAATGGATTTGAAAAGGAAACTAAGAAAAACCGCTATGGCAGGGGACTGTTTCTTCACAAAGGGTCGGCTTAGTGTTGACTCGCCGGTGGTTGACCAGCGGTCGTCCGGGCACCCTCTCCGACCACGTTGAGGCTGCCTTTTCATTTGCATTTCCGCATTCCAATTTCCTGTTTAAATCCGATGTTGCAACTTCATTTCCTCCTGCCCTTTTTGAGGTAAAAGGTACCTTCAAATTGCGTTATACGGAAGTGAGAGAACAGCGAAAGAAGATACAAATTTTATCGTCTGTAATAAATTTCTTTAGCTCATAAATAATTAGTTAAACAATTTTAATTATAAGACTTATCAGATGCAAGTAATGCGTTTTATTTTAGATCTAAAGGGTATCTTTATTATTTTTAGTGCTCTAGTTGTGATGTTTATTTTGCAATATAAAATGAAACGATGCACCAAAAAAACATTGTAAAGTTAATTCGCTTATTTTATTCAGTGTCTGATGCTCCAGCTAAAACACGTACCTTTGGTAAACCTTGTTTAGAAAAGGAGTTTAAAAAGAAAGTAGGTAAGTGTTAGAGCGTAAGAAGGATCTGATACGTTGTAACCACACTTTAATGCCACATTCAGAGCTTCTATGTGTTGCCTTGAAGGGCATTCGAACAGCTCTGTCTTCGTTTCGTTAATCCAATGTTTACTGGCAACAAACCCCTAACAAAAATAAGTTGGTGGATTTAATAATAATATTAAAATGGTTTTTCCAAACGTTCCAAGGGTTAATCATTGGTCCCTGGCCAGATACAAACACTCTATAGAAATAACTTAAACCTAAAACTCACTCCCTTAAAATAAACTTAAGTTAAATAAATACATTTGTTTTCATTATTAAAATACATATGGAGGTGACTTAAACAATTGGTAATTATAAATAAAAACGCAGAGATGGTTAATTTTCATTTCCTTATTTATTTTAATCAATACAAACCAGAATTTCAGTTTTGTATTCTATTTTAAAGGTTCATGGTTTTTTTTTTCTTAGCTCTCAAACTTATAAAAATAGGATGTGAGAAAAATAAAGGAAAATTATTTTGGGCTAATGAGTGCCTTTCACTAAGGGGAGTCCCCCATTTGAAGGATGTATGAGAAGGATATAGGGTGTGGAATGCCTAAAGGAGGCGGGTGGAATCGGGAAGGTAGTGAGAGTCTACCGATGGTTTTGGTGGTTACATTTATTTCATTTAATTCATTATAAACACGTTTAATGTACGGTAGTGGGCAAACAATTTCCGGACAGGTAATAAATATATGTTAGTACTTAGAAAATATTATGAGGATTTAACAAATTTTTTTACGGAATTAAATAGAAACATAATTAGTTTCAAAAAGTTATAGATTGATCAAATTTATTTTTGAATATAGAAAACTAATTTCAAAAACGATATTTTCAATAAATTAGTTAAAATGGCCCGCCATACAAGTATAGACATCCGTGAAAAATTTTTGACTTCAAAGAAAATCATGTCGTCAAACCGTTAAAATGTTTAAAGTTAGTAAAAGTACCATAGGTTTTTTATTAACAAAAATATTATACAGGAGGGGATTCAAGCGAACTACTCCCTGAAACGTGTTTGTAATGAATAAAATTAAATAAATGCAAAACTCAAATTCTGATTTGTATTCATTAAAATAAAGAAGGGAATGAAAATTAACCATCTCTGCGTTATTTATTTTGTATAGATTGCTACAAGAAAAATAATCGCCTCGCAAAACCACTGAAATATTGATATAGTGTTACGTATGTACGTATTTTTTTTATTATTATTCATTGTTCATTTATTTATTATTTTTATACTTTATCTACAGTGATTGCTAATGGTGGCTGATACTGGTAAAGACTAATCCAATTAATGTCCCAATGATAATAAAGACATGTTATTATTATAATTTATGTGCCGGTGTGACCCTAGGGTTTTAAAAATGATTTTTAAACGAAATAATTAACGTTTATAATATTCCCTAATCTTAATAGTCAGAGAATTATTTTTTATTATTATTGAATTTAGCTTGCAATCGATTTCTAAGAAAAATCGGGTTGACAAAAAACACGGACGACCCAGGACCTATTTCCTTGCGGTATTAATACCTAAGGGTTGCTTGTGTTACACCTACGAAATAGTTACCGAACGTCTTCGATTATTCAAATAAGTGCCCGTTCAAATAATTCAGGGCGTAAATACCCCTGGAGATTGAAGAGCTGGTCCGTGATTAGACCGTACAAAAGCTCGCTTAAAAAAAGCTCTCAATGATAAAAGCACTCTGTAAATTGTCCATTCACAATTGGCCCAGGGCATTGGAGGGGGTGCTAGTGGGGGGGGGTTATAGCACTAGTCTGATTTTTAGTTTTTATTCATGGCCGAAGCAGCGGGGGGGGGGCATTCAAGGGACCGGCCCTGAATAATGTTAATGCCCTTGTTTGGCAGCTCAGCCAATAATAAATCAGAGGCGAAGGGCACGGGTTTGTGGTTTGTTTACTGGGCCACACTTGGCTCAGTCCCTCAGCGTAAATCACATAGCAAAAATTTCCCTCCAAGTCAGGGGACCCTTCGGCTAAGAAGTCTTTCATCTCCTTCATACCGACTCTAACTTCATATGTCATGGAATAACACCACAAAGAGCAGCTCCTATTTCATTCTAGGTCCTTTCTCTAAGCTACGTATATAAAACTTGCATGCAACAAGTCCGTTTCTCATTTGACTCAAGATTTCGTAATAATTGTGACAAGTAGCTCTGAGGATATTTTCATTATATTGAGACTTACTTTCAAAAGAATCTAGCCTTAGTAAAAATTGTGAACTCATTAGCACGTTCAACAGTCCACGAATGTCATCCAATTCAACCATCATTACATCCTGTGGAGATTCTCTAGCCCTCCATCCATAGGTTGAAGTGGTGTACTGATCGCTGAATAGCGCCTGAGGGTGCTAGACGTGGTCTGTTGAAAGCACTAGCCAATTAATGAAAGGTTTACACATAGAAACGAACATTTGTGGTATTTACAATATAAACAATTCAATTTACTCCAATCCAATACCTCAATGCCTCAATATTTTCGCACTTACATATTATAATATATTGTATAAATGAGAAAGTAAATGAAAATTGTAAATATGGTATGAATAAGAACATGTATCACAATTACTTATTTCCCAATAAGGCAGATTGTAATTTTACCACAATAAACATTTTGTACTAGTAATACATAAACAATCGAATGTGCTGAAATAAAAGGATTTATTTTTCATGATAACGATGTACTTATTAGATAATTGCAAATCTCATCAGAAATTGATGAAATCCTACATTTAGGGAGTAGGAACTTGACGCAGAATGAATGTTGCTTTGAAATCGAAGGGAAACCTTAAAAGAGTTACGTTATTCCATACGTTTTGGAATAGGCAACGTTTAATTATCAGCCAATTATGGAAAATACTGAAAGGTTGGTCTCTGGACAGGTGCTCTGCCTACTGAGCTATTCTGTTACACAACGTCCAAGTAAATTTATAATTTCTTAAGTTTATTCAATATCTCTCAGAAAAAATCATAAGTTAGAAATTGACTATGTGAGGGACATAAATGTCGTGATCGTCAAGGTGTCTGACCAGGGATCAGGAAGTCTTAGTCTTAATTTATTTTCAATGCTGAAATTTTGGTTTATAAACTATTTTCATTTAAAGACAAATCAAAAGTGAAGAGTAATATATAAGTAATATATTCACGTAGGGACTTAAGAAAAAATTTTAATGTAGAAAAGGTATTTTCTGTGCCATGTATCTTTTTAACATTGGCCTTTTAATCTAAAATGTATAATATTGATTAAAAACACCATGTTCACAATTTATCAATGCCTTACAATCGACAGATGAAGATGTTAAAATCCTTTTTTTTTCAAAACTCCTTTATTTTGGTGTATTTCCTAGGATTTGCAATAAACTCATATATATGTTAAAATTACATGCAGTGATTTTTACATTAACTGTAGCTATAACAAATGACATATAGCTTAAAAGGTTACACAATATTATTTGAGCAATTCCAGTTTATTATATATCCAGAAATACAACTTTTTTTGTAATGTGAAGGTTATGGGGCTCATCCTCAGGATTTTTATGGTAAAAAAATAATTAGCTTTGTATTAATAAATCTATTACTTTCTTTACTCAATGCGAGAAATGTAATACTTGAAATTTGATTAATATTTTCTTGCAGCATTCAAGAAAATGCATGGAAAGTAACTTTTAACGACTGCAGCACCAGATCTCTTATCTATCTAGTGTCAAATTATCCCACAAAAGAAAAGTAAGGTTGTAAGGCGTCCGATCCGAGACATCATTGTTAGAGTAAGACGTTAGCAGAGCAGGAATGACTGGAATGCTGTGCTGGAAGCGTAATGCTAAAGCATGTTGAGCGTTGAAAAATCGACTTGTTCTATAGTTGTAAACATAATATAGTCGGGAAAAGATATTGCATTACATTTAATAATTAAAATAAAAACAAAAATACATTATGCACGGCCGATAGCCATCCCTTAGTCCAGTGGTAAAAATACTGACTTCTAAGTTTGGAGATTCAGGTACGATCCATTTTTCTCTGGGTTATGGGTCTAGTAAGGGTTTTATTAAAAACAAAAAAGTATGAAGGGAAGGGTTTTATCCTCAGAAAATAACATTTATTAACTGTAATCACTAAAATCAATTTATCCCATTGCCCAAGTACACTTTCCCTGAAACGTATATTATACTTCTGTTGTTAAAATTGATCTTATTCGTTGGTATGGCGACAGTTTTTAGGCCTTCAAGTCTAGTTTACTTCTCCTAACTCTCCTACCATTCTTCCCAGTCTAGCAGTATTGAAAAAATTCCCGATCAGTCTGAACTTTGGTATGATTTGGTGAATAAGTTATTGTAAGTGTATTATGAATGAGACTAGAGCTCACAAATAATTAATTATATTCTTCAACTATTTCTACTGGTTTAATGGTCACATAAAACTGTTATTGGCTTCCTCAATTACACATATCTTTCTCAGACTGATGCAAGTGTGACCTAGATTTATGGTATTAAACTTCAATGAATTAATTATTTGGTAATAAAAAATTAACGTTTTCTTATTGCAATAAACAAGGGGTAAAATTAACGATCCTGACTACCCTATTAATTATAGTTGGACTTTTATGTACTACGATTAGTACATTAGTAGATTTCTAGTTTGGCGCGCCAATGTGTCCGTTATTAAGACCCCGTTTGTGTCCCCGGTTCGGTTAGTAACTTTGTAGTTGTGCATCCTACAAAAACCTATTTCAACAGTCTGTAGAGCACAAAATTTGCTATACTTTACTTTATAACATTTTTTTTCTAAACCTTCAAGTTACCTAAATGCAGATCTTTACAGCACAAATAGTTAAGTTTTTCGTTACTTTCGCAATTTTTTTTTTTTTTTTTTTTTTGCGGCTTTATATTTCGGTAACTTGGAGGTTTTGAAAAAATGTAGAAAATAAATTGTAGTAAATTTTATGATCTGCTAAAAAACATTGATTATTGTTTTATAGAAGGAACTAGTACAGAGGTATTGAAAAAAAAAAACCTTATGAAGTGGTTGTAATGACGAAAATTTGAAAAACCTGGATTTTGAATAAGCACCTAGGCACACACAACATATCCAAAATCAAAAGCTACCTAACCTTTTGTTGGGTGTTACCTTAGGGGGGGGGGTCCTCCCCCTTTTCATGACCAGTCCCATGGGCTGATTATACATGCCCTCTTAGCTCAGTGGCAGAGCACTGGTTTCCTAAACCAGTGGCCGTGAGTTAATACTCACTGGGAAGTATTGTTTCTTCAGTTAGCACTCCAAATACTTCAAGCCAGCTTCAGATTTAAAAATACATCCTTCTATGGGACAACGTGTACCCATCCAACCAACCATACAGACAGATACACAGTTATCAGTACGCGCATGAACGTTTAGACTCTACCTTTTGAGATCGGTATACGATTATTTAGAGTCTACTAAGCATCTCATAAAATATTTGTCTAGAGAAAGTTATGTCACATTAAAAATTACAATCTTTAGTAATTATAAAATATTGTAATTTTTAATTTGGGGGTATCAATTAATAATACCCTCAAGAATTTCCAAATTCTACTATAACCTATGCACTCATCTAAATCCTCTCGTACACCTGTTACCAAGTAATAGTCATCCTTACAATCCTATTCATGACCTCGCGATATATTGTAGGTAAAAATGTATGCCATGGGGTCCTGGCCGTCATGTCCTGAGTATCTGTGGCTCTCTCGCTCTCTCTGGTCTTCACCATACTGTGAAACGTTCCGAGAGGGGAGGGGGAGCTCCGCTGCTTCCGGTCTAAGAGTAAGACGAAGGAATTACCTTCTGAGCGGGAGACTCTTAAACAAAATATTTAGGTTTACTGTATGTTGATATAAATGTGAACTGTACATAAGTGTGTATGACTTCTCACATCCCGATGAATAATGAAGTACAAGGAAATAATGATTTATTAGATTAAAATCTATATAATAATTTATTGTTAAGAATACTTTTTGCTTACTATTAATTACTTGCGTAGTAATTAATTTTTGTCGGGTCACGAGGGGGCCTAGTTACCTTAGCCTTAGTGACGGAGCGAGAGTTGAATAGGCTATGAACAGGACGATTTCTTGATGAGTGGTCTTACTACTGAGGTATCTGACTCCCCAAGAGACTGTCGTCCGCATGGAAGAGATCTCTTCCAAGGAGGTACTAGTATTAGCGGGACAAATGCAGAGAATCCCACTAGGAAGGTGTGGGGTCAGGCAAGGCCGGACTAAAACATAGCAAGGCTAGGATAGAAGTGTAGAGGTTTTCATAAATGAGAAGGCCAAATCTTAAAACATCAGTGCAGCTTCTAGTACCAGTCCAGAGGCGAGCCGTAGCTTGAATGAATTGTCGGCTAAAACGGGGGGGGGGGGCATATACAGCCCAAAGCAGCCAATCGCATTCCAGGTCTCGATGAGGCTGGAAGGTTATAGTACAGGACCTAGCCAGGGGCTGAAGCTATCTCATTTATTGTTTACCATATTTACACTGATATGACTTTGTGGTTTGGTAATATTATTTACATTTGCTAATAACATATTATAACTAATTTACAATATATACTAGAATAGAGGGTGATTTATCTTATGTAGCTAGCGTTCGCTACAATTATAATAGTGGAATCCATATCCCAACCGGAACTGATATTACGCTGATTTCCCAAAGATTTCATTCACCTAAGGAAATCCCCTAGTATAAAACTAGCATAAATTGATTTGTTTGCAATAAAACCTACACACGCACAAATTATTTGGTAAATAACTATAGCAGATCTAGTGGTCAATGTATCAAGGCTTAGTTTATTTATTTTCAATTCGAACGATGATGGCTGAGGCCTATTAACCCATTTAAAAAATAATGATTTCTGAGTTGCCCAGTAACATTTTTCCTACCATATAAATGCTATGAATATGAGATTTATTTATTTATTTTATAGCTAATTTGAGTTGGCTCGGTAGTTTAATGGTATTTTATCCGTGACCGCAGGCCCTGCTGTGCGTTCGGTCTATCGTTTGGCAAACTGAGGAAATTAGTTCGACCGAAACTGTTGTAAATAACCTAGTTTATTAGATTTTGTAAAACTTTAAATGGATTTATACGGCCTAACTTGAGGAATCTTCAAGAACAAAGGCGTTTCCGTTATTAAATAACTTTGCATTACTTTCAAATATGCTACTTGAATATACATGTCTTTAACATCTCTTGGAAAATAGGTTTTCCTTTATTATGTTAACAATCACAAAAAGTTTCAAAATTGTTTTCTTTAGTACAAAGTGATTAAGTTTAATTTAGCGACCTCTATTGAGTTACTATAACCGTATATACCAGAAACTATGTCTTAATTTATTAATGACGCTTTATTAATTTTCGTGGTATTGGTATTGTTTTTGACATCATCAAAGCATCAAGTAGAAGTGTATATATTAGTTTTTGTAATTATAGATTGAATGTTTTATAATTAAATACTCTTCCTTTTTTTTATGTAAGCGGCAACCATTTATGCGTATTTTTTTTTAAAATAGGATCTCTGTATAAAATTGTATATCTCTAGCTTAAACTTGGGGCTTACTGAAAGAGTGCGGCTGGGCGAGCCTTGTTTGGACTTGTCATACCACGCGGGATGGGAACGTAACGACTCGTCGTTGCTCAAGGTAATTGGCAGTGGCTCGTCCTTTTCCACCAACTGTTGGCAAATTGGACATCTGTTACGACGATCTGTTTCGTAGAAGAAATTTTTAATTAGTACATAATGAAGGTGTAATTGAATTTTGGGATTTGTACAAGGAAGAACCTATTGTATCAAACCCAGAACATCAAGTACAAAATACAGGAACTAAGTGTGTGGTGCTTCCAAACCCTACAAAATAACATTAATATGGAATGTTCTTTAAAAGAAGAACATGCATCTGACGACTACTATTGGGTCAAAAATTGTCAAATATCCCCAAGTTGGGGAGGAGACGCCCGCCGCGGGCTAGGGTCACTACAACCTCTAGCCGCTGTCCGGCGAGCACCAAGAAATAGATAAGGCGGGTGTAGTCGTTCACCCTGGTTGGTGGACTAGTCGGCGGGAAGCTTAATTCGCATTGATCTGACTCCATAAGATCTTAGAAGGTGTGCCCTGACAGTGCACTATGTTCAGGAGGAGAGGAACAGGGTAGGTTTATAGGTAGTTTACGTGGTCTTGGAATGACCAGGAATTTACACTCGGTGTGATTCCATGTTATCCCAAAGGCGAGTGTGAACCGGAGAGAAGCCGACTGGATAGCCATGGGAGACGCTACTAGGTATGTTTACCACGGCAACCGTCGTCCGTGAGGGAGAGGTCTCCCCCAAGGAAGTGCTAGTTTTATCGAGACGAAGCCAGGGATTCCCACTAGGAAGGTGTGGGGCTTGACAACGCCAGACTAAAACATAGGGAGGTTAGGAGTGAGAGATGCAGAGGTAGTTGAATGAGAAGACCATGGTTTTGAGTAGAGCAGCAAGCGCCAGTGCAGAGAGAGAGAGAGGGAGAGAGAGAGAGAGAGAGAGAGAGAGAGAGAGAGAGAGAGGTGTTCAAGGTGCCGGTTTGGTAAGTTCTGCTTTTCGCTCTTAGACGCGGAGCTTATATAAGCGGGCCAGCCGTGGTGGGGATGGCTCCCCACCTGCGACTGTTTCCCCAACTAGCTTCTCTCCCCTATCCACCTGACGTCATAAGCTTTATTAAACATATGGAATCAATGAAAGATACTTTCTGACCGAGAAGAGGGGAACTTCTAATTATTCGTAATTAAGAGGTGGCCACAACAACCACTTTCACGAAGTTGGCAATGAAAGTGATAAACAGTAGAAGAACTAAGGCTTCACTCATTCCAAAAGGAAACAAATGAACTAAAGAAAGAACGTCTGGACTAGTGTCGAGAAGGGGGTCACTTGAGATTTTCCAAACCGTGCACCGCGATGACGGCGCACGGTTAAAATCTGATTAACCAGAAGTCTGCAAGTACGAACCTGGAGCGCTTCGAGGTTTGGTGCCCACGCACCACTGAGACCAGGTTTAATACCGACCAGAACAGAATCTTTACAGACTCACTGATGGAAAGATAAGAGTTCCTGATTTAAAAAAAAAAAAACGAAGGGAACCCTAAAAATTTTGCTCACAAATTCCTTACAGAAACATAGGTTTGTTTCTAAAACATCATTACTATATTGATGACTATAAGCGTTTTAGAGTTTTGGCATTTTACTAATACAATCACTTTAAAATGCTTTGTGAAATTTAACTTATCATAGAGGGCGCCCCAAAACAACCATATAATATCACTGACTAATCATCCCATTGTACATCGATTCTGCTCGTTAGCTTAAGTTTGATTCCTACCAGTTTTAGAGAAAATTGGCATTGTTTATCTAAAATTACTTTTTTTTCGGGGGTGGGGAGGGAGTCGTGGGATAGTGCTCATCTAGTACCGATGCATTCGTAGGTAGTGTGACGAATCCATCTGAATGGGAATGGTGTGAATGAAAAAAAATAAATCATTTTCATTATCGTTTAACTAATGAAGATGTGGAGCTCATTTAGTAATTCATCGACTCAAAAGTGATTCATACTCCCTAAATAGAAATTATAATTAAATACTCCTGGAATGAGAAAGCTTAGAGATAACGTTAAGGGAATGTTAAATGATACATTTCATTTCCTGGAGTTGTAATCACAACCTGGTACATTTAATTAAATAACGCTCGAAGAGAACTGTAGATTAAGTTCAATAAGGAAAATAGTTACTTAGTGTGTTGTAGCAGCTTTATATTTGAACTAACAGTTTTTTTTAATACATCTCATAATTGCTGTTACTCGAAATTTTTTCTTCTCTGGTTTCAAAACTAAAAACTTTGGTCTACTAAGCTGAGGTATGTTGCTGTATCATTTAAGTTAAAGAGTTAAAGCTTTTAATGATCTAACATATCAAAATAGAGTGGATGAGGCAGTTTTAATAAAATTCAGTAATCAATTGTAAATAATAATTGATTCTTAAATAGTTTTTAAATTATTGTGAAAAAAAGACAGTAATTTTGATAAGAAATATATCGTTTTATTTGTTGTCACAACTGACCAAGATCTTGAGACTGCAGAAAAAGCCACCCCCCCCCCCCTAACTCGAATGTTTAATGCGATGCTGTAGCCTGACCGTAGGTGGCAGCACTGCCTACACATTGACTTGCGAGATCATGTCGGAGGTTTAGCCTTGCATCTCCCTTATTAAAAGCTACCTCGTATCTTAACTTTTCTATTTGCTTTGCTCCCTCCCATAATGAGTGAGTAGGGAAAGTATAACAGCCGGAAAAGCGGAGAGTGCTAGATAAGGCGATCACCTTTTGAATAAAAGGGCTGGCCAGCAACCGACGACCAACAGCAGCTACAAACCGCAGCAATTCAGATTAAGCTAAACGTTAAATATAAATATTCACTTCTGTAATATTTTTGTTTTCACCATTGTCAGGGTACCGTCAAGGACTTAACCCTGGTTGTGGAGAAAGAAAAAAGTTGTGTGCTCTATGACCTTTGAAAGTGACTTATTTGTTGACCTCTTTGTTGTTGTTTTAATCCGACTCCATAAGATCTTCGAAAGTGTGTCCTGACAGTGCACGATGTTTAGGAGAAGAGCTACAGGTTAGGTATACGTAGTTTCCAAGACTACGAATTCATTCTTGGTGTTTAAGGGTAAGAAAAAAACACGTGGATCCCAAATGCCAGTGTGCCGAAGAGGCAGACCGCTGGGGGAGGGCAGAACCCTTCGTCAGCGTGCAAGGGCCCCTTCCAAAAAGTGTGCTAATCTAACGGACAGAGGCAGAAATATTACTGAGAAAGTTGTAGAGGCTGTTACCCACACTCGGATCATTGCGAACTACTCAGACGCTTCTTACAAACCAACCAGGAAGGGCATTATTAAAGACTGACTACTTCAACGCCCTGGTGAGCTCGCACGCTCATGGAGGTGTGAAAAGGTTCTTTTTAACTGAACCATGTGATTTATTAACATAAAAAAAGTAGGCAGGTGTTTTAAGATTCGTGGAGAGGGTAGCTTCTTCTGCCTGGCTGCAGAGAAGTTGCGGTGACAACCATAATTTAGCTACTTAATGCCTTCCGTTTTCTTGTAAATATAATATTTGTATCAAACATATGCCTTTAATTTCATTTTTAAGCTTAGATAATTTTACCTTCTGGCTTATTATATACTGCCCGCTTAACAGTATATTTGTTATTAGAATACATTACTTTGGATTCTAAATTAGACCCACAAAATTAGAACCAAACAGAAGTGGAATATATATTTAAACTTTCTGGTAGGCAGAGAGACAAACTTTGGCTTTTGCCCCTATAGGCATAGGAAAGGCAACTTTTTCAATATTCTTCCTCAGGAGCTACTAGATCCTGAAGCAGGAATCAGTCAAAAGTGATAATTAACTATAAATCCAGTAGGCATATGGAAGGGGGATCAGAGGGGATAGTTATCAGTAGGCGGGAAACAGACCGCAATGGGGTGCCGTGGGGCCAACAGTGGGCCAAGCCGGGCGCGCTCTTGCGGCTGCTGACCAGTTAGCCTAAGCAACACAAACACGCCAAAGGAAACACAATCGAATTCCCAACACAATGCCTCCCCCGTCATAAACCCTTATGCCTCTCAAACCACCGACTCTCCGGTAATTTTTTTTTCAATCTTTCATTATTTCATCTCCGTGCCCAGGCTATTCACCATTTTGACATGACTGATGGTCAAGACGTATTTGGGAAGCATTCATTTCATAGAGTAACAGGGCATCGAAACTTAAGTGTCACGACGTAAAGGTATTGATGGCGATAGCGTTAATAGAATCCCAGAGTAATGCATTACACAATTAAGTTTCTCGTTACAGCTGTAAAACGATTTATTGCAAAATAATATTCAGCTTTAATCCCAACTCACTACATATTTACATTAATCACAATACATTACATATTTCTAACCATAATAGTGAGTTTTTTAATTGATTCACTACTTAATATAACAATTATTTTTTTCGTCTCTATGTAATTGACTAACTCATGACACATGTTTAGGCCAAGGACATATAGGAGGTATATATATGGCCTCTAGACCTTATTTCACCTGATGGAAGTCGATCTACGAGACTAGTGACACGTTTTTTGCCCGATTTGCCCTTCCCTCGGCTAATGTACGGCTTATTGAGCAGAGTGTTCCACCCATTATCAAAATAACACTTGGTGCACTCTCATTACAAGCTATATTTTTATTTCTGACAGAGTGTGTTTTCTTACGATTTCAGAAGTACATGATTACATGAAATAGTATCTATAGGATCTAGTCCTCCTATCAAATCCTGGCCATCTTGAGCTGTCAGGGATGCACAATAAATTGTTGTGTTAGTGAGAATGTGTTTCTTATGAGTAGATGATACCTTGCAGTACTCCTTAATGATTGACCACTCCTCGAAGTAACTAAATCCAACAAAACAATTATAATCCCATCTTCACTCCTAACCCAGTGAAGAAGGCGTACCGATTTCATTTGCAATTTATTGTTTTGTAAATCACCTACTATTACCTAACATATCAATTTACATACCTACTGAGATACCAATTTCAAGATGGAATTGACTGGGTAAATGGCCAAGAAAGATCTTAATATTCAAGGATAATATATATTATGTAACAGATCTGTGCACTTCAAAAACGGTTGAATGAGCTGTCCCTGTTATGACGACACTCTATTCAAAACAGTGACCGGTGGCTAGACTATTAGGGATTTTGAGTTGGGCCGCGATGGGGTTGAAGGGGGGGGGGTGGAAAGACAACAGTTGCCGTGTATGTTGGGGAAAGTTTCTGAGATATAGCCGCTTCTAAACGGCCAATAGGAAGGTCCGATGAAGGAGGGCCAGGCTGAATGCATTACTACCAGCCCCCAATATATGACTGCCAATAAAGGGCCGTCCGAATTGTTTCCTCTCAACTTTCCCAATCCCTACCAACATTGAGGGGAGAACAAAAAAATAAAACTACCCGTAAAAATTTGGATTGCCTCAGGTAGGCCAGGATTGTTCCGGCGGTTTTGCAATTACGAGGCATCTCTCTCTCCCTCTCTCGCTCTTTCACTTTCCACGGCAAATAAAGAATCCTTTTCAAACTAACAACATTGGTTAGCTATTTATCCTACTTGTTCAACTCTGCTAATTTATTCTTTGTGATGTTCTAACAGGTTATTGGCTATTTAATTAAAACACAACCCACCTTTCTGACGGAGTAGTAAGATAGTTGAGAAATAGATTACACCGGATACCAACTGAAACCTCTGTAAGTGAATTACAAAAGGATTTCCATGCTAAAACTGCACAGGTGAGAGGAAACTAAAGTTTTAGACAAGCTTTGTGAATGGAAAAATAGTAGCGATCCTACACCGCTCAGTTAAATAAACAAAACTTCATAAATAAAAACAAAAGTGTAGACACGTGTAATATATTATACAATTTATGGATTCTTAAAACATATTATAGTTAATCTCCCTTAATTTAAAGTTAATAATAATATAATTATATAAAACTATTTTTTTAGAGAGCGATTATTTCAATACTGCAATAACAGCCGTAAGATTTCGTAATTATCGTCGCATTAGGTCCCAAAAAATTCTAATAGGCTAAAAATTGTACCTTCTACGGTGAAATTTTTTTATAAAATATGATGGTAAATTAATTACTAGAAAATACACTCCATACTTGATTATAAATGACAAACGCTACCTAAAAAAAAACTCTTTTTGAGGCTAGTCTACAACTCGTAAAAGTGACGTATTTAAAGTGACAGACACCTGTTTCAACTCCGGAAATTGATTTATTTAATTAGCTTTAGTGTTTAGGAAAATCCCGCGTGACTTACAGAAATGAATACAGCTCTGTCAAATACTCCTTCTGAGACAAACGTTTGAAGAGTTTGAATCCTACGAAATCACTTAAGAGATCTATTTATTATCTAGTGCAATCGAAAAATCACTGTTTCAAACCAAGCTTTTTACGACCAAAGAGCGAGCTCCATATATTTTGCGAATCAGCTCAATTGAAAAAGCACGCAAGTATGATAATAAATCATGGTAATAAATAGGTCAAGATCACTTAAGGCGCAGAATATTCATTTATTTCATGATAATTATTTCCAGGCGTTGCATAGTTTTTTAACCCGCAATAGGTTTTCACCGTATCTGGTGAAACTTATTTAGTGTTGAGGATAAACCGGATTTACTACTTCTTTTTTTGAAAAGCTGCCCATTTACCCTGAAGAGGCTTAGTGACGACTGAAAGGGTCTCCTCGCCATAGGTCAGATCAGCAGGGTGCAGCCTAGAGTTCAAATTAAAATTATAGAAACTGATCAAACGGATCCGTGAGTCCCAAAATGTATTATTAGCAAAAATTAAATTGATCTAATTGAAAAATGGTTTTATTTTTTTACTTTCATTCTCCGTCTCATTTTTATTACACATATTGATTCCCCCCTCTTCGCCTCTTGAATAAGCAAAGCTAATGTTACCAAATGGAAATTCAGGCCTACTTTTCAACTGGAGTTTCAAAAATCCAGAATATTCTAAAAGTCTAAGCGACTTTTTTCCATTGGGTTGAGTGTGACCGCGGCGAAGAGGGGTTGGGATGCGCCGGTTAGAAGGGTGAGGGAGCCCTGGGGGCGATTTGAGAGTCAAATAGGAGTGAGTAGTTAGCTGGGGTGATAATGTATGGTAAAACTGGGGCAAAGCCTTGCTCATCAGCCGATGCCCGCTCCCCGGCCATGCATACAGCCAAGGAGCACGCTGCACTAGAGTATGCATATTCAACACATGTGCCAGCTCTCCCTAATGGGGACCCAATGTGGTTAATATCTGTTAAAGACGTTCGCCATCCCCCACCAATCCCCTGTGAACAGGCCACAGCCTATTACACTCTGCGACTCTCCCCTCCCCCCCCCCCCCAGCCAGCAGACAACTGTCGCTTCTTAATTGCCTTTAATTCCAATTTGCTTATTGTTAAGTCTCTCAGTCGTTGGTTACCTAACCTTGATAGTAGCTGCCAGCTGCACTACAGGATCTCTGTTAAATTAATCACTAAAAAATAGTCACAGAAGTTAAGATAATTCTTGAGAATTTCAACTCTAAGTGGTAGACTTCGGTCTTTGCAGTGTGAACCTAGTTCTTGAATCACTCTTGCTAGGGCGGAGGGGGGGGGGCGGGGAGTTAACTCTTTGCTAAGAACAATGTGATTGTATTTTCTATGAAATGGAATCAGTAGAGCACTGCCAATCTTATTGCAACGGAAACTAAATACCGTCTTTCCCTTGATGAATGGGGCTGTTTTTGACAGGCACCTACGAGTTAATCCAGTTAGGAAGTACATTGTTTGGGATCTTAAGTCATACATCACTTAGTTATCTTTGGATACGTAGGTCAAACGTTTCTACTTGTAATGAGATGTTTGTGCCTTCACAAACCTAGTTTGCAGACGTCATGAACGTTATTTTCCTACAAGTACACAAAAAACGTTAGTTCACCTACATTATTTAAGACACTGATTGCAGGGTTTGTTCTATAAGCGCCTACAGCTAATTTCAAAGCGTTATCCTAGATTGGCTAGAAAATTTTGAAAAGAAAACTTTCTGAAATGTTTATTATACACCAATAGTCAATCTTGGAGCTGATAATAGTATTGTAGGTATTTATTACTGGTTTTCTGTCATCTCCCCCTCAGTTCTGCTGTGATATGCATATTGCATAGTTTATACGTTTTGAAGTATGGACATAATGTGTACAAATTTTACCCACAGATATGACTTTTTTTGCAAAATGGTATTTCGTTTCCGTTGTAATAAGATTTGCAGCGTTTGGCTGATTCTTTTTCATAAAAAACGATTGCTTTGTTTTTAGAAAAGAGTTAAGAGGATACTAGGTCGAAGTCATAGACGCATATCATTCATCTCTACGTGAATAACACTCTTTTTATGATATATATGTGGGCCTGGCAGACTGGTTCAATCAACAGATTCGGATATCCAAAAATACGCCACTAGCGCGTCATCTTGCACCCGAGGAATACACGGTATGTTGGAATAGACAGTTGATTCATTCTGGTGTGAACACTGGTAGTGTAAAGTCTTTTGTTGAGGCAGCTACTAGTCTATTGTTTTTGCGACCCTGCTCTACTGTTTATAGCTCATTGAATAGTTAAATCTCAGTTATTCAAAACAGTGTTTCTATTATGAATCCGGTCCCGGCTACGACTGATACCCTATCTCCAGATATAATCAATATAAGTCGTAGGGATAGCAATGCTCTCTTCTATTTCAACAACGCTACCCTTCACGTTGATCTGAACAACCCAACCATTCAAGACTCCCACCAGCGGAACATCTATTCCTGCCTTCCTGGCTATCCTAATCAACTAATTCTCTATGCTCCCTTCTCATCCCCCGTAACCCAGAGTGACGCCTAATGTGGAGGTAGTGACCTCCTCTAAACTAACTAGCGTATTGCTTATAGTGAGTGGGCCCTGTCACTATCATTACTAAAATGACAAGCGAGGTGGTTGTGGCTTATGAAACTTTTGCCTCTGAAACTTAAATCTAAATACTGCTAAAAATACTATTTGTTAGTTGCATTTAAACATTTTTATAATGAAATACAGAATATATATAAGTTACGATTAGCACAAATAGACTCTCAAAAAGAGGGGAGAGGTTGAAGTAAGACACATTGAAAGTTAGCATAAGACTGTCTTTATTTTCCCTACACGTACTATATATAGGTTTCCTAATCTAAGCGGGAATTAACTAAAGAGGCCAGCGTTCTGGGTCTCAAGACAGTCATCGTCAAACCAGTTTTCGTCCGCATCATCGTTCTCAGTCCCGCACCACCAGAAGCCGTGTGGATTATCGATCATTAGGTCTCGATGGCCTTTGTCTCAACTGTGGTCGTTCAAACCATAAATCGCGTTATTGTCGAACAGAGCGTACATCCATGAAGTGCAACCCTTGTGGAAAAATCGGTCATATCACCAAAGTCTGTATTACCACCCTGCTCCGGAAATCGAAGACCAAGAAACTGTCAATTCAACACCCTCAAGAGGAAGAGGAACACCACCCCAACAACAATTATGGTATCGTTTGGATTGAAACCGTCGAGGATCTGTATGAGGTTGGACCAGACACCGATAAATACATTGTCATAGTCACTCTCAACAACAAACCGCAATCGTTTGAAGTGGATTCAGGTGCACGTTTCTCCTTGATCTCAGAAACTGCTTTCAAGAAACTTGAACTCAACGTACCGCTGCAACCGACTCTTACTTAGATCACCTCATCAAACCTAAAGGTAAAGTTACCGTCTCAGTCGCATACAAAGGTAATTCAATGGAAGCCGATTTATTCATAGTGCCAGCAGGACATGATGCTTTCCTCGGACGCATGTGGATTCGTAGTCTCGGGATCAGCCTCAATGAGATTGTTAGCCACAAAAACTCAGCTCTCCGTCCAGTTGATGTCATTGCAGTCACTTCGCTCGAAGACATCTTCAGGAAATACGAAGACATTTTCGAGGAAAGGATTGGGCGTGTTTCGAACGTCAAAGTTAAGCTTCAACTTAGAGAAGGGGTGAAACCAGTTTTTGTCCGTGAACGGGATGTTCCGTTTGCAATGCGAGAGCGAGTTGAGAAAGAGTTAGCCACGCTAAAGTCCCAAGGAGTCATTAGTCCCGTTGCATTAAGCGATTGGGGATCGCCACTCGATGTTATAGCTAAGCCTGATGGTGATTCAACCGGATCCTGAGTCAATTGCTGAAAGGCCTACCAAAGGTTGACGCATACTTCGATGACATCATCTGTCATGGCTCAGATTTCGAAGAATGCTCCAGAACTCTCATCGCATGTTTGGAAAGACTCAAAGAACATGATCTCCATCTCAATCGTGCTAAATGCTCATTCTTCAAGGAAAGCTTAAATTACCTCGGTCATGTAGTGGGACAAAATAAAATTCAGAAGTGCCCAGCTAAGGTTCAAGCAGTTTCTCGGATGCCGCGACCAAAGAATGAGGATGAATTTGGGAGATTCCTGTGCTTAATCATGTATTATTCCAAATTCATCCCAGATTTCTCTTCGAGGTCCTTCCCGCTACGCTGCTTACTCAGGAAAGGTGAACGATTCTTTTGGTCTGCAGCTGCCGAGGCCTCCTTCCGGAATCTCAAGACAGAGTTGTGCTCAGACAAAGTGCTCATCTCGTTTGACCCTTTAAAACAGATTATTCTCACAACTGATGCCTCGCCAACTGGGATAGCCGCAGTACTTAGTCATGCAATTGATGGTCACGAGCTCTGACGCAGGCTGAGTCAAACTACAGGCAGCTCGACAGAGACTGTCGTATATGCCGCAACACACTTCTTTAACTACCTACTCGGCAAACGTTTCGTTTTTGTCACAGACAATGAGCCGCTTTCGAGGATTTTTCATCCAGACTGGACAGTGCCGCAGATGACCTCTTCGCGTTTACTGAGGTATGCCTCTTTTCTCAGTGGGCTCTACTACACGGATAAATACAAAAAAGGGAAAGAGAACGAGAATGTCGATTGTCTGTCCCGGGCACCAGTCTCTACAGCTAGTGAGTCACAAGTAATGTCGATTGATCAAGAAGTCAACGTGCTGTATGCTGAAACACTGCTCCAGATCTCCAGTATGGTTATCACTGCAGACACAGTCACCAAGGAGACTGAGAAAGATCCAAAGTTGCAAGCATTACTGCAGGAGCTCAAGGCCAGCCACAAGGATAGGTCGTACACTGTCTTTGGCAACATGTGATTCCGTTCCGATCGAGCAGTAATCCCAAAGTCTCTCCAAGTGACAATTCTCCAAGAGCTTCATGCATCGCATTTGGGAATAACTAAGATAAAGCAACTCGCCAGGAGATACGTTTACTGGAAAGGATTGGACAAGGACATAGAACGTCTTGTAAAGAGCTGTGAATCCTGTGCCAAAGTCCATCACAGTCCGCAGAAAGCGCTAATTTATCACTGGGATCAGCCTGATGAGAATTGGGAGAGAGTGCACATCGACTATGCGGGGCCATTTCTTTTTGATGTGTGTGGATGCAAAGTCGAAGTGGGCAGAAGTTCGCATGATCTGCGATGCTCCGTCCTCGTTTTCAACAACAACTCTGCTTGAAGGCATATTTTCGGTACATGGTAACCCCTCGGTGATGATTTCAGACAGCGCTGCCATCTTCAAAAGTGAAGAGTTCCAGCTGCATTGCAAAGAGCGTGGGATATTTCAAAAGTTTAGCACGCCAAATCATCCAGACATTGAAAAGAAGGCTCAAGGCTGCTCAACATAATGTTCCGCTACAGGGAAATACCCTTAGCCTCAGGTCCATCTCCTTCGGAACTGTAACTAAAGAGAAGGATTCGTACTCGTCTCGATGCTCTGATACCAAACAGCAAACCTCTGGCCCCAACTGTGCCTACTGCATTGCGGGTTCATAGTCTTCAAGTGAGGGAGATAGTGCAGGCAAAGATTCGCTTAGGAAACCAAGACGTTAGGAAGTTTGGCACCATCATGAAGAAACTCGGCCAGTACCATTATATTGTTGAGCTAGACATAGGTCGCACCCTGAAACGCCATATTAATCAACTGGTCTCCACCTTGGTTCCAAAGAAAGAAGTCTCCTTACCTCCTTTGGTTCCACAGCACAGAATGGGGGTGCCATCCTAAACTGAAACTACAAGCTTGCCACTAGACCACCAATCGCTACCAACACCTCCTTTACCACATGTGAGTAGTCCAGGTGACTTGCCTAATCCATGCCATCCAAGGCCACCACCTGTTCAGCTGGTCCACAAACATTAACTAAAAGAAGTTATTAAGTTTTACTCACAAATTAAAGCTAATATGTATCACGGGCTGATCTCAAAACTAGAGTGACGCTAACGCTCTCTCTCTAGAACAACAATAAAAACAACAGCCTTACTTGGTTCGATTAAATCTTTTTATTTCAATTTCTTGATAAATAAATTTCACAATATCCAATATCACAACAATACATATAAGTTAATGATCGTCAACGAAAATATGAAGAAAAAGGAAAGAGTTTAATCGTAATCACAGATCGAGAGTTGTCACAAGACTGTTTTTATTTGAGGCTTTTAAAGCCTCTCTATAAACATTCGGGATGTTTACATCCCGATGACTTGAGGATTAGGCTGGCTACCTACGATGTCCAAACCTTAACTTATATATATGCTATATTGTAACATTCATGATATTTGAGAATATCATGTCCTGCAACCCTTCCATCTGGTCAGCATCAGCCCTTTGTGCTCTTAGGAGTGGGGATGAGATGAAGGGCCAGTCTTAGCCTAACAGCCAGAGAGCGAACAAGAGCAAGACCCCGACTTGGCGGTATCCAACAGAAGAAGAAGAAGAGATCAACAGTAACGTTGATTGGATTAAATTGAGATCATCGATTGGGTGATATTGATATTGTTTTTTTATTATTATGGATCCATTAAAAGAGATTGAGCTCAATTTTCATTTTTTTTATATAACTAATTAGTAGTAACTATCCTTGTTCAAAAGGAATTGAATATTTTTTATATAATTTTTGTCAGCACTATTTATAATTATAATTATTTGTTATAACCATTTTATTGTATATATTTCACAATTCCCAGTTTCTCAATTTATTAATAACTATAACATTAGCCTTGAGATCGGGCGATTCAATCGGGATAATTTCCTATGTCAAAGACATAAAAACAATTTGAATTAAAGATCTTATGAAGGACCTGCCAAATTAGTTAAGGTAAATTGATCTAATAAATTAGAAAAAGAAATGGTAGAAAAGAGGTAGGTTACAATATATTTATATATATAGCTAATAAACTACATATTACTTGTTGGTATTTGAAATGTATATAAAGATACATATATAATGAAATGTATATCAGACCTAATTCTTTCTTGATTGTTTTTGTGTCAATGTTAGAAGAAATCGTACAAAACATCAAAGGTGATCTGATGATTTCATCATCAAATCTAAAGATTTACAGATAATTATAGATCCTCAGGCGAATCTATTTACAAACTATTTTTGTATTTCCTGTAGTATCGCTACATTATATAGAAGTTTTGTTATTTTATAAAAATTATATAATGAATAAACAAGTATAATGATACACGTTATACGTGACTGGACTAAACTGACTAATAAAGATGATGGGGATCACCATTTTTATCAAACTTAAAACTAACTTACATACTAATTCTTAAACTAATCTTTCCCTAACAGTCTGTTGCCATCGATGCAGTAGGGGTGGTGGGGCCATAATGTTAAACACTGGGTTGGATAGGTGGTGCAATGAGTCAAAAAACTTGATGTTGAGGACTCATAGTGGTGCTTTCAATTAATTTCAAAGGCAGTTTAATGTTAGCTGAATTAAGAAAATTAAAGAAGACCATATATAACGAGTAAACAGTTTTATACGACTCGAAGCGAATGTACGATTCGCCAGTTCGGCCGTACTGGCGGTAAAGGGAGCGAGCATTCCCCGGGCATGGAATGCGCCAAGCCACCAGGTATATGCTAGGTGTGCGGTTATCTTTGATGATGAGACCCACAGAGGCTTGTAGATTTTGGCGGATCTCACTTGTCATGTCATTGCCTCCGAAACCCATTTTAGCAATACTATGATACAAACAAATCTCACCACAACTAAACATAAAGCGATCGTTTGAAAAACTTAATTTATTGAATTGAATTAAGCATCTAAGTATTCTAACAGGAACACTTTTATGTTATAATTAAAATAATACTTAAAAGCAACGAGTTTTTTCCAAAAATATATTTTTCTATAGTTGTATATACTGAACCATGGTATGATAAAAATCGAAATAAGGTAAGCCTTAACACTTCATACGTTTACACGCCTTGTATGCTGTACATCAGCCTACTGTGTACTAGTCAACAACAATTTATTAAGATAAAATTACAATCTACCTTTTATTAGGCAATGAGTAATTGAGATAAGTGTCATCATTCATACCATATTTACATTCTTGATATATATTTGCTATATTAATATTTACTGTGTACTTAAATAGAAAAATTCTTTAAACCCTACAGATGAATTGCATAAGTTAAAATTTGATTTTGTTTGCTCAGAATCATAATATAATTTTATTTCTCGAATTGTTCTTTGATTAGTTTCACTAGACACGATTTCTAACTGGACGATGAAGATAATTGTTTTGATAAGCGCTCAACATCTTGAGCTGGCAATAACTTTGAGCTTTATGAGGTGGTTCACTGAGCGGTGCTTAGTGACTGGCAAACCACCACGGCGTCAGACCAGTTTGTATTGCGTGATTAAAGTGTCTTTGCTGGGCATCCTTGTGTCTATTGCACTATATTACCTGCCTAATTTATGCCTCTACACAATATCATGTGCCCGCATAATCCTCTTGTGTTGCCTTCTTGTTCCATACTTGTCTTCCATTGAGAGATTTATGTGATTGGCTCCTAAACTATATAGGATTTTAAAGAATCACTACATCTAGTTGACCGTAGGATTAGTAACACTTTTGTAATATTTTTTTTGATTCACTCGCTCATTCATGCAGTATTTACAAATAGCCCAAAGACTTCCCAAATCCACATAGTCGCCACCTCCCTCGCTTGCGAAAGAGGAAGCGGAGTCTTGGGAAGTCCCCTGCGCCCCTCCATCAGCCATGTTACCCGATACGATGCCGTGGAGACAGACTAAGAGCGCGAGAGCCACAGGACATGATCTGAGAAACTGGTCATCGCCAGGACTCCCGCTGTCAAGTATTTATAGAAGGTCACTGCCACTTTAGCTTTCGATGAGGATTATAGGGATGTGAGGCGCAGTGTAACGACTGTGTGTGTTTTGTACGTATGGCAGAAAATAAAAATAATCAACGATCCTTACGAAGCATGAGTTTCTAAAAATCAAAAACAAAATAAATTATTCTAAAAAAACTGGCGTTTTTGATTAAAAATGCTTCGTTACAGTTGTTAGACTATATTGATCAGTGAAAATTTGGTTTAAAATAAATGTGCAAAAAAGCTAGATATAGTTTACCTGTTAAATTGGTTAGCATGGTGAGTTCTTGCGTAGACTCGGATATTCAGCATTCACCGATACGTTGACTGATAAAAGCTTCAAACCCGCTATTAATTTTTAAACATATTGTTCTTGTAGGGTTCACACATCCTTGCGAGGATAAATGAGTAGCTAATTAAAAATAAGTAGCGAATCTGATGATTCATGCAGTATACAGTTATTTTTTTTTATAGTATATTGTGACATACCTCGTTTTCTATTTTTCTTTACTGGCCGTCGGTATGTCCAATGATTCATCATTGACAGTGCTTTTTCTTGAAGCGTCCCCCACCACTATGATAATAGTGGAAATAAATAAATAACCAATCTTTATGATCGGAAGAACATACTTTTCTTAAGAATAGGTGTGATCTAACCTTTCCCTCTTCAACGCCACCTGGCTCATTCTTATTGGCCAATGAAGGTCAAGTGTTTGCGATTTTTCAAAATTAATCAAAATTAAAATTACAGGGGGTAAACTTTGGATAATCAAATTTAAATAACGAAAATTAATCAACATAACTCCCCTAAAAGTATAGCAACTTAATTGCGTGATACTTTACATTTTGAATTTTCCTCTTACGCACCCGGTTTTATAACGCTACGCTGAGTACTTCCTGTTCATAAGCAGCATGTTACAACCGTGTGTAAATACTGTATATAACTATAGTACAATCTAATATGTCAGGCAAGCATGGCACGCATTGCTATTCGGAGCGGGTTACACTGTGGCATTCTGGCGGTTAGATGTCACAGGTACAGAGGTAGTGAGCGGTATCTGCTGTCACGATATTGCCAAGCAATCTATCGCTGCGACAGAACCCCTTCCGCGGCTCGCTCAAACAAAGGAGTTTAATTACCTGGACTCAGCCTACCATTTACGTACGTACTCACTGCTCAACTATTTACATAAGATGCATATAATGTGTATAGTATAGAGAAAACAAAACGAAATGTAGGTTGCGACGCCTGCAGATAAAAAAAAATTGGAGTTATTTCAGATAATATAACTCCTGAAGTAGAGAAAAACCGCTACAGATATTCCTCTATGAGCTGAATTTCTGGATGTAATTAAACCCTGCAATTATAACATAACTTTGTTCCTCCCAGCAGTTATTTGAAGTTCTGATTATTTCCCCTCTGAATCAACAAAAAAATATAGTTTCGTACGCCAAAAATAGAAAGCATGAATTCAATACTTTCTTTACACCCCCTTTAATACTTTAGCTATTCATATGTTGAAAGGAAGTTTTAATTGACTGAGCTGATCCAAGCAATAAAATGAATTACATTTGGTCAAAAATGAGCAGCAGTTTTGACAATTATTTAACTACTATTAAAACGTAACTAGATTCATTTTGTTTCTGGAAACTTCATTTCGGCTATAGGTATATTTTTTAGATACAATTAAGTTCACTATCGATGAAAATGTCACTTAAGTAATGTTAAAGAAACAGCAAAGCCTTCGTAAAGTTAAATTACGAATAGTTGGCTGTTCTTGCCAACAGTTAATTGATGCCAACCGAGGATTGTTACAAACAATTTACAAAAATATTGTGGAACTTGTTTATGTTTTTTAAAATCCGGACATACAGAATAGAGTTATAGTATGTAGAAAAATCATCAAGCGTATCCAATATTTTCAATAAAAAGTCACGAGAAAAATAGTTAATCCCCCTTATTACGTCAGCAACGAAACCCTTCATTTCTATCTTAACATACCTTACATTCTTAAACTCATCCCTTTCATGAAATCCTATAGTAACCTATACAACCACCCAAATCCCGTCATTAAACTTCACCACTGATGAGTGGTTAATCCTTTAATCCTCCTCGGAACTAAAACGGCAGTGGCCTCGCGACCTGCTATAAATACGTGACAGTTGGAGTCCTGGCAATGGGCAGTATCTCCAATCGGGCTCTGAGCATCTGTGGCTCTCACGCTCTTTGTCAGCCTTCACTGGCTCGTATCCGGTGACGCGGCTGACGAAGGAGCGTGGAAAACTTCTCAAGGCTCCGCTTCCTCTTTCGCATTATGAGAGAGGTGACAACCATGTGGATTTGGGACCTTTGGCCTGTATGTAATATTGTATGAATGAGCTAGTGATTGAAAATTGTAAATATGGTATGAATGAGAACATTGATAACAGTTACTTATTGACAAATAAAAGGCAGATTTTAATTTTATCGCCATAAACATTGTTGATGGAAAAAAAAAAGTTTGAAACAAAACTGTTAGTTTTTCACTGAAACAATAGTAAATGCCCCTTATTCTGTCAGCAACAAAACCCTTTGTAAACCCCCGACTTTCTCTCTCTTCCTCCTCCCCCTAAATGTTTACAGGAATCTGGGGAAAATATTAATGCCAGGAGAGGGCATTACCCAAGGACAGGGGAACCTGAAATATTACAGGGAATTGACATTTAGATTACCGACATTTTATTAAATGATAATAAACAAAAAAAATCCTTAAGCTATTTGATAAAAAAAAAAAAATACTTAAACTATTTGAAAAAAAAAAAAAATTAAACTATTTGATAAAAAAAATAATTAAACTATTTGATAAAAAAAATAAGTAAACTATTTGAGAGAAAAATTACTTAAACTATTGGACAGAAAAATACTTAAACTTTACTAAACTGGAAACTTGTAAACCAGAGTTTTATTAACTTAAAGTTTGCTGATCGAAGAATGAGAACAAAACAAATACATCACTGTCCGTGTTTATCTATACGTATGCAAAGTTGGTGTTATTTGGTGTAAACTGATGAACGACGTAAACAAACAACATAAACCCTCGGTACGTGGAAGCTACGTCCAACGAGGTTACCTGTCGTAGCTAGATAGTGGATTAGTCATTCAGCTGTGAGGTTCCCGGTGGATGGAATCGGTGAGTCGATGATCGATATGCTCATATCCATACTAGTTCCAAGTCAAATCTCCAACCAGAGGTGTTCCCCATAAACCATAGGCCGATAAGGTGGTGAGATGAGGGGGGGGCGCTCCGGCGGGTGTTGGCCAACTGATCCACACACTGACTGCAAGCGACTGATCCCGGTGCTCCGTCCTTTTAATCCTCTATAAAGGATGTAGGGTCTTACGGGGCCTCGGAGGCGTCCCGCACCGTTATTTGTTTTGTTTACTTTCCAGCATATTTCCCATAAAACAAAATCAATACACTCACATTTGAAACACAAAGATATTCTTAGAACATTTATAATATTATCAATAATTATTAATTCTTTATATAAAACTAACCAAATACAAAAAAAATATTTATCTCTAATTTACACTTTTTTTTTTTTTTTTTTTTTTTTTTTATCATAAATTTTACGAGGGTACTTTGTTAGATAATTACTTGTCAGCGCAAGACCCCTTATTCGGCTTAAACAATGACTGATAATTTTTTCCTTCAATAACTAAAATAAACGAATTACAGGCGTAAACAATCGCTAATTTACATTGGCTATAAAAGTCTATCGGTCACAACACTCCCCGTTTTCCAAAAGTGTTGACCCTAGGTCAACACTTTTCTTTCTCGTGACACGCACTGACACCCTCACTCTTTTTTTCTCCCTCCCCGGCTAGACCGGCGATTATTTCTCAATAAGTAGGGACTGCGCGGCAACATCGGTGCCTCTGTACTATCCGCCTCCCAAGTCGGGTCTCGATAGTTGGTACTGTCATCTTCCACCGAGGTCTCTCCCGAGACCTCCGATGTGTTCACCAACGGGGTAACCGGGCGGGTGGGCTCCTGTTCGCTCGATGAAACATCTTCATCCGTACGGATAATACTCGGTCTCCCCTCCGCTTCGCCCTCAGGCCACCAGCTTGGAGCCACTACATCCCTCCTTGGCGAGCTAGTGGCCAATAGGGAATCGTTCCCAATGGCCCTTTCTCTAGGATGGGGCTCTCCCTCCTCGTCAGAGTCGGTTAGGGGGATCGGCCAGAAGTCCTCCTGGTCTCTTTCCTTATCCCTTACTTCGTCATCGTCATCTTCCGATTCAGACTGTTGCTCCTTTGGATACTCCGTTTCGAGACCACTGTTAAAAGCCGGTTTCAAGCGGTTCACGTGAACTACCTGGGTCCCGCCGGTTTCATTTCTGATTGCATAGGTTACCGCACTGCATTTCTTGACTATTATCCATGGTCCCGTCCAAGGGCAATGAAATTTTTTTAAATTTCCTGGTTTTACCGCGGGTACATGTAGGTATACCGCGTCGCCCTCGGTGAAAGTTCGGGATCTCCTATCTTGGTTAACCGCCGCGGTTCTGCGAGCCCAAGTTTTCTTAGTCCTTTCACGGGCTTCTTCGTAGGCCTGTTCTACACGAACCCTAATCCTTGCAGCTTCATCTTGTGTTAAGGCGTTTTCCAACGCTTCCACAGGCTCTATCCATTCCCCTTCCGGAGTGCGGAGCTCTCTGCCATATAACAGGAAGTTCGGCGAAAATCCCGTGGCAGAATGTGGTATGGAGCGATAAGCCATTAGTGAATAGGGGACCCACCGGTCCCAATCTCGCCCATCTTTTCTGGCAAAGTGAGCCATGGAATCTCCCAGTGTACGATGAAAGCGTTCCAGCATTCCATTACTCTGGGGATGGTAGGGGGTGGTTTGGAGTTTTTGTATGCCTAAGCCCTTGCACACGGATTTGAACAACGCCGACACGAAATTCCTGCCTTGATCAGTAAGTAGTTTCTTTGGAGTCCCATGTCTGGTGATTATACGCTCGACAAAAACCCGAGCGGTCTCGTCCGCCGTCTGTTCTCTTATAGGTTCAGCTTCAGTGTATCGGCTGAAGTGGTCTATAAAAGTTAACAAGTATTTATTCCCGCGGCTACTCTTTGGGAACGGCCCCACGATATCCAGGGAAACCATTTCGAATGGCTCCTTGGGAAAGAAGGGGGCCTCTAGAGGAGCTGTTAACCCAGGGGGGGTCTTTCTCTGAGCACACGAGTGGCACCCCTTAACGAACTCTTCTATATCTTTCCCCATCGAGGGCCAATAGTACTTACTCTTTATCAATTCCTGGGTACGTTCTCTTCCCGGATGTCCCGCCCATGGCCGACTATGGTGTTCCTCCATGATCTGTTGCCGGCGATCTAGTGGAACCAAAATTTTCCATTGATTTGGGTCATCACTTATTCCGTAGTGTATTATCCCATCCGCCCCCGTCCGTAACCCTCGTGGGTTATTTTTGACCCATCTCTGGCATTCTTCGTCCTGTTCCTGCCCTCTTTTCCAAAGAACCCGTTGGGCTCCTTCGTCGAACGTCCTTATACCCGCTACGGCCCTACTCAGGGAGTCCGCGTTGGTATGCTTCTTCCCTGGTTTGTGGACGACCTGATACTCGAATTCCTCGAGTCTGAGAGCCCACCTCATCAAGCGTGAGGACGGGTCTCTTAGGGACAGCATCCATTTAAGTGCAGCGTGGTCAGTGACAAGTGTAAACTTTCGACCCAACAGATAGCACCTAAAATGCTTGGTTGCCCAGACTACCGAAAGTAGCTCTCTTTCGGTAGCCGAATAATTTTGTTCCGCTGGGTGTAGCTGTCGACTGGCAAAGGCGATAGGCCTTTCTTGTCCGTTTCGGAGTTGTGAGAGGACGGCCCCTACTGCCATTCCAGAGGCATCGGTCGCCAGAATGAAAGGGTCCCGGAAATCAGGATAAATCAGCACTCGGTCAGAACACAATATCTCCTGTAGAGCGGTAAACGCCTCGTCTTGTTCTTTCCCCCAGTGAAATGACATTCCCTTCCCCGTCAACTGGGTGAGGGGCTTGGCAATTTCGGCGAACTGAGGTACGAACCTCCGGTAATATCCAGCGAGACCCAGGAAGCCTCTCACTTCCCGAGCCGAACCGGGTTTTGGAAATTCTGTCACCGCCGTGATCTTTTCTGGGTCAGGTTTCACCCCTTCACTGGTTACCAAGTGGCCAAGGTATTTTACCTGCCTGACCACAAACTTACATTTTGGTCCTTTCAACTTCAGATTAGCACCCCGCAGTCGCTCCAGCACCCTTCTTAATCGAGTGCAGTGCTCATCCATATCACCACTGAAGATGATAATGTCATCTAAATAAACATAGCAGTCAGTCCCCTTAACTCCCATCAGTACCTGGTCCATAGTTCGCTGGAATGTGGCTGGGGCCCCAGCAAGCCCGAACGGCATTTTATGGTACTCGTAGTGCCCCCCTAGGGTGGTGAAGGCAGTTTTCGGTCGATCTTCCTCGGCCACCGGTATTTGGTGGTAGCCGCTAGCAAGGTCTAATGTTGTGAAAAGCCTACTCTGTCCCAACATCTCTAATGTTTCCTGAATCAATGGTAGGGGGTAAGCATCCACCTGCGTTACTGCATTCAGCCCCCGGAAATCAGTGCAGAATCTATACTGGGTCCTTCCGTCTTCACTTCGTTTGGGTACCAACACGACAGGTGCAGCCCAAGCACTGTCGGAAGGAGCTATCACTCCCTTGCGTAACATTTCTTCTAAGTGTTCCTCTACTACCGCTCGTTGGTTGAAGGGCACTCGATACGGGCGCTTGATCACCGGGGGAGCTTCCCCTGTTGGTATTCTATGCTTCACCCCAGTAGAGCAGCCTTCCTTTCCCGGTTCTTCGAATAGATCTTTAAACTCTTCTAGCAGCGACTCGACTACACCCTTATCCGACTCACCGAGGTGGTCTACATTCCATAGTTGAGCCCCCTTTTCCAGAGCATTCTCGCTACCCTCTACTCGGTGTATCCGAACGTCCCTTTCATTTCTTTCCTCCGTATGCCATTCCGCGCCTATTCCCAATAATTGCCCTTTATCGAGGTAGGTATCCACCGGCCCCAAGTTCATAAGTTGGATCCAAACCTCCCCGTGTTCTACGAGCCCAATACTTCGCCCTACTCTTAAGCTACCTTGTTTCAAGGGTACCGGCTCGACAACCACCACTGCCTTCTCTCTCTGGTGGATCGTTGCTCTAATGAGTTTCTCACTACACGAAGGGATTGCGATTCGAGCAGGGCTGGTAATTTCTAGCCCCTTGGTCTCATCGTGCTTGTCGGGTTGTTCGCGGGATCCCGGGGTTTCTACTGCTTTGTTCGCGGCCTGCTGGTTTCCGCGTTTGGCCCTCTTTTCCCTCTTCTGTTGGTGCTTTCTTTCTTGGGCATGGATTAGGTCGGACGTGGATCCATCCTTTGGAATTGGCTCCTCCTGCGTCGTTTCCCTTGTACTTCTCCCTTTCGCTTCTAAGGAATTTATTGCCACTCCCAACTGGTGAAGGGGATGTACGTTGACTGGTTGCTTCTCAAAACTTAGGCCAGCGTCAGGCGGCGTCACTATCACCTCCCGGTTACGAATATCCAGTTTGGCTCCTAGCTTTTCTAGCAAATCCAAACCTATGATTCCGTCTCCGGGCAAGTTCACGCTGATTATCATCACCTGATGTTTCACTTCCAGGCCGTCTACTTGGCACATCAACTCTTGTACCCCCAAAATACGCAGAGCCTGTCCTGTTACTCCTCTAGCTCGGACACTGGCGGGCCTTAATTGAACTCCCGGAAGCGCTGTGCGAATTAGCGTCACTTCGGCCCCCGTGTCTACTATCATGTGGTGGAGATATCCCCCAATTAGCATGTCCAGTTTTATCAATTTACCTACTCCGGCTCCCACCCCTGTAAGCCATTTCTCATCCACAGGCTTGGGTTTCTCCGGCCCAGACGGGGGGTGACCGTCGGGTCTTAAGCATTTGGGGGGCCCCTGCACGGGGTTCAATTTCTTTTCGGCGGGCAGCTGCTGGGATCTGCACTGGTTCGCTATATGCCCTTGCCGTCCACACCTGTAGCAAGTTACCCTTTCTCTGGGGCCCGGGTTATTGCTTACTCCTTTAGCCGGTGGTGGCATTCTGCATCCCCTTGCGTAATGTCCTAACTCTCCACACCGATAGCAACGCTGAGAATCGGATTTCCCTAGTCTCGAGGGAAGCGCCTTTTGAATCGCGCTGATACAAGCGTCTTCGATCTGTTCCCTTAAGCTAAACACCGCTCCCGCTCCCCGTGCCGAGGCCTGGTCCTCGTTTCTGGCGATAGGATCCACTGAGCTTCTATACCTATTTCTCTCACTCTCTCGTTGCTGCTCATGGCAGGGGCCGGACCTGCCCCCTGCCTCTTCCAACACATATACGTTCTTTCCCCGTTGATGCTCTTGCAAGGCTTGTTCTACCTCTAACGCCAATCTCACTGCATTCTTCAGTGTATCTGGGCGTCCGAACAACACCTGTTTTCCCACCTCACCCGAGAGTCCCCTCATGAACGCTTCTAGCACTTTTCTCTCTACTTCCCGCGCCCACCACTTTGCTTCATTCCCAGATAGATCGGACCTGGTCATTCTCCCCCCCAAGGAAATGCATCTGTCCGAAAATTCTTGGATCCTCTCTTTTGGCTGTTGACTCGTCTCCTGCAAAATTCTTCCATAATATTCAAAAGTATGTGGATCTCCAAACCTTTCTCGCAGTGCGTCTGCAAACTTCTTAAAGCTGACAATACCCTTTAATTCCTCATTTCCTCTGACAAAGGCGGCTGCCGGGCCCTGTAACTTGAGCCTACAAATCCGAACTCGGTCAACGTCCTCCCAAGCTCCACAAGCTGCTACTTCCTCCACATACTCTAGGAATTCGTCAACCGGCCTGGCACTCGCCTCCCCTCCCCACGTCTTGATCAGACCCTGCAAGGACAAATCCTTCCTTGGTGGCTTAGGTGTCCCTCCTTCCTTTATCTCTGTCCGGCTAGCTTCGAGTTCATTTTTCAACTTTTCTTCCGACTGGGCCAAAGCCAGGTTAGCCTTCTCTAATTCTTCTATCCTCTGTCGGAGGTTACTTTCAACCGACATTTTAAAAGGGATTTATCAAAAAAAATTTTTTTTTTTTCGAAATAAAAGTTTATCCCGGATTAGTGGATTTTCTTGCAATCCACCCCACACCTGACACCACTTGTAAACCCCCGACTTTCTCTCTCTTCCTCCTCCCCCTAAATGTTTACAGGAATCTGGGGAAAATATTAATGCCAGGAGAGGGCATTACCCAAGGACAGGGGAACCTGAAATATTACAGGGAATTGACATTTAGATTACCGACATTTTATTAAATGATAATAAACAAAAAAAATCCTTAAGCTATTTGATAAAAAAAAAAAAATACTTAAACTATTTGAAAAAAAAAAAAAATTAAACTATTTGATAAAAAAAATAATTAAACTATTTGATAAAAAAAATAAGTAAACTATTTGAGAGAAAAATTACTTAAACTATTGGACAGAAAAATACTTAAACTTTACTAAACTGGAAACTTGTAAACCAGAGTTTTATTAACTTAAAGTTTGCTGATCGAAGAATGAGAACAAAACAAATACATCACTGTCCGTGTTTATCTATACGTATGCAAAGTTGGTGTTATTTGGTGTAAACTGATGAACGACGTAAACAAACAACATAAACCCTCGGTACGTGGAAGCTACGTCCAACGAGGTTACCTGTCGTAGCTAGATAGTGGATTAGTCATTCAGCTGTGAGGTTCCCGGTGGATGGAATCGGTGAGTCGATGATCGATATGCTCATATCCATACTAGTTCCAAGTCAAATCTCCAACCAGAGGTGTTCCCCATAAACCATAGGCCGATAAGGTGGTGAGATGAGGGGGGGGCGCTCCGGCGGGTGTTGGCCAACTGATCCACACACTGACTGCAAGCGACTGATCCCGGTGCTCCGTCCTTTTAATCCTCTATAAAGGATGTAGGGTCTTACGGGGCCTCGGAGGCGTCCCGCACCGTTATTTGTTTTGTTTACTTTCCAGCATATTTCCCATAAAACAAAATCAATACACTCACATTTGAAACACAAAGATATTCTTAGAACATTTATAATATTATCAATAATTATTAATTCTTTATATAAAACTAACCAAATACAAAAAAAATATTTATCTCTAATTTACACTTTTTTTTTTTTTTTTTTTTTTTTTTTATCATAAATTTTACGAGGGTACTTTGTTAGATAATTACTTGTCAGCGCAAGACCCCTTATTCGGCTTAAACAATGACTGATAATTTTTTCCTTCAATAACTAAAATAAACGAATTACAGGCGTAAACAATCGCTAATTTACATTGGCTATAAAAGTCTATCGGTCACACCTTCATAACGACCTTAATATACCCTTCATTCTAGAACTCATCCCTTCCAAGTTCATGAAATTCCACAGTAGCCTTTCCAACCACCCTAATCCTGTAGCACAGTCATTGCACTGCGCCACTCATCCCTATAATCCTCTTCGGAGACTGAAACGGCAGTGGCCTCGTGACCTGCTATAATCGCGTGACAGTGGGAGTCCTGGCAATGGCCAGTTTCTCCATTTATGTCCTGAGCGTCTGTGGCTCTCGCGCTCTTGGTCAGTCTCCACTGGCTAGTATCCGGTTACGCGGCTGACGGAGGAGCGTGGGAGACTTCCCAAGACTCCGCTTTCCCTTCGCATGTGGACCTGGGAGGCCTTTGGGCTGTCAGTAAATATTGTATGAATGATAGTATATCTTAATTACTTATTGCCTAGCAAGGCAGATTGTAATTTTAGCACAATAAAGGAATTATACAAGAAGTTTTTCACTGAGTTCGTATGTCAGCTCTGATCTCTGGGAGTCCACTGGAGCCAGAAGTTTTTTTATTTTTATTTATCATTACATTTTCAGTTTCCCATTAATTTTAGAAAGGTATGGAAAATTGGTCATGATTAAGTGCCATTAGTTAAGCAATTCATTACTTGCTGTTAAATTACAATATTTATTTATTCAATTTTGAGTAGGATATCAAACTAAATTTCTGTACTTCTACATTAACTTACACCCTAATCTTACTAAAGTTTTAATTAAGTGATGTATTACATTTGAGTTGGATTTTTATTTAATTAGATGTAATAAATAAACCGACCAATATTTATTGCCTAAAACAACAAGGTATAAGGGAGACCAGCCCGGTTTTAGTTTATAAGCACTATATACTGCATAATTCATGAGTTGCATACGAATCCGCCCATTTCGTAGGGAAATCACAAGCAGTACTGAATTTTTTACTCGATATTGAAAAGAATATCAGGCTTGTTTAAAACAGGCCAGTCCTAAATTTATACTTTTTTATTTACCTACAGATGGCACTCCGTTATTACATACATAAAATCGCCCTATATTTATAAATATTCTTTTGTTAGGTAACATTTGCTGCTAAACTATACACTATTTCACCTCGAGAATTTCTTTTCCTTCAATAAACTAGAAGTATAAAACTGAAAACAGTATTGACTACAGAATTCAAAAGTACTGACTACTGCTCGCTTGAAAACCACTTTTCTTATAAATGACGTTTTTCTTTGATTTTTACGCGTTTGTTCTAGACATTGGGTGTCACAAATCACAAATTATTTCGTATCCTAAAGATGTAAAAAATGATGCAACAGCTTAAAATGAGTTTTGGTAGTTAATTTCTTACCTTATGGAATTTCTGATGGGAAAAACGTTTATTATACTGATGAATATAGCTTAAAATGTTATTATAATCGTGATTACAACAATAAATAGTTTGGAGTAAAGAGGTCGTATTTTTCATTTTTTTACTTTATTTCTTGAGATGCTAAAAATGAAACCATTATATCGTAAATAATATGTTTTTTTTTCTATCAAACTTGAAAGTTGACGAACACAACTTCGAACCAACTCCTAGCTGCATAAATCCGGCACCCCTCTATCACGGATTGTTCTGTTAGGGCTCACTCAGCCTTGTGAGGGTAAATGAGTAGCGAATCAGCAAGTACCTCAGCGCCACTTACCAACTACGCAGAAAACCTCTGCTCTGCTTTAAATTCGCATGGGGTTCCAGGCATGGTTTTGCACATCATGGTATTGATTTTTGTAGAACGGTATGAATGAGATCATTTATCACAAGTACTTATTGCCCGATTGTAATTTTATCATAATAAAGTATTTCAATCTTTTAAAAAAATTTGTAGAGAGAATTATCTTCATTTTATGTACATAAGGTAATTATATATACTTTCCAGACGCCAGAACGCTTTCAAAATACAGTTATAATACAATTTATACTTAAATCTGTTTAATTGTTAATAGCCAGGAAGGTCTAAGCTGTAAAAAAATAATTCAAGGATAACATAAGTGTATTAAATGTTTTTTCTAGTTTAAAAAAATTTTAGTTCATTTTTGCTACTCTTACAATTTTTAAGAATTGACACAAATTTTATTTGACCACCGTTCTTTGGGGATTCGTTTTTTTTTTTTCAAAATCAGAAACCATTATATTTTCACCCACGTGCCCTGTTTTTCTGCACTGGCCTGTCAGTCCTCTGTTCAAGCTAGAGAAATGACATTTTCGACGCAGTTTCTAGTTCACGTAGGGTAGACGTGAGACAGGTAGCCCATACATTATTACAGCGCAGGTACACATGAGTAAGTGACATTAATTAATTAATTAGTTGGTAAATATGATTAATTGGGATTCCTTAATTTGTAATTTTTTTCTCATACTTCATTATTTACTAATTATATCCCCAGATGATTATCTGGTACATTCCTTGGGTTTTACAATTGTATAGTTAGGTTTTACGTAATGTTAAATGTATTAATTTAAATATTTTCATTTAATCTTTATTTTAATTAACTTTTTCATATCGGTCTTAATTAATCTTCAATTACAGAATTCAGTGAGTGTTTTTTTTTTTTTTTTCTTGCAGAGGTTTGCAGTTAATTGGACTGTTTCATTTTTCTTTGTAGTGTAACAATTCTTTTAGTTTGTCCGAGATGATTTTTTTTAATCTGTACTTCATTGTTATTCATGTACGACTTAGTCACGAAACAATTTTTTTCCTATTCTATTAATGAGAAGTTTATAAATAGATGAAATCTCAGTTTAATTTAAGGAACAATGAAAAACAAACATATACACCATGTCCCTTTTTAGTCAAATATTCAATGCACTGATCATATCGATTGTCGAACAATCAAAGTCATTGAGTGTGATATGGGGTGGGGGGGGGGTTGGTATCAGGAGCTAATAAGGTAGGAGTTGATGTAGTGCCGAGGCCCCAGCTATCGGAGTGCCTACGTTCCATTTGCTACGGCGACAAGCCACGATCTGTTATTCGCTTGATTTGATTCCAACGGCTATCCCCGATCAATTTAACCCGTGCCCCGCGTTGCCCTGAGCCTAAATTATCAGCGCTAACTATTGAAAATCGGCAGTGTGTTCGAAACAATTGTTCATTAGTGTTCAGGCCAGTCACATATATATATTGTAATGGCATTTAAAAATCTAACTAAATTTATTTATAAGAATTAGATTGATTTAAAGATGTAACGAGAAGGTTGAATTTACGGTAATCAACCTACGGCATCTAGTGGGCGGATAGGAGTACAACGAGACTTTGTGGGCAACCAGCCTGAGGGAAATAGGTTTTAGATGACATGAAGAAACGTTTATAGAGTTCGCGTGACAGTGGGAGTCCTGGCAATGGCCAGTTTCTCCAATCATGTCCTGAGCGTCTGTGGCTCTCACGCTCTTGGTCAGCCTCCACTGGCTAGTATCTGGTGACGCAGCTGACGGAGGAGTGTGGGGGACTTCCCAAGACTCCGCTTTCTCTTCGCGGTGGATTTGGGGGGTCTCTGGGCTGTCTGTAAATATTGTATGAATAAGCGAGTGAATGAGGAACTGTAAATATGGTATGAATGAGAGCATTTATCTTAATTACTTATTGCCTTATAAAAGGCAGATTGTAATTTTAGCACAATAAAGGAATTTAACTAAAAAAAAAAAAAAAAAAAATTACACACAGGCATAAAGTTTTATAAAGGAAAGTGGATCCACTATTATTTGCTTGTTTATGTATTTAATGGCCATGTAGTGTATTGTATCAAATCACTTCATTTAGGTTTGAGGTAGATTCGTTCAACCACTGTTTATTAGTTGATTTAGGTGATGTTTAAGAGATGATTGTAAATAGTTAACGAACTAGGTTAAACAGAACATGTTACAGAAAGAAGTATTTTATGAATGAAGTAGTTTATTACTTTGGCGAGTCGGAGAAGAACCCCTGGGGTATACCGTATCGCGTAGCGATGGCCAGAGGTGGTCAGTCCAAGACACTCGCCGCACTGAAGAGTGGCGATTGGCAGGCCACCTCCCCGGAAGAAGCAGCGGCCTACTACATGGAGGAAACATACCCCAGGGATGACCCAGAAAGCGACTCGCCTGAAGACTCCCAGGTAAGATCCTGGGACATTTGGGACCTGCGCATCGCCGTCCAGAAGCAGAAGACCGGGAGAGCTCCAGGACTGGATGAGATCGATGCTGCAATGATCAAAGCATCGTGTCCACTCATTGAGGGGAGGCTGCTTGCGATCATGAATGAGTGCCTCGACCGCGGGAAATTCCCGAGTGTATGGAAGAGAGCGGAGCTCAGACTAATTCCGAAGGGAGCCGATCGGGACCTGACAGCTACCAAGAGCTACAGGCCCATCAGCCTCCTCCCAGTCTTGAGTAAAGTCCTGGAGAGATTGATGCACACGGCGTTGCGGCAGACGTTTGAGAAGGCGGACCACCCAAGACAGTACGGCTCCTGCAAGGGCAGGAGTACAGCTGATGCCTTGGACAAGATAAGGGACGATATGGCGACTCGCTCCAAGTACGCGCTGTTACTTACATTTGACATCTCCTCTGCGTTTGACAGGGTGTGGTGGCCCTACGTCATGAGGGAGCTACAGGAGCTAGAGACCCCGAGCAATCTGTACGAGCTCTTGGGCAGCTACCTCAGCAAACGTAGGGCGGTCATCAGAGGAGTGTCTTACGACGTTGAAGCACCGGTGGAGCGAGGGTGTCCCCAAGGATCAGTCCTGGGCCCTGCCCTTTGGAAAGTAGTTTTTAATAAGGTCCTCGTGACCTTGGAAGAGCAGGGATACCCCGCGGTGGCATATGTGGATGACCTCGCCGCAACCATCGTGGGGAATTCGCGTGCCGAAGTGACGAGAAGAGCGTGCGCCTGTGCCAACTTGGTCAAGGAGTGGTGCGCCGGTATGAAGATGACCATGGCTGCGGAAAAGACGACGGCCACCCTGGTGAGAGGCAAGATGGACCATGCTCACCCTATGTGGCTGGAGATAGAAAGAAGAAGAGTTAGGGTGGGAACGGAGGTGACGTACCTGGGGGTGAGACTGGGAAAGAAACTTAGCCTTTCTCCCCACATCGAATACCTGGGCAACAGGATCGTTTCAGTTTGCAACTCCTTCGCAAGGATAGGGGGAGCGATGTGGGGGGTGAGGTTCCCAGTCTCGAGAACCCTCTACCAGGCTGTGGTAATGGGCATAGTAAGGTATGCTTCGCAGTCATGGTCGGCGCACCTGAACAAGGGGCAGGCGCACGCCCTGAAGAGGATACAGCGAATGGCACTAGTACGGGTCACGAGGTCCTACAGGATGGTATCTCAGGACGCGGTGGAGGTTTTGGCAGCGGCGGCACCAGTGGATCTGGTCCTCCAGGAGCAGCGCCTCAGGTCGAAGACGAAGAGAGGGCAGATTGAAGATATTCCACCTCCCCTACGGAGAAGAATTGAGGAAGAGCCTGGGAGGTGGAAGGCCCTCATAAGGGAATGGACGATAGAGGCTTGGGGAGCCAGGTGGACTGGTACGACTAAGGGGAGCCCCCTGAGGAAGTACTTTCCCTCAGTCCAGGACAGGCTGAGGGCAAGTTGGGTCTCCCCAGACTACTGGGTGTCACAAGTGCTTACAGGACACCGCAGATTTCGTGCCAGGCTGTACGAATACAAGAGGGCAGAAAGCAGGTCCTGCCCTCATTGCGGAGAGGATGACACCGCGGAGCACGTCGTGCTCTCTTGTTATGCGTTAGAACCGGCTAGAGCACGGCTGCTCCGCTCGATAGGAGAGTACAGCCTGGGCGAGTCCGACCTGCCGTCGCTGGTGAATGATGAAGTGAGATACACCGCGTTCTGCAGATTCGACGGGGAGTGGAGAAGGGTACAAGGCTCCGGGCACTTCAATATATCCAGGAGGGTGGCGCGGGGTGAGCAGCCGAGTCTTCGGGAAGGCTCACCCGAAGCCAACGATGTATTGGCGGTTCCAGAGGAGTCACTGTAAATATGTACATATAAATATAAGGTAGGACTGAGTAGCCTATGGTTAGATATAAGTTTAGTTATAGGGGGATAGAGGATGCACACCCCTTGTAAATATAGCACTTAAGTACAGTAGTAAGATATTAGTATAGTTAACGGATCTGTAAATATTGTAAATAGATTAAGGATACTAGCTATAAGGACAAAAAAAAATAAATAAAAATAAAAAAAAATAACTAGTAAGGATTGTACAAAGTAGATTTAAGGAAAAGATTTCATTTTATTTTGTTTTCTTTGTGTTTTTGGAAAATAAAGAACGAAAACAGTATTACTCAAGGTGCGCTGACCGGTGCAACAATCCCATTGCACCGGAATACGCGCACCACAGGCTACGTAACCCCATGAGCTCGCTTCACGGGCTCGTAGGGTAAGCCCGTTTGAGGCTCAGCCTCAGGAAGGGCAAAAAAAAAAAAAAAAAAAAAAACTTTTATTACTTTGGTGCTAAGTGAGTGAGTTTTGGCTCCAATGTGTTGGACGACTTTTTCAGGTAACCTGGGACTAGGAGCAATGAATTTGGCCCCCTCCGCTGTGCAGGTCTTTTTGAGTCTTTTTGAGCGACCTTAGACGTCACCAAAGCAATACGTTGTGCTCTTTAACAGTTTTACTTTATTGTCTATTTTACAGTGAACAGACAGTAGTAGCGTGTTATTCTCCTTAATTATTCACCTACTTATTCCCTAAACATCTTTGTATCCAATGATTCGCTATGGTAGCAGATTAAGCTATATCGTCATACAGGGTAAGCTAATCAGTTTTTCTTTGTCTAACCTTTTTACTGTTGTATCCTTTGAATTCATAGTGATAAATTATTTCTTAAACTAGCGCATATGCAATTAGTAATGTAAAAAAACTAAATACTGTTGACATTTCCCAACCATCACCTAGTTCTTATCAAAATTCAAGTTTATATTTTGCAGTACAAATCGTTTTAGTTACACCGTCGGTACGTACATCTCTCTTTCTGGCAGTCTGAGAATCAGTTTTATCCTGCAGTTGTTGAGTACATAATTATAAACAATCATACAAATATCTTCAAAGTTTAAGTACATACATATAATAATAAAAAAAGTAGTACATATACGATTTCAATGGTTGGCTCTTATATTTCTAGGAATATATTTAGAATTGTTATTGCGTTACGGTCCTTGACGTGTCCTTAAACTCAGAATAAAAATAAGTCTGAACGTTGAAGGGAAAATTTACTTTTTATATTTTAGTAAAATTCCGGTTTCAATCAATTTCATTAAGATAAAATTACAATCTGCCTTTTATTAGGCAATGAGTAATTGAGATAAATGATATCATTCATACCATATTTACAATTCATCATTCACTCGCTCATTCATACAATATTTACAAACAGCCCAGAGGCTCCCCAAGTCCACAAGGTTGTCACCTCGCATGCGAAGGAGGAAGCGGAGTCTTGGGGAGTCCCCCACGCTCCTACGTCAGCCGCGTCACTGGATAAGAGCCAGCGGAGGCTGACCAAGAGCGCGCGAGCCACAGACGCTCAGGACATGATTAGAGAAACTGGCCATTGCCAGAACTCCCACTATCACTTAGTTATAGCAGGTCATGAGGCCACTGCCGTTTTAACCTCCGAAGAGGATTATAGGGGTAAGTGGTGCAGTGCAATGACTGTGCTAGGGAATTATGGTGGCTGGATAGGTCACTATGGAATTTTATGAACTTGGAAGGGATGAGTTCAAGAATATAGGGTATATTCAAATCATTGTGAAGGGTTTTGTTGCTGACGTAATAAGGGGCATTTACTATTGTTCTCAGGACTTTTGATTGAAAGGATTGGATACGCTTGATGTTCGACTTTTTTGCTGTCCCCTATAGCTCTATTCCGTATGTTCAAATTGGCTTAAGTATAACCTTGTAAATAAGTAGTTTGTCTTCTATTGAGAGGTGGGATGTCCTTCGAAGTAGTAAATTAAATAATTTTTATGATAGTACACGAACGTATCATTAACATATGTTATGATAAATATTTAATATCCTATTATTTTGTTCCTTAAGAAGAAATATCTATTTCACATCAGTCCCAGCCAAATTTACACTAAATATTACTATATATTATTCTCATTTCTCCATGAATTAGTTTCTTCAAGCATGAATTAATCTATTTAACTATTAACTAATATATTACCTACACTTACAATATTTTAGATCTATTGAATCACTTTCATGAGCATGTAGATGAATGCCCTTTCCACTGGGCTCAGCGATAAATCCATGCACATTAATATATGCTGATACATTATTAATTACTGTTTATGATTAATGTTTACACGTGCGTAAGTAAATGTGGACTACAGTAGCTCATTAAGAATACGCAGGCACCGGAAGGCGGCGCGGATCGTATTGCAACATATACTATGAGAAACATTATCTTACCCTAAGAGCAGGCCAAACTTACTGGCAACCATCGCTTACCCCCACCGGAGCATTAGCAATGCTCGGCAACATTGTCACGTACTCAGGATCTGTGAAAATCGAAATGCGTTCTGTTACGTTCTTACGTTTCGCACGTTTTCGTCTCGGCTCCTCTTTCAACGAGACAAATAAAAGATTTGCTCGTATCTGTGCCGGGCTCTAACTTTTGTCCAACGGATTTGTCTGTAAAAAATAATTGTACTCAGAACGCGCCCAATGATGTGATTTAATGATCCGGTGAATTAAATACAAATGCATGGACCGAACCGAATGGACTAGTGGTATGATTTTTTTATTATTGTTACTTTATTAATTATTTATAATTGATTATTCAAATAAACATCGAATAATGATTTCTAGATTTAGCCTGAGCTTCAATAACACTTATGAAAATAGCAAAAAAAAATATTATTACACCAATTAATTTATTGTGTTTGTTTAAATAAAACTCTATACTTTTTAGTAAGACTAAAAATTAAACATCTTGACTTACTGATTAACAATATACAATTTTTTATAAGCTTTTTAAGCTATAGTTTAACCCTACATTAGGGACGGGGGTACACTTACTCTACGTACCCCAGCTGACTCCAGCGCAATATAATCATCATTTTCACGTTGGGGAGGTATGAGCGGACTAACCGTAACCCCTGTAGGAGTACATACTGCCATTTCACCCCTATTTTTCAGTAGTCCCTTGATGTCATTTTTTCAATAGAGTTGAGTTAATATTGTCTTCAATTTAGATTTGACTTCGATTAGTATGTAGATGCGTACACTGGATTATTTCTATAAATATATCAAATGCATTTCCCATCCAATCACCATTTACGATAAAAAACGTACATTAAATTATTTACGCTATAGGTAACAAAAACAATTAAGCTTTCTTGATTTCATGTATGCATGATGATGCACTTAGCCAAGAGTTAATAAAATCATTAACTGCCATTAGTATCGTATTCACAATTTGAATACAACCGGTTTTTTTTTTTTTAGAACCATGATATTTTTTACGGTACTTCCATTTCATGACCCATTTATAAAATAGCTTTCCCTTTTATTGAATCTTTGAACAATACCATTTATGTACAGCACGTGTAAGACACGTACACGCCGAAACAAAGGGTTTCACTTAGCAGACACTCTTTAGTTGCCTGGGGAATTACTACTCAATTCCGATGCTAATTGTTCTCCTTCCGACAGCGTTAAAATATTCCTGTGATCTGATTATCTAAATTGTTGACAATGTCGAAAGACAGAACAAATACCCTTACGCTGAGACAACACCATCGGCACACACGCTGTGGAGGTGGTGTTAATAAGACATGAGCTCGTCACAGTACGATCTGGAGAAGGAGACGAATGGGAGCCTGAACTGGGGCTTTTAACCGCACGAGGTTCCTCACTTACCCTATATTCCCTCTTTCCATCTGTACAAGTTTGCATACGTCACTGCTTAAAACCCTGGTAGATAAATAGTTAGAATAGAATTGTATTCGTAAAAGTAATAGCAGTGACACAAAAAAGGGAACAGATACAAACAAAATGTATCCTCTATAAACAAATTTTGTTTTAATAGCCTGATAAAATCTCAAATGTAATAAAAGGAAAAATATAAAGGGAAAATAAAACAAGCACCTGCCTAACCTTAATGACACCTATTTAACACATAATTATTTCGAACTAATATACTTCTTAAACTTTTGAAGATACTTCTTAAACTTGAAATCTTGTACAACTAAAAATAATTACAAAATTTATACAAGTACATAATGGCTAAAATCAGATCCTTGTAATGGAACAGAGCTGTTATTTAAGCCGATAAAAATTAAGTTATGGTAAAAAGTACTCGACGGTGGAAACAAGACCTGAAAATAAGGATCACATAGATCTAATACTAACTTACTGCACGCTAGTTCAAGGAGTAATTTTCCAATATGAAATTGTCAAGAATAAAACAAACTAGACAACGTAAGTTAAGCTCCCTACCTTAAAATTTGTAGATCTAATGCAGTTCCCCACTTGTGGCAATTATGGGTGGAAAGAATGTTTATTGGAAGGAAGCAATTAATAAAGAAGAAACACAGACACTTCTGATGCCTGAAATCGCTTTCATAGACATTGACATCTCAGTTATGACTACGAAAACTTAGGCATTGCCTCTAGGGAATAACCTTAACGTAAACCGGACTCAATACTTGACGATACAAGGTCCATCACCGACAAAAAAACAAATACCTAGTCCCCGGACTTCCTGAAAAGTCGATCAACTCTCAGTGAAGACGAGCTTAACACCAAAACTCACTCTCTTCAACCAACCTTATGCTCATGAATGAATTTGGTTTTATTCCAAAACATCATTTCCGCGACTGTAGCCTAAACTAGCATTATTACAACAGGTCATTAAAAGTGACAGTTAAATCGTATTCGAAACTTTTGATCACTCCTGACTGGTTATACCAAATTAATACGTTTCTTTCATACTAGTTTAAATGTAAAATCAATCCCCTTGAGGATCAATAAAAAAATGTGCCTTCAGGAACAGAGAAAAAAACTTAGCGGATGATATTTGTCAGATTGGGGCGACGTACCCTGTCATACTGTGCGGCGACTGGCTATAATTGCAGTTATGTCGGGTTATGCCTCCGCTTCGGTTTCCCACTTCATGATGTTTTACTTTGTGCCATTCATGTGCAAATGGCCAATGGCGCTCCGCCTCGCACCGTCATAGTTCAACTATCATGCATAAAACATTTTCAATGACCATAATTTACAATTCCACCCCTCCCTGCCCGATGCGCCGGGGCAAATAGATTTGATGAGTTCTTGTATCGTTCGACCAGCACTGTGTTCGGATCTTGATGTTGACGGGTTAAGAGAGGGGGGGATCGTCGGAAATTCCAGCCTTTGCTAATAAAGACTCGGCACATCAATCTCCTTATATCATTTTCTATAATTCGATTTCCCTCTTTCTCATTCCATGTTCACATTCCAGGGCTTCCCGACAGTAAACAAGGAAAAACAAATCTTTTCTACATTCCGTAACGAACTAGTCAAAGTGGATTGGATATTTCTTCCAAATTAAACTAGAATTCGAGAAATATTGAATTTTCTTCCCCCTTTCTTGTTACAAAAGGCTAACCTTGTCGGTTAATACAAATATTAACTACAATATACTTGTAAGTAAATTGTGTTTTTTCAAGTACATACATATGAGGAAACCAAAAGAGGTTGACTCCGCGTTTCTTATTGAAACAAAATAAAATGTAATTAGCTATATTGTTGACAAAAAAAAACATTTTAACCCGTTTAATATTTAATACGTGTTCTTTTTGACTTTTGGAATATCTTTAAATTATTTTTTTCTCCGTTTCTTATGGGTCCTTAACCATGAGTGAAAAATCTAAGGTTTTGATTTGAGAAATAGCGAAGCGGTACCAACTTGGTTTTTCAAAATTTCTTTCAGACATGAAAGGTTACAAACGTAACTATCAATACTGGTCATAAAATATCTATCGATGTTTCCATATTTTAATAATAAAGCTTACGAGTCAGAGAGAGAGGGGGAGACAACCGCAGATGGGGGAACCATCCCCATCACGGCTGGCCTGCCTATATAACCACCCTGCCTTAGGGCAGACGACAGAACGAACAGGACCGGCACTTAGAACACTGCTCTCTCTCTCTCTCTCACTCTCTCTCTCTCTCTCTCTCTCTCTCTCTCTCTCTCTCTCTCTCTCTCTCTCTCTCTATCTATCTCTCTCTCACTGCACTGGCGCTTGCTGCTCTACTCAAACCATGGCCTTCACATTCAACTACCTCTGAATCTCTCTCTCCTAACCTTGCTATGTTTTAGTCCGGCGTTGTCAGACCCCACACCTTCCTAGTGGGATTGCCTGCCTTCGTCTCGCTAAAACTAGCACTTCCTTGGAATAGACCTCTTTCTCACGGACGACGGTCACCTGGGGCCCAAATTTTACCTAGTAGCGTCTCCCCCAGCGATCCAGACTGCCTTCTCCGGTCCACACTCGCCTTTGGGATCCGGACGGTTTTCGGTTACCATTAGATACCGAGTGTGAATTCGTGGTCAGTCCAAGCACATAAACTACCTATAAACCTACCCTGTTCCTCTTTTCCTGAACATAGTGCACTGTCGCGGCACACCTTCTAAGATCTTATGGAGTCAGACCTAAACCAATTAAGCTGCCCGCCGACTAGGCCACCAGCAAGGGTGAAAGACCACAGGTCCACCCGTATTATCTCTTTCTTGGCGCTCGCCGGACGGTGGCTAGAGGTTGTAGTGACCCTAGCCCGCGGCGGGTGTCTCCTCCCCACTTTGGGGATATTCGACATCTAACCCGACAGTATACATTCAAAATTTGAAGCCAATTGACTCATTTCAAAACTACTCTAGACGTAAACACAGACAAAAACTGAACGTACCCAATCTGAGTATGTATGTATATAAGTGTGAATACCAAATTATGAATTAGTGCACTCGTGTAGATATTGTATCTTAATTTTCTAGCAACCTCTCGTTTCATTTTATTTATATTGTTTTTGCTTAGATTTATTTTAGTTTATAGTTTCATTGGTTTATAAGCATAATGTTCTTTATCATTTTATTTTTTTGCTCTTGGTAAATTAGCGGTGCCTGATACTATCAACGATCCCAGTTTTTTTTTAATTAATATTTTTTTATTAGTTTTATTACCTCCATGAGAGTAACTCTCTCATTTCTGACTTGGGAATGAACGAAACGAAATTTTTAACGGCAGGTTTTTAATGCTTAGGTAAACCGAAAAATAAATAACTGTATGACCTGACAGAAAATATTGTAAGAGCCCCCCCCCCTCTATTGAGGGAGCAACACCGGGAGGAAGCAGTAACGGGCAGAAGTGGTTATTAGATGTATAAAGATTGTTTTCAACTCTAAGGTCATTAGTGCTTAACAGTCATCAGTGGCGTCAGTCAGCGGATCCACATCGTCAGCTGCTCTAATGAAAATTCAACTCCTCGGCCCGGCTATCTCCAGCTGCCATCTTAGTTACCTACTTTGTCTGCTGCTCCGTCCCGCCGCTATCCGCCCTCAATTTACCCTTTCTAATTAACTGCTCTTTGTCAGCTACCCCCAAGTTTGATTTTGCTGAATTTCCACTGTAGCTTGTGTCAGCCACAACTTTGGGGTCCCAAAATGTCCTCCGACCCGATCGAAGTTAACAATATGCGAGGAACTTCTCTGCTTGAAAACAAAGAAAAATAGCGTTAGCAATGGAATAAGAAATAATTCTAGAAATTAGTGGATACAAATACTCGACATAATACGCGACTCAATATATGAAAGAAGCATGTTGAATGTTGTATATGCTACTACCTTGCCTACCTTAGTGTCTGATACTGCAGCCTAATTCCTACATGTGACTTTCATTGGATGGAATTATGTTCAAGAAGCAAGCATGTGAGATGTGGGATATTGAAAGATAAACTGTGTTGGGTTGCCCAACCTGAGGGATAACAGTGTTGGATCCTCTACGTTTTTGTTATTATGATTAATTAATAATGTTGTTTATGAACATGTACCTTGTGTATAAAAGTAAAATAAACGTGTGTTATTAATTCAACAAATGTTCCATTGTGCCGAAATCCTTTAGTGGCGACGAGGATGGGATTGCCGTCCACATGATTCGTTCGTGTTTACGCGTTAACGGAGTGAAGTTTCGAGTTTCTACAATTCGTGTTTTCGGTGACGTTACATCGTGGAGGACATTCAAAAGGTCTCGAATTTATTTAAATTGAAGACAGAAATGGCCGAAGAAGAAACCAAGAGTTTAGTCGGAACTTTGAGAGAATTTACACTCGATAAAGATTGGGGTATCGCCAAGTCGAGAACAGAAAATTTCTTTATTGCAAACGGGATAAAGAATGACGAGAGAAAGAGGGCTCTTCTGTTAAATTCGTTGGATGACTCAGCGTATAAACTGATTTCCAACCTGGTGGTTCCCAAGAAACCGGAGGATAACACGTATGTTGAATTAGTTAAATTATTTGATTCACATTTTTTGGGTGCGGAATCAGTTTTTGCCGCTAGATACAAATTTTATAACGCCACGAAAGATCCTACGGAAACGGTTAACGACTGGATTGCCAGACTGCGGTCATTGGCAGCTAACTGTGCTTTTGGAGCTCGATTCGACGGAAATTTGTTAGATCGTTTTGTTGTCGGCATGAACAAAGGGCCGATTAGAGATCGTTTATTCGAGGAGGATGCGGAAAAGGCCCAGTGGGACAATGTAGTCAAGATAGCAACATCGAAAGAAGCTTCTTCCACTAATTATGATTTAAATGAGTTTTCATTTAGTGGTCCAATCAAAAAAGAGCCCGTAAATTATGTTAGAGCACAAAAAACACCAAATCAACAGGTAAATACCAATCTTTGTAAAGTTTGTGGGGCGACATGGCATGATGCAAATAAATGTCGATTCAAAGATTATAAATGTAAAGTTTGCAAAATAAAGGGGCATTTACAAAAAGTTTGCCCAAATAAAATCAAGTTACCTGCTCCGGATAAGAAAACTGGCAAAACTGAACAAACACATTTCGTCCAGGAAAACTCAGATGAAGAATATCTTTATAAAATACTTGAAGGTAGCGCAAGTGAGTATCAAATTGAGCTTAAGCTAAATTCCCAGGTTATTTGTTTTGATGTTGACACTGGGTGCCATAGCACTATTGTTCCGAGAAAATTATTTCATGAACAATTCCCTCAGGTCACCCCAATTCCATGTAAAAAGACTTTTACTACATATCTCAAAGAAAAAATCTCTCCTGTGGGCTATGTCACAGTGGACGTAGAATATCAAGATAGAAAGGTGCCAAATTTGATATTTTATGTGGTTGAAACAGAGGGACCACCGTTGCTGGGTAGATCGTGGTTCAAAGCTCTGGGATTCACCATTTTTGCTGAAGATTCAGCCCACTCAATTTTTTATCAAAATGTGGAACATGGCATTGAGGCAGAAAAGTTGGAGGAGGAACTCAAGAGTTTGTATCCAGAAGTTTTTACGGAAAAAATTGGCAAATATAACAAAGGACAAATCAAATTAGATCTTTTACCGGAAGTCAAACCAAAATTTATAAAACAAAGGCCGGTACCGTACGCCATAAGACACAAGGTTGATCAGGAAATTGACCGCCTGGTGCAGGAAGGAATTTTGGAGCCCATTGAGTATAGTGATTTTGGTTCCCCCATTGTTTCAGTTATGAAGCGAAATGGCCAAACTAGGATTTGTGGAGATTATAAATTGACCCTCAACCCTTGCTTGAAAATGGATCCTTATCCGTTGCCTAGAATTGAAGATTTGTTCCAGAGATTGGGGGGAAATATGGTTTGGGCCAAAATGGATTTGAGCCATGCTTACCAACAATGTGAGTTGGGTCTCGAATCTCGCAAACTGGTAGCTATTACCACGCAGAAAGGCTTATTCCAATATACCCGTATGCCCTATGGTATTTGTGTTGGACCTTCCAAATTTCAGAAATTGGTAGACAATGTGTTAGCAGGAACTGAGGGGGTGGTAGCCCTACTGGATGATGTGGTTGGCGCACCGGATTTTGGCACATTAAGAAAACGAGTCATCGAGGTTCTTGAAAGATTCAAGAAAGCGGGGTTAACCCTTTCTGCAAAAAAGTGCGAATTTGGAAAAACATTCATTGAATATCTTGGATTCAGAATTGACGCTTCAGGTTTGCATTCGACTGATGAGAAAATAAAATCTATAATAATGGCACCAAATCCTAAAAATATTAAAGAGCTGCAATCTTTTTTGGGGTTTGTGAACTATCTGGCGAGATTTCTACCTGCACTGTCATCGACCCTCCACCCTCTTCACCAGCTTCTGAAGAAAAACATTCGATGGGATTGGAATGCCAGTTGTCAAACCGCTTTCACAAAAATCAAGAGGATAGTCGAGGAAAATCGCTCTTTAGCACATTATAATCCAGATTTGCCTATCAAGTTAACCGTTGATGGTTCGGACCAAGGACTGGGAGCTATAATTTCACAGGTCTATCCAAATGGAGAAGAAAAGCCATTAGCTTTTGCCAGCAGAACGTTGACTATAGCGGAAACAAAGTATAGTCAATTGCATAAGGAAGGTGCTGCATTAGTGTTTGGTGTGAAAAAGTTTCATTTGTATCTTTTTGGAAGGAAATGGATATTGGCTAATGACAATCGACCCTTGTTATCAATTTTTGGACCAAAAAAGGGAGTGCCAATTTGTGCGGCAAACCGTTTGCAACGTTGGGCGCTACTTCTAGCAAATTATAACTATGACGTGGAATGGGTGCAGTCAAATAAAAACAGCGCAGATTGGTTATCGAGAGCACCACTAAAGACTGATCCGGAAATAGGAGAAAGTTTGGACCCAGCGCTGTTTTACGTATTCGAAGAAAACGAAACTCTACCTCTACAGTATAAAGACATCTTGTTGTGGACAAAGAAAGATGGCATCCTGAAGAAAATATCAACGTATCTGAAAATCGGATGGCCTCATACCATCCCGGAAGAACTCCTCCCGTTTTCTCTTCGCCGTGACGAGCTCCATGAAGAGGAAGGGGTACTCCTATGGGGAAATCGAGTGATTGTGCCGACAAAACTTCGATCCTCAGTGCTTCACGAATTGCATGAGACACACATGGGGATAGTGAAAAGCAAGGCAATAGCACGATCATATGTGTGGTGGCCAAAAATTGATGCGGATATAGAGGATACGGTGAAGTCTTGCATACCCTGTAATTCGGTGAAGGACAATCCCCAGAAAGCTGCTTTAATTCCATGGGAATGGCCAACAAAACCATGGCAAAGGCTTCATATGGACTACTTGGGACCAGTTGCGGGTCAGTATTACCTAGTAGTAGTGGACAGCCATTCGAAATGGGTGGAAGCTTTTCCTACGAAATCAATGTCAACGGAAGTGACAATAAAAATTTTACGCCAAATTTTTGCTAGATTTGGGCTCCCCGAGGTATTGGTGTCTGATAATTACGTATCATTTGAATCAGAAGAATTTCAACTTTTTATGAAAAGGAATGGGATTGAACACAAGAGAGGGGCACCTTATTACCCTGCTACAAATGGAGCGGCAGAAAACAGTGTCAGAACAATCAAACGGTTGTTAAAAACCGCATTAGCTGAATCAACTAGTACAGACCTCAACAAAGCTCTGAACAGTTTTCTGTTACAGTATAGGAATATTCCTCATGCCACCACAAATGTGTCACCGGCACAAGCTCTGCTGGGTCACAGTTTGAGGACCAGATTGGATCTCCTCCGCCCAAATCCTTCAAAAACGGCTACTAGAGTTGAAGCGAAACAAAAGCAACAAATTAAATTGCAATCGGGAAAGGCACTGCCGTCAGACAAATTTGCTGAATCAAAAGATGTTTGGGTGAAGAATTTTCAGAAAGGGGAGAAGAAATGGGTTAAAGAAACAGTTATCAACTGCTTGGGTCCCAGAAGAAGAAGAGTTTACATCCCTGATATAGATAAGATATGGATACGTCACATAGATCAACTCAGAATATCTTTACAAGGGCCTAACAGACCGGAAGACAACGTGGATACTCCGGAATACAACAACTCATCGGACAGCGATGAATCATCTGATTGGCTGGGACGGCCTACTCCCTCACCAAAGAACAAAGTTACAAGTCTGGACACCGAGTCAGTATCAGTGCAGCAAAGTCCAGCTGAACAACCGACTGATCATCAGCAGGTTAAACCAGGGACCAGTACGTCAAAGGACAAGGACAGGTCTCCACTCTCTTCTGAATCTGGGGGGCAACCTCAGCGCAATCGAACTGCTCCTCGCCGTCTAATTGAGGAGCTGTAATGTCTAATTAATGAGCTTTAATGTCTTATTAAGAAAAAAAAAAAATGTTTCTTGTTTTGTTTTTGTAGAATTTATTTTAATAGAGGGGGAAAGATGTGGGATATTGAAAGATAAACTGTGTTGTGTTGCCCAACCTGAGGGATAACAGTGTTGGATCCTCTACGTTTTTGTTATTATGATTAATTAATAATGTTGTTTATGAACATGTACCTTGTGTATAAAAGTAAAATAAACGTGTGTTATTAATTCAACAAATGTTCCATTGTGCCGAAATCCTTTATGAGTATTAAAGGAACATTCCACGCTTCTGATGTCTGAAAACAACTCTAAAATCTAACTTTACTAAGAGTACACAACGGGTTATAAAATTAACACGAATTTGTAGATCCTATCATTTACAGATGTGTTGTTTTATTCTTTTGATTGTTGCGAAATCATAAATTTATCAAAGTGTTTTTTATGTTTTTTTTTTTTAATTTTAGTCCCAAGGATACCTTGAATAGGCGAAACGCTGATTGCTGATGCCGTGTGAATAACAAAAGATAATTTGAGAGAGACTCCAAGCTATTTTCAAAACTTATTTGCCCACTGTATAAAACCCATACCTTTTATGTTTACAGATAATAAATTATAACACCATATATACATAATATACCTATTTATATAGCATGCATACACACACAAAGATATATATGTCATAAAAAATATAAATTTAAAAGGGAAAAAAAATACCCTCAGCCTTTCTGGTACAGTGATTATAATCAACTTTAAATATGTTCAGTAATTGAATTTGATTATCAAGTTTCAATATCTCTGACAATACAATTGCAAACTGTTACCAAATCCTTACCGTTTAAATAATATATATATATACGTTATATGGCTTCATATTGACCTGAAAACATCGAGATCTGTGAGTGAAGACAACAATCAAATTGTATTTAATATAAACCTCACCTTGGTTACATAATACACTCTGCATAATTTAAGTTTAGCATTTCCGATCTCACGTTGATAACTAATATCACTAAATTTAAATTGTATTTGTCTTGTAACTAGTGCATGTTCCTTAAGTCTAAGTGCATTAAATGAAACTTTGTTATGCTTACCTTTTCAATTATTTCTTCTTAAGGGCTAAATTAAAATATTATCTATTGTGTAGTTTATACTTTTATTTTTGATACAGTTATTATTTTCTAGCTTATTGTTTTTGATTAGCTCTTCTTAGATCAGAGTATCACAAGAATTTCCGTATCATAATTTCAGTGGCCAAAATCCGTGGGCATATCCTTCGTGTATGCTCAATGCTTTTTGTGAAGCACGTTAGATCTCGTCTAGTTTCAGTATACACTGCATATTCTGGGCAGTCATTTGGAACATAACAGAAAAACAAATTGCTGCAAGCAAAATCAAATGTCCAAGCACTCACTGATGGCTAGAGCTTTAACTACACCAACCACTCTCTAACTCAATGATAGTAAACGAGGCCACTATTGGGCCAAATATAAAACAGTAATATGCAGTTATACCTGAATACAAAGTATACTACTATAGTGAACATATTAATGACCAAGGAAGTTGTAAAATGTTTTTTGGGAGGGGCATTGAATATGTATCTAATCAAAACATACTTGAGCTTTTATTCCTTTAGAAAACTGTGATACGGTTGCATTGGCTAAAAGTTATTAATCAGGGGGCACTTAGTTAGGAGTTTGGGTAGTTAGTTTCTCGAAGTTAAGCAACTACCCGAAGACAACAAAAACTAAGCAACAACTGGGAAAGCTTAAGATTCCTCACTCTTGTCTTTAAACCATTATCATTGATTTATGCTGAAGTAGTTAGAACTAAATGTGTTTTTTTAAAAAACGATCTGTTGTACTCCTGATGGAGGAACAAAAAGTAACAATGAAACAAATGTTTTTTTGACGTTTTTTTAAGGGTTTATATAAAAAATGAAAAATAATTTTTACTACGTACTGTGAAAAAATGTCAACTACCTTGTTTTATTATTTTTTTCAATTACGTTTTCTATTGTGATTGTCCTCGGCATTTCTTACTGTAACCATTCCATAAATGTTAAGAAGTCACCTAGCTAATTTGTGAGAAAATAAGGTTTTTTTTTCTTACATGGATGGCTCTTTGTGTAGTAAACTTTTAAACACGTTCCTCTCCTCTTAAAACATTCTATTATTGTCCTATTCACTAAACCCGGTAACCACCTACTTTCAATTGTTGAGTCCAAAATCCTTTTTCCTACTCACCAGTTTGGTATACTTCAACGACAATCCACTGCTTAATAAGACCTTCGCGTTGCTTATCACATATCGAGGTGCGCTTTTGACAGGGTTTGGCACCTAGGTTTGCTTTACGAGCTCAAAAGATATTTACTACAGCCTTTTCCTAATCCTACAGTTCTACCTTTCAAACCGCTTCTTTCAAGTCCGCTGTGGTTTAGAATATTCTAACTATAAGGATATAAAGCAGGAGTTCAACCTTGCAGAGTCCTGGGTCCCATCCTCTATAACCTATACACCACCAATGTCCCCTCTACCCCCAATATCTTCTTGGAACAATTTCAGATGACACTGCAGTCCTGTCATCCCATCTAGACTCAGATATAATCCCATAACCTTAAAAACACATTGCTGGAGTATTCACAACCAATGGTGAATCAAAGTTAATGAAGCAAAATGTTCCCACATTACCTTTACCTTCTGCAGCAGTCCTGTCCACTAGTTTTTTTAGTTATATTTTTCTTCGTTTATCGAAGACAGTGTGGTCTTAAGGCTTCCATATCGCCAAAAGGCTGAAATAGAACCAACACACAAAGCTAAAAAAAAAGAACTAAACAGACACTTTGGACAACTGTACAGACTACTTAGATTACAGTTATACCGAAGCCAATCTGCTCATACTGCATAAAGCTATGGGGGACAGCAAAAAAGTCAATCAAATCGATCAAGCGTATCCAATCCTTTCAATCAAAAATCCTGTGAACAATAGTAAATGTTCCTTATTACGTCGCCAATAAAACCCTCCATAATGATCTTGATATAGTCTACATTCTTGAACTCATCCCTTCCAAGTTCATGAAATTCCATAGTAACCTATCCAACCTATCCTAGTACAGTCATAACACTGTGCCACTCAAACCCATAATCCTTCTTGGAGACTAAAGCTGCAGTGGTCTGGTGACCTGCTATTAATACAAGACAGTGGGAGTCCTGCCAGTGGCCATTTTCTGCAATCATGTCCTGAGCGTCTGTGGCTCTCGCACTCTTGGTTAGCCTTTACTGGCTCATATCTAGTGACGCAGTTGACAGAGGAGCGTAAAGTGAGCCCCATCTTGAGTCTTCTCAAACTAGTAAAGTATAATGTGTATCATTATGTAACTTTTATAAAAAACAACCTCACCTGTATATAATGTAGCGACGCTACAAGAGATATAAAAACCTGATGTTAATAGATTCGACTGAGAATCCATAATTGGAATAATCATTGTAAAATTTTTTAAGGGGCTAGGAAAAAAAAAACAAAAAAAATCGGTGGCTTGGAAAAATACAATAAATTAAAATAAAGGTAAACGAAGTACAGTCAATTGGTATTTCATTCTTTAGTGAGTTCACCTCCCCCAACACAGCTGTTTGTTTTTCTTAAAAATTATACAAATGTTTTCCATTCACATTAATTTTTTACATACTTTATATGTATATATATATTTGTAAATGTTTCTTTTTTTTTAATTTAACAATGTCACTTTTTAATGTAGCATTGATCTAATATTTGAAAATGTTATTTGTTTTGCATATAAGCTACCAATTTATAACAGTCAATTAATATGAATTTATAAATAATATTGTTCACGGGTGTGTTTATCATTTAATTACTACCGCTATTATTACTTACTATTAAGTGTTTTGTGTATAATTATCTTCTATGAATTTTTATTGTTGTTATTTTTGTCAATTTATGTTTTTTGTCTGTTTGAGTTGTAGTTACAAGAATGCCTGAACAGGCGAAATATTGACTACTGATGTAAAGTCCATGATAAAAGATATTTTATAAGAGACTTCAACCTTTTTCTGAAATAGTAATTTTCACACAGTATAAATATCAATATATAGGCGTTACGCCGAAGAATAATACTATCATAATTGTCCTTAAGAATAGGTATGTCACTGTATGTAGCAAACGTTGGAAAAAACACACAGCTGTGCGAAAATTCACAGATCTATGCAAAGAATAATCTTTTCTTTTCTATCGCTGATCAATGCGAAATCGCAAACTTCCTATTCCGTTTTTTCTCGTTACGAAAAACTGCTGGTAGATCTTAGTCAATCATTGGTGCACATTTCTTTTGGTAGTACAAGTATCATACTTGTGGAACTGTTCAAGTCCTGGCATAAATGTTTCTCCTATGTATGGTTCCTTGGACCTAAGATATGGAAAGTTTACCACCATCTCTATTAACAACAATTCGACGATACCAAAAAGTAAATATAAATAATTTTGAATGAAATTTTATGTTTACTACATAAAAATAATCCTAATATTCATAGTTACATTATTACAAAAAAAAAAAAGTTTGTAGAATAATGTAGGTTCATTTTTTTTTTCTATAGTTTGGGAATACTGGGTACGGGAAAAAAAAATGCAGCGACCAACTCAGACGGTCTCTTGGAAGGCCCAGAGCATTCATTTCTGTTGTGACCACAGCAAAGTAATCAGACTGTGTCGAGGGAGCCCACCATTTTGCTATCGTATTCTACTGTTTATAATGCATTAAACCATTATCTCAATTATTTAAAACATTGTGTTTATTATGTATCCCGGTACCCCGTCATAGTAATGTACAGACTTCTTCATATTGATGTTTTTTTTTGTTTGTAGATCCATCTATGGATTTATTTATTAAAAGAGACTGACCTGGAACCCACATACGAGGCTAAAAAGACAAGAACTTAACAGACGCTTTGGACAACTGTACAGACTACTTCAAAGGACATCCCATCTCTCAATAGAAAATAAATTACTAATCTACAAAGTTATACTTAAGCCAATCTGGACATACGGAATAGAGGTATGGGGGACAGCAAAAAAGTCGAACATCAAGCGTATCCAATCCTTTCAATCAAAAGTCCTAAGAACAATAATAAATGCCCCTTATTACGTCGCCAATAAAACCCTTCATAATGATCTTGATATACTCTACATTCTTGAACTCATCCCTTTCAAGTTCATAAAATTCCATAGTAACCTATCCAACCTATCCTAGTACAGTCATAACACTGCGCCACTCAAACCTATCATCCTTCTTGGGGACTAAAGCTGCAGTGGCCTCGTGACCTGCTATAAATGCGTGACAGTGGAAGTCCTGTCAATGGCCAGTTTCCGGTGACGCGGCTGACGGAGGAGCGTGGGGGACTTCCCAAGACTCCGCTTCCTCTTTTATATGCGAGGGAGGTGACAAACATGTGAATTTGGGAGGCCTCTGGGCTGTCTGTAAATATTGTATGAATGAGAGCATTTATCTTAACTAATTATCGCCTAATAAGGCAGATTGTAATTTTAGCACAATAAAGGATATATACATTGGATATTTCTTATTTTTAATAACAAGTAATAAGTAAAAGGCCCACCACAAAAGAACAAGAAAGCACTTTGAACTTGACTGAGCAGAATTTTGGTTCCCTTTTAACAAGTCTTCAAGCACATGAAAAAAAATCCAAAGAAAGAAAAAAAATTCATCTCCAAGCTGATTTTCATATTCTATGTCCATCCAGTGATTATATCACAACATGAAAGACATAGCCGTCATAAGATGAGATAATATTATGACTATTCCTTTAAATACAAAAACTGTTGAAAGGGGTTAGGCCACAGGGAGGGGGGTGGAAAGAAACCCCACGATACAAATTTGTTTCATTTACTAATGGGGGAGGAGAGCATTAAAACTTGTGTCCCCGCTTCCTTTGTGGACAGCCTCCCTCACTAGGGGTGTACATTACATCTAGAGAGTTGTCATAATCACATTTCAAGTCTCAAAAACTTCTTAAATTACCCTCTTGGAGTGCTTGCTTTGACTATAACCAAGGGAAATATCCGGTCGGTAATCTGACAAAGTGGGATAAGTAATTTCAGGTGTTGGGGATTTTCGGTCGCGAACGGTTGGGAAAGCTGGAATACAAAAGGGTTCAGTAAGCAACTCTTTTGAGAGTTGTCAACATGGGTAAGAAAATTCAGCAAAATTTCCCTAATCCTCATCTAATACTTTGGGTAGGTGAATATTCCTGGTCAATTCCAAGGAAACGTGAAATTCATAACGATAATAATAAATCTTTATTACTTTTTTAAGAGCAATATATCCTTAATATACATAACAATATACACACAATGGTGCGGTGGCTTATCACCAATATGTTGTTGTATGAGGGGCTTAAGAACAAATTTAATAATATATTGGGAAAAGTAAAAAAGCCAATCTATAACACAAAGTAACCATTAACTTAAATAGAAAGTGAATGATAAAAGAATGAATAATATAATGCAATCTAGGTTTCTTAATAATCTTAAATTTAGAAACATTATTGCAGGGAAAACGTTACGCAGAATGAATCAACAAGAAAGGGAAAAAAACCAAGATTAATTTTATTTTAACGGGTCACCTAAGGTTAACTCAGCTTGCAGGTATTTTTGCTTGCTTTACTGCGTCACATGACAAATAATGAACATAAAATCAAAACTTTAGTTAATATAAAAAACAAAATACCATAAATACCCTACTATTCACATAGATGGAGTACTTCTGTTGTTTTTTTCTGTTTCTTATATATGATTTCTTCCAAGACTTTATTTACTAAACGCAGCTAAAAAATCATTTATTTTATGTTACAACTATTATTATCTTTTATTACAGAAGTTTATAATTTATATTACATTGTCATTTTTTATATATTAGTTCTTTTTATTTGTCAGATATGAATTTGTCATTTGAACATTATTGTTATTCACAGGGGACTTTGTCCACGAATAATTTTCTATTCTATTCTTTATGACTGTGTTAGGATCATTTCGAAGGCTTCTATTCAACTCAGGTATGTTTTCATTCAAAATCTACAACGATTTATATAAGGGTTTATGCGGAATTGACTCAAGAGAGATTTTGGCGTTATACTCATTTTTCTTTTTGCGACCGACGTGCCTGTTCAGAGACACAGCCAGAATAATAGAGCTCCTACGATGAGAAGGAAGATAGGAGACGGCAGGCGGCTATGGAAAGTGTCGGATGATATAATGACCACTAGGGCAACCGGAGGAACAAATTTTCTTATCTACGGAACAACAAATAACGGGTCACACTGCCTGTTTAATATGATAAACATACATTATTTCAGACTGTTACTCAGGCATACATGGTCATAATTTATTTTGTCTTACACTGATATATATTTTTTCTGTAACCCATTCAAGTCATTGATTCATACTGTTACCGAATTGTTCGCTTCAATGGGTAACCTGACTTATTAGCAAATTGGGTTGCACACGTTTTAAATGTTATAATTTTATTTTGTTTTTTTATTATTTATTATGTCTTTTACTTTCTTCTTTCCAAAAGCAGTTTCATCATTATATATTGTCATCACTTTGGTGTGTATACAGTTTGTTCTATATTCTCCTCCATTTTAGAACAAAGTTGTATAAAAAGTCTAAGATATCTTTATTTTTTTCTTAAATAATATCATTTGCCAGAAAAAGTTTAACTATCTCAGAAAATATTTTTATTTATCCATTTCAAATTTTAAAGGTACATTCCATGTCAATTTTTGCTGATATACGTTTAATTTTGATACTGTAGGGGAATCAGAACATTATATATGGGCTCATTTCCCGTGTTTATTTTATAATTAGTAATAAAAATGAGAGGGACTAAAAGTTATTTGCTCCTTTTATTAGATTTTTCATTTAAAATAATGTCAATAACTAAAGAGTTGATTATAATACTTTAGCACTGGAGGGGGGTGTACAGTTGTACACCAGATAACTACAAAGTATAATATATAATATAAATTGTTTCCTTATAAATAGTATTGGTACACAAGCAAATTGTAATTTTTCAAATAAAGATCTTATAATAAGAAACATATTAAATTTAGGAAGGAAATGTTTTTTTTCAACAGTTCCTTTTGCTCTGAAAAAGTTTTAAACATTTACTGTAATATTGTAAATTTAGGGTTTATGAAAATATTTTAAATTAATGTTAATGTTTTATTTCAGTGTTTCTGTATTCTTTTATGCAAAACTAACAAATATGTTGTCATAACCCATCAAAACACAAACTGTTTTACACATCTTGGGGACAGGGGTACTCCTATGGAGCCAATAGAAAACTCGCGCGCCTAACCGAGGATTGAAAGAGATTAGTAATCACAAAGAAAAAGAAAATTTAAAGGTAAATTTATATTTTAAATTAGAAAGCAAATAAATGTTCAAAGTATACTTTTATTTATTTACATGATTTAAGAAGGCTCAAGTTTCCTCCTCAGATCCTTAGCCGATATTCCCGCTTTAACCCTTAATAACCATCCCATCGAATTCTGCTCTTCCTAAGGATAACCATTGACCAAGTTCTTTGTTAGCATCAACATATCTTGCAAATTTCTCGTCAGTAGGTACCCTGAAACTATTCCATTTCTCTCCCTATCTGCTCTTCCAACCTACACGTCAACTCTTTGTTGTTGTGTGACGTGTAGGGGTCTTTCGGTGGGACTCGATGACAAGTTGAAGTGAATCATGAATTGCTTTGTTAGGTATGTCTTTTGGACTCCACGGTGCTCCCATGCCTTCTACCCCTACGCCAAGTTAGGGTGGTTCTCCCCCTTTCCGTGCACAATATTTCCACTGCAGCATACTACCGGTCCTGGAATTATTTTCTTAATATCCACCATGCTTCATCCCTACAAACCTTGAAAGGTCTTCTATTCCAGCACCTTGTCATCATCCAAAAAGACTCGTTAGTCTGCTACTGATTCGTCTATTATATTATATTTTCTGCTTTTATTTTTGTATTTAATATTTTTATATTTCTTTAACATATATATAAGTTGGCTTCAAGCTCGTGTGTCACTTCTTTGGTTTCTTTTGTATTCATTTATTGCTTTTTATTTATTGTCATACTGTACAAACTTCTGCATATTGTTCTTTTATTTGATTTGTAATTGGTGAACCCATTTATTACCTTATTTATTAAAATCAGTTAAATAATTTTTATTTTATTTCATAATTATTAATTAATTATTATTAATTATTCATAATTTTTTAAACTGGAGTAATTTGTTGATTGATTTTAATAAATTCGAGTTTAAGTTATCGCAAAACGCCTTCACCGAGTGCATAGACCGATTAACAACACAGACAGTGTTTAAAAACAAAAACTACTGCATTAAATGGCCATCTACTGGCACCACTACCTTACATATTATCTTTCCTTTATTATACTATAGTATCACACTTTATTTTACATTGTTTATTATTATTATTATTTTTTTTTTTTGTTTTTTAGTGAATTAGTCATATGGACATAATGAATATTCTTGGGCAACTTTGTCCAGGAACAACTTTTTTTTTCTTTTTTCTATTCTATTCTAATTTAAAACAAAATAATCACCTAATATTAGGAACGATTCAAAAGCGGCGTAGAATGAGAGAATTTTTTCTGAAACCTATAAACTGATAGAACCAGGACCAGGTTTTTCAATTACCGTAGCGCTGTGTATGAAGATTAATGAATGGGAATTAATAAATATTTAAATAAACCACCACAAGTTTGTGTATAGTCTTAAAATATCAATAAAATCGTTTACCTTGCTCCTGTACCGTTTACAAGTATAGGAAAAATATTTATCGGGACATCACATATATAAACATAGCAAATTCTTGATATATTATGTTTTTTTAAGTGCACATGTTAAACATTGAATCCTGGTTGGTAAATTTGATAATTTTTTCAAACAAATAGTCATTCACAATTGGTAATTTCGTAGACTTCGAATAAGTTTTATCTGTGTGTACTCGTTGTTGATTCAATCTACACAAGGTGGAAAAATTCGACTTTATCACATAAATATCCAATCCGTTCAATCAAAAGTCCTGAGAAACAATAGTAGATACCGCTTATTAGCAACAAAACCCTTCATGACGATCTTAATATACCCTACATTCTTGAACTCATCCCTTCCAAGTTCATGAAATTCCATAGAAACCTACTATCCAACCACCCTAATCCCGTAGCACAGTCATTACCTTGTGCCACTCATCCCTATAATCCTCCTCAGAGACTAAAGCGGCAGTGGTCTCGTGACCTGATATAAATTCGTGGCAGTGAGAGTCCTGGCAACGACCAGTTTCTCCAATCATGTCCTGAGGGTCTGTGGCTCTCACGCTCTTGGTCAGCCTCCGCTGGCTCGTATCCAGTGACGCGGCTGACGGAGGAGCGTGCGGGACTTATTTATAAATATATATACATATATCACATACAGAATAAAATAGAATGCACTACTGGCATTTGAAGTTGTTGACGGATGACAAACAAATGTAAGAAAGCGTATGACTTGTGGAAACAAGTTGAAGCATATTGAAACAAAAAAAAAACCGTAGAAGAAAGGGGGTTCGATGATTAGTTGTTCCTCCGTCTGACGGGACGAGTGAGATAGGAGAGGCAGTGGTTATCTGGTAGGCCAGATAGTCGCTGCTACCCCACCTCCGCACCGCTAACCTTTCAAAGAAATCATCAAGCCCCAGCCAAAGATAACCTGCGGAGGTAGAAATCGCTCACCGTTCCACCAACCCCTAATGATCGGATCCGAAGGGGTGAATATCCCCGTGGTTAAAGCCACGTTCGCCCTGCTCAAAAGAGACCTACCTTCCACCCCCTCCCTCAGCTACCACCATTCTCCCCCCTTCTCGGTATGACTTAAACGCCTTGGCGGGAAAATGAACTTTTCAGCTCGAGGGATTACTTGGGTTTTGTTTTAGCAGCCCTGCTTGCGGTGTGCTTATTTATAATGGATAACACGGTACAAGTACCCCTATAAAAGTAACTTTGAGATCGTAACTGAACTTTAGGGGAGAGAAAATCTAACAAAAAAAGATTACTTATTCCATGTCTGAAGAGAAGTATTATTTTGATTCATTCAAAGGAGGCTCTGTAGCACTGTTACCGGGCCAATATGGGAGGTTTAACTTTTAAGCCGTAATGGGCAATCGTCATGCATTAGGTTGTTAAAAAGTTCCTTGGGAACGAAAACATTGTTGAAATTAAAATAATATAGTAGAATAAAATATAGTTGTTCCTCAGCATTCACGGCTTTGACAGCTTCATGTTTTGATTAAGCGCGAATGTGGAAAAAATCCACATTCACAAATTGCCTTCATGACTATACGTTGATTTTAAGAAAACGTATGAACAGTAGAAATATTGTAAATAAATACTTATTATTTTTTCACTCATTCATTCAGATATTAAAAAAAAAAATTTGGCTAACGGGAACCGACATTTTCCGACAGTCAGAACTAAATTGATTTAATGAGAACTGTGAGAATATAGCTCTTCAAAAGTGGATATGACACATTTTTTGTTCGAAGTTTGAAGTTTAAGAGGTAAATCTGTGACGGCGTTGAACTTCAAAACGTACCCATACGATCATTTAAACAATAACCCACAGACAACATATTATTTTTAAGCGTCTAAAAGCATGCACATACTGTATTTAAAAATAAAAAAAAATATCAACATAAAAACAAATCTAAAACACTGGTAAGATCAAGTACGAAGGTTCATCGAAAGGTTCAGGCAGCACTTTGGTTCAAAACGATTCAATGCTGGGAATACCAGCCTTCAAAGAGAGTCTCGAATTAAGTTGCCCAACAGTTGTCGATAACCAAGAATTACCCCAAAAAGTACCACGGGATTTGTTTGTGAACAATACAGGATCTAATCGTAGATTATCAGGTTCAAAAGCCACCGCAAGCATATTAATTTGCATTACAATTTAGTCTCTCGCGCTCTTGGTCAGCCTCCACTGGCTAGTATCCGGTGACGCGGCTGACGGAGGAGCGTGGGGGACTTCCCACGACTCCGCTTCCTCTTTCGTATGCGAGGCAGGTGACAAACATGTGGATTTGGGAGGCCTCTGGGCTGTCTGTAAATATTGTATGAATGAGCGAGTGAATGATGAACTGTAAATATGGTATGAATGAGAGCATTTATCTTATTACTTATTACCTTATAAAAGGCAGATTGTAATTAAAGCACAATAAAGTATAAAAAACATAAGTATAAAAATCTAGTATGTATGTGCTAATTTTGCTTCTTTTTAAAAAATAATACAAAAAAATGAAATGGCTGTTGAAAATAGAACCCTCCTGATTTCCGTTGAGGCACTAAGCTGCTCGTCACAAGGATACCCTGTTTTAGTCGGTTTATTTCTTAGTTAAGTTTTCCAAAACCAAACATAACCTGCGATTTTTCGTCACTGCTGAGTTGAGGAAATTCCCCAGGTCCCGTGCAAAATCCTCTTTTAACTGGTGAGATTTTATAGGGTAGACAGGGGCAAGTTTACACAGTGTAGCTCATAGTTCGTCATCCAAAATATTGTTTGATTCATAGCTCAAAATCAAACAAAATAAATTCAACGTTTGTATTAATGTGAAAGTATGTACACTTAATGTAGTATTGTCTAGTAATAAAACTAACTAATATAAATATAAAACTAGTTTGTTTATCGTGTTATATTTTAAATTAGCCTTAAATTTCTTAATAAGTGTGTACTTATCCTAAGCACTGTGTAAACATGCCCCTTTTTGGGTTACACACTTGACTTTGAAAAACTATTAAGCACATAAAATATATCATAGTATGAGGTTCCTCATAGGTGTTAAAACGGAGCATACATCTTAAATAAAAACATATAAGTAATAAAAACTAACTAAATAAATGCCATCAAAAAATTAGAAAAATAAAAATAAAATAAATTGTGTAAACATGCCCCAGTCTACTAATTACGTCATTCAAGAATCACTGGCCACCTAAAACTCTATTCATTATGAACTGATTTTTAAAGTTTCAACATACAGGCTGGCATGCAGACAAGAAGCAATTATCCTGTTAGTAGATCCTCTCCCTTCGGGCTCAACAGCAACTTCTTCTGGCTAATTGTACCTAATTGTATTATTTTTTATTATTATTCTTTTTTTTTATCACCACCGTTAGAAGCCCTTAAACAACTTTGAACCGACGGGCGACCGTTAACGAACATAATAAAAACCCCTTGAAGCACTCGGTTTGCCCTCTCTTAGGCTGAGATCGAGCTAACAACCCGTGTCATCGACACAAAGACAAAGGGAGCCGGTAATGGATTATTTTTCTAGTGAGGTGGAGTCGGTAAGGGCCCAGTGAGGAATGACGCTCACCCTTTTAGAGGAACACTGGCTGAGAGAGGGCTGGATATCATATTAACCCAGATTCACTCAAGTAGCCACATAACCCTTTGTATGTTCTTACTGGCCAAGCCTGCATAGGCTGTGCCACATTTATTTCTTCTTGCGCATTAGAATGGATTACATAAGCCATTAGCCCAACAGGTGAAAATATCTTTTTTAAAGATTATTTAAATGCAGATATGAATAATAAACTAATAATTGATTATAAAATCGGTTACATCGCCAGTTATTGACCAATCATTGTCATTGCCCCCACACACACACATATTTGACATATACCTGGGCCTCCAGGTGACCCTATATTAACCTAAGAGTAATTGGTTTATGAGATAGCGGCACTAGGTTTAGCACTCCGTTCGGTGATCTCAGAGTTGTTTAGACCTTCCTCAAAGCAAGACGTTGTGTACTCTCAGTGCTAGTTCAGATTTATTTTGAAACTTCTTTATTTTGATCAAATTAGAATTTGTCTTATTGGGCAATAAGTAATTGTGATAAATGCTCTCATTCATGCCATATATACAATTTCCATTCACTTGCTCATTTATACAGTATTTACAAACAGCCCAGAGACCTTCCAGATCCACAAGGTTGTCTCTTCCCTCCCATGCGAAAGAGGAAGCGGAGTCTTGGGAAGTCCCCTATGCGCCTTCGTCAGCCACGTCACTGGATATGAGTCGGTAGAGGCTGACCAAGAGCGCGAGAGCCACAGACGCTCAGGGCAAGATTGGATAAAATTACCAGGGGATGTGCTAGGGGATTAGAGTGGTTGGATAGGTTACTATGGAATTTCATGAACTTGGAAGGGATGAGTAGATATTATAGTGAGGTTTTCAGGTATCAGTATTTCCTAGCCCTCTTTCAATAATCACAGTCTTGCTTCTTGAAACATCCTCTCTTCCTAATGATTACCGCAGGCAAGATATTCAGAAAGTGTTACAGACTGAGATAAGTGAATTAATTTTACAATGTCTTACTGTTTTGTTGGTACATCGTTTTCTTTTCTATTGAAATATTAACTCCACAACTAGTACATGCAATCATGAACTGAATCGCTCAATTATTAATAGATATCAACACGAAATTATAGACAAGAAAGTATGACACCGTAATCAATGGAGGATCATTGGAATTCAATGGAACTACCGTGTAGAATATCACGCCTCTAAGAAAAACAAAACTTTGATTTAAATTTGTTCTAATTTCAGTTATCAATATCACTTATATTTCAACAACACCAATTGATAAATTTCTTTGTTAAGAGGTTAAAAATATTATTCTTGAACGTACAGCATTAAAAGGGAAAATTGAATTTCCTTAGTTAGAACAGGTTGGTCTTAAAAGCAAGAACAGTCAGACATATGGCGAAAACAAAGGTTTCTGGTTCGAAAACACCAACGAAACCCTTAAAAAAATCACAGAATTCTACCCTAAAAATTACTTTATCCCTCACGTTCCCTAACGTGTACTCAACAATGGGAACTGATCAGAGGTTTAAATTTGACAGTTCTTACTGTAGAACAAAAACCACAACTTATAAAATGAAAATCACCCAAATATATGTCTTAAGTGACCCTTCGTAAAATTAGGAGTAAGTTTAACTAAAATTAAAAATGCCATAAAGCAAAAAAAAAAGTCAAAGTTCATTAAACACAAAACCCAACTAAATGAAATGGTAAATCGGGAGAACTCCTAATTTATACTCCTCAAAGATTTTCTTGAGTAAAATAAGATAATCCTGAAGATCACTTAAGTATTAACAAAAAGGTCCACAATAGTATACACATATACCAGAATGAAAACCTTTTGAGCACAGAATGTATGGAATGAAATTTAATTCAGACAGATTGATTCACAATTAGTCAAACGAGATATTTCAATCTTTACTCATTTGGGAAACATGAGTGCGTATTTGGATTGATATTTTTTATATATTTTTTTCATACGAGAGTTGTTGCAAACATGAAAAAGCTGAACATATTACGGTTGAACACTTCATTGATCAGATTTTCAATTTTCCTTTGAGACCGGTATTACCCCTCGCGCTGGTTATGTCAGGTCGTACAAATCAAGATTTTCCTTTCACTTTGATGTAGGGGGTTCTTTCAGGGTTGATCAACGTGAGGGGTAAAAATACAACACTATTTTAGTATTTCGTCAATCCGTTTTCATCTTCGCCCCAATGCAATACTAATCTTATGAAATTTCAATGGGATATTTCTCAATACCTCAGAATATTCTCATTAGTTTTTGGTTGCAACTAAAGAAAGTATAGCAGATATATTTAACGTAACTTTATTTCTCTAACTTTGAAGATTTCTCTAGCATCAGTTTTTTGGATTTAAAATTCTGATTTTTGTACCACGATTAAGGCCACATTTAAGACGACAGCACAAGCAGAATTTGAAATATATTACAATACAGTTTTTAGAGCCAAATATAAGGTATTTGGTGTTTGTAGCCTAGAATGGTATTGATTCCTACCGGAGTTGGATTTAATTGTTTTTCTATCTGTAAATATGTTATTTGTAGATTTTAGGACCATTTTTTTGGATCGATATCCTTTTAAAAAATTAAATGATATATTTTTAATAAATTTTAGCGAGCAGTTTTTGATAACCAATTAAAAGGTTCTTAAGAAACTAACGGAAGTCTCAGGAACATATCTAGATATCGTTTCTCCACCTCTTAACCCTTTTTTATTTATATTTCTTTTATATATATATTTAAAAATATAATATAACCTATGGTCAATCAAAACAATAAGTTTAGACTACTGATCCAAAGTTAATCTTGTTAAAAGTTATTTACAATTGCTTATTGTGCATTACAGTGCACAATTGTACCTACTTTTACCAGTGAAAATTACAAAGTTTTGTATTCGTAAAATTTTTTTTAATTAGAGATTCATTTAAGCCAAATGGTCTCGATCCCTCATTAAGTCAATTTCCGATGACTCATTTTCTCTATGGAGAGATTTTACATTAAGAAAAATCATAATCAAAGTCAAAAAACAGTTTCAATATGCAATCAAATTACTTTTATGCGGATTTTAAGTCGAAATCAATTCAGTTTGTTACGTTCTATCAATAGAAATTATTTGCTTGAATTATAAAGTTATATTATAAATTTGATAAAATCCGACGAGGCAGCTTATCACTGGATGTCCTACCGGGAAAAAATGTATTTACACGAGATTGTATATGCCTGTAGTTATTAAGATCGTATTTTCTACACGACACGTAGCGTGAGTGGTGTCGCATTCTGATTATCAACGACCGTTTCCTGTGTTTGTTAGTTATATTTGTAGTGATCTGTCACTTTATTAATATCAGCTAGAACTGATTGCCCTTTTATGCAGGCTTGTAAATAAAGATACGTGATATACAACCATCCCAATTTAGAAACTCTACAACTATTTTTAACGTCTCCAATGTTGTTGTTTTTTAACCAGAAATCGTTATGTTTTAACAATGATTTTCAGTTGAGGTATTGATGTTAATATTCTAAATTCAGTGGTCAATTTCAATCTCCGGTCTTTGATGTACATAAGGTCACAATTTTTTAGCAATCCGAGTTCATGAAATTTCGATCGGATGTTTTTAAGAATGTCCCGAGATGATAACGATAAACGCGATGCAATGAAATGAACTGAGCAGTACTTAATTATTCATATAAAGTAAGGAATCAAATTAATGATATTGACGCACTGATTTATAACACTTACAATGACTTCGGTAGAGGATAATTAAAAAAAACGAAACAGTAATACCTTAATTTTGTATCGAAAATTTATTTGATTTTTTTTTGTTATTAAGGAATTCCATTTTCTAGACTTTGAATTACAACAGAGATTTATAATTAATTAACTTTTATTACTATTTTACAGTGCTTGAAAAGAGATTTTTCTAACGTTCTTGGAGGTCTTTATACTAATCGATATACCAACTATACTTGTATATCTTTTGGACCCAATTGAACACTTGAATTCTTAGGCTCCGTTTTCTCTAAAGCCTTTCTGTCTAAGTCAGGATAGTTTTGTAGCCACAGCCCTCACAAATTCTTCTGTATTAAGAAGCTTAGTGATTTTGAGGATGATAAACTCTTCAGTGGAAACCCGTGGGTTAGTTGGCAGAATCACGAGTATGATCCAACCCTTTAGAGCCGCTAGCGTTCTAATTCAGCCGCCTGTACCACGAACAAACTTTTTGCCCTAACAAATATTGATAATAGGGCACTTGATTTTCCCGCTTGCTTACACCATGCACACCACGCCTGACAACAGCTTCAATCATTTTGAAAAATGGTTCCGTCCAGCAGGCACCCTTGCAGTGGTGCAAGTTAACAAATTAATGCTGCGGTGGGAACAACGGCCTTCACTATAGAGCTGTGTAGATTAAAAACTGTACGTTTCCATCTCGTCAACGTGACATGGACTTGCATGAAGGGAGAGGATGTACTTCGTAACATATACGCTGCAATGCTCTACGGCAGTGTTTGTAAAAACTACCTAGTTTTGTTAAATAGTTGACTCTACAGAATTTTGAAATACTCTGATTTTGGTTAGTATACGCCGATATGAAATATAGAAAACAAAATAACGCGAAATCGTTTGGCTTGTTTCGTTGTAAAATTTTAATGTTTCTACAGTCCGTCATGGAAATTATTTCAGCTTTTCCCCGTAAATAACTATACATAAAGACGGTCATTTATAACAATAACATAAAGCATATGCGAATCATACGTTCCGTTCTGATTTGGTCTAAAACATATTTCCTACTTTTTTTAAAATGGAATAAAATATAAATTAAAGTAATTAATGCATACTTAGAAGAGAGTGGTTCTATTTTGAAATGGGTAGGAAATCTTATTTCTTGTATCTTTTGTACTGTATTTGATACCATTTTGTAAAGATAATCATGCATACCAGGTGGACCATCAATGCACCAGAATAGAGTGTTTTTAGTTTCATTGGACTCAGAAAAGTGCCACTTAAATAAAGCCATTGTAAATATCTAAAAGTTTGACAAAAAAAAACCTCCTCCCTGATAGTCTAGTCCCTAAAATACAAGAAATCCAATATTACAGTACCAAAAATATAGAATAGAATAAAATAAAATTTCGGAACAAAGTTCTTTATGAATAACAATAATTCTCAGATGAAAAATTCATATCAGGCAAATAAAAAGTAGTAATGTAAAATAAAGTGTAAACCTATGTAAGAAAAAATAATAATAAACTACGATTATTTAACCGCGTATAATAAATAAAGTCATAGGTGGATCGGGAGAATAGATGGATCATAAGAAACAAAAAACAACATAAAGTAATGTGTATAACACTAAATTAACACCAAAAAAAAGCAGCATGCAAGCTAAATATGCACCTAAAAGATGCCAGCCAAACAATAAACAAATACATATGTATATATATACATATACACTATCAATCTATACATCTATATATATTCACGCAGACAATGAGCTAAAAATATAAACTCTATAATAAAAAATGCTGTAACAACAGGTATCATTTCAGGTATATTCCGCACCATCATGGCAAATGGTAGGAAAAATGATAGGTGGTTAGCTTTTCATCAAGTTTATTAATTGATATTGTTGAGTCCTTCTAAATATGTTCAACAGTCGACAAGTACCTGATGCAGACATACAAAGTATGTCAAAATGTTGTCCGGTAATAAACTTGACCTAACCATAACCAATCTCCCAAAAAACTCTTCGATTCATTTAGAATCATTATTTTAAACTAGTTAGATTAGTTTTCAGAACGAATTCATTCTCTAATATTGTGATATTTATGAAATATGTACATCTTTCTAAATAAGGGGGATAAGGGAGGAATCTGTGAACAAATAAGGGAATGGTCCAAACCGGCAATGAGGGATAATGTCACGAACAAATCGGGAAATTTAAGAGAACCATGGCAGTGCTAATTGATGAACCCCAGTTAGCCAAAGGAAGCTGATTAAGCAGGATTTGGACACGTGTGAGGTACGCTGACGAACAAGGCGGTACACATGGCTCGAACCTTTGTCCTGCTCAATTAACTGATAACATTGTCTCTGTTTATTGAGTGGACTCCACCAATCCACCCCAGGAAGGAAACTAATTTATTTCTGAGACATGTTACACAGCCACCCTTTTGTGTTCAACCGTCCGCGTTTTTCGGGCTCTGGTAGTCGCTGCCCGTTTTTTCGATCTTTTTCCAGGTGTTTTGCTGGTTTTCCATTTATTTTCATCAAATTAGAACGTGAAACAATGATAACTTATTATTAAGTATTGAATATCATTTTAAATAATGTTAAAAAATAAAATGTCTTTATTGTTTTTATCCTGCTACAATTTTTCAAGTGCTGCTTTACAATTACAAGTGTAATAACGAAAACAACACAACAAGTTCATAATTGAAATATAACTTTATCTTATAATTACAAACGTTCATTTTTATACTTTTTCTAATTGATTACTTATTCAAACTCTAACTAGTAAACGTTTTAGCAATAAATTTACCGAAAAATCGGAGGGAAAAAAACAAGCTTACAGAACTGATTGATCATATCATAAACTCATCTACCTATATTGGGAATCAAAACACGAAACAAATTGTCCACTGTAACATTACGTCCGGCATTGAATAAAACTCCAAAAAGGTCCTTATGGTTTACTACAAGCATTTTTTTATAATTCGTCATCGTTTTGAAATAAAATAATTTTATAACAGCTTAGATTAGAGACGCCACTTGTCGCATGCATCTCGTAGATGAAAATTAAAGATTTTTAGAGAAGAAATATAAAGTATAAAGAATTATACAAATTAATAACATTGATAAAAATAAAAACACAACTAAATAGTGATGAATTAAAAAGTTTCTAAGTGGAAAAATAGCTAGTAAACCACAAAAGTGAAATGACACCCCCCCCCCACGCCGATGGTGGGATAATACCCAAAGGCACACTTACCGAAGCGGAAACGGAAATTAGGAAGCTACCTAGAAGAATACCCGAACCCCTCACTTCCTGAAGCGGGGTAGAAGAAAAATCTTTATATATACACTTTGAAACATAGGCCTAACGTAAAGTTAACCAGTAATAATAACACCGAGTTTTGGCTGTTTAAAATAGTGGTACATTCTTGAACTCATCCCTTCCAAGTTCATGAAATTCCATAGTAACCTATCCAACCACCCTAATCCCGTAGCACAGTCATTGCACTGCGCCACTCGTCCCTATGATCCTCCTCGGAAACTGAAACGGCAGTGGCCTCGTGACCTGCTATAAATGGGTGACAGTGGGAATCCTGGCAATGGCCAGTTTCTCCAATCATGTCCTGAGCGTATGTGGCTACCGCGTTCTTCGTTAGCTCCACTGTCTAACGCATAGCGAGAGAGGTGACAGCCATGTGGATTTGGAATGCCTTTTGGCTGTTTTTAAATATTGTATGGATGAGTGAGTGAATGATGAATTGTAAATATGGTATGAATGAGAGCATTTATCTCAATTTCTTATTGCCTAATAAGGCAGATTGTAATTTTAACCCAATAAGAAGTTATAAAAAATAGTGGAATGATATGCACCTTAACTGTATGAAATAAGTCCGATTACCAAGGGGAAGTGTATACTTGAAAAGGTCGACAAACATTTTCTACATGCCTTTTAAACTTAGAAGGAACGATATCAATGTCCAGTTATATACTTTTTTGCTAGTTTAATTAAAATAGTTACGAAACCCAGTTTATGAGATAAGTGGTGGAAAAAATTATGTACAGTTACACACTCCCAATATTTAAGTTTGTGACAAAAATAATGCCACCTCATTATATCATAAATTTCCTTGCATCTTTATGAGGTGTTACGCCTTTAATTTTTTTATTATTATTGATTTTTAGTTCTGGTGTGTTATTTCATTTGCATAAATTACAATAATTTTAAGTAGAATATAAAAAAAAAAGGACACAGCCGGGATTCAAGGCAATCTTTGTTCTATTCTGTATTGTAAGAGTTTTTCCATAGGTTGTTGGTGGGGTATATAGAACATATATATTTATTGTTAAGTAACGTTTTTGATTTACTTTTATTTTTGGCATAATCGGGGCATGCAATAAAACTACCTGCGTAAAATATTACGCATCTAAAATGACGCTGTTCGAATTAAAGTACCGGAGCCGGTTTGATAACATTTGTGATCGTAACCGATTATTGTTAGAAAACACGAACTGACGTGGTTATCGTCAAGATAATTATGTAAATTAATTATTTCATTGTGACCTGACCGTGAGGACTATTGTTCCGGCCGACTTGGTTTCTTTGATTGACCATTCTGCCCGCTTAAGCCGGAGATGACTTCGCCGGCAGGCCAGGTTCGACTCAATGGCCTCTGGAAACAATAAGACGCTTCCAGTTTACACAATGGAAGACACTGCTAGCTCCCTCTTGCTTTTAGAGAGGACACGTGCTCCAACAGGTTATGTCACCACCACCAGGGAGTTAGGAAAAGTGGAACTAAAAGGTATTTAGGTAAAAATAAGAAGTGTTTAGTTGTGCTAATGCTTTGGATTTACCATCAACAATAGTTAAAGTGCTTTAAACTTATTTAATAAACTCAAATGTATTCACAAGCTATATACATACTCATGGAACGTGTATTTAGAAACCTGTTTTAAAGTGAACATAAATATCTCTAATTAACAAGGTATTTTTACAATCACTAACTAGTTTGTATACAATTAATAATTAAATTTTAAAATAATTATAACGAAACCAATTAATAAAAATAAGAAAAGCACCGTGCCAACATAATGGTCTACAGCCGTTTTGAAACGATAATGAGAAGTCGACTGACCTAAGCATTATTCAGAACTTCTTGTTGTAGGTGGTTAGACAATTAATTAATTAATTGTCAGCCAGTCGGTGATCTTCAGGGCTTGTTGCCTTTGTAGAAGGTGAACAACAATTGTTTTTTTAAAGAAACAACACTCGATACCAGTTAAAAATAAACTTTGAGCTACCTATTATTCACTATTCCGAAATACTATTAAATAATATGGTAGGAACTAGTGTTTGAGTTTCCTCACTAATAGACTGAAGAAATTTTAATTAGATTTTATCTTTATTCCATTATAAATTATACCTAGTGTATGAAGCTTGAGTGTTACAAACTTTTTCATTTTTGGCCATTTTTATCGAGAGAGAGAAGGGGACATAGGACTACCAACATCACTCCACTGCACACAATTACGATTTTACTATTAATCAATGGCACATAAAAGTTTTTTTTTAAATGTGTTTCTTGAACATATTATTTTGTGAAATTGATATAGCTAACTATTCCCCGACTTTCTTAACATGAAGCATTCAATGAATTGTATTATTTTTAAATATATAACAAAACAAAGGACATATAAATTGAATAAATAATATCGAACGAAGGTTAGAAGGCTGCGTGAGTACTTTATATATTTAATATTTTTTAAGCAGTGACTCACAAAACCTCAAAAGTAAGGGATTTTTTTTTCGGTACCGTTATTGCATCTTAACCCAGTCAAAATCAATGGTGATGTAAAAGATACATTTAGAATTTCAGAACATAAATTCATATATACAGATTTGAGGCGGTCACGTTGATACTGATGAAAATAGTACTACTCTCTTCGGGGTTGGAAAATATAATTATGTAAAAAATAATAGCAACTAAATTATAAATACTTAAAACGTTGAATAAAAATAACGTTCATGTGTGCTATGTCACATGTGTGTAACAGAAGCAATTTTAATTAAATTTTGTCTTCATTCTATTATAAATTATATCTAGTATGTGAAGCTTGAGTGTAACAAACTTTTTAATTAGATGGCTGAATACCATAGATGTTGGATATTAGTATAGTAGTAAAGTTCAGTTAATCTCAACACTGAGCTATTCAATGACACCATTTTAATAAAATTATTCATAATTTATGTATAAAAAATATCCAATCTACATAATTTTAAAAATTCTGATAAAAAAAAAACAAACTCATTATTGAAGTTCTACATTCACCGATGCAAAAATTTTCAAGAATTTCACTATGGTAAAACCACGCGCTGGCTCTTTTGGGTAAGATTGAACCCATCACCGTGCTATACTGTCCTGTCACAAATTAAAAGTAGGTTGCAATTCGCATCCTTGAAAGTAAAAAAAAAAAATTAAGTGGTATAAAAACATGCCTACTTTCAAATTTTCAAAAATAAAACTCCCGAATTCTATCACTACTAATTGATTTTTTACTATTTCTTCTAAGTCACGCCACGTTAGAAGAACACTACCATCGAAAAACCTTCCTACAACGTTATTGTGAAGTTGAAACAATTGGACGCTCAGGAAGCGAATGGAGAAAACTGGCAAGTCACAATGACATGTTTATTACAAGAGATCCCAAGACCGCATCCGTTTTAATCTCCGGGGAGGGGAGTACGGGGATGGGCGATGCAGGATAGTGATCTTGTTAAGGGGTTTAGTTGCTCCGATAATTTTTGATGGGTTTTAGTGATTTTGAGAGATGATAAATGGGTTTGATTGGTTATCTAAGACGAAGTATTTTTTTTTTTTTTAATAAAATCTGTATAACGACTGTATCAATTCGTATATACACGGAGGGGAAGTTTACACATTACAAAATATTGGAGATCACCTTCTGTCTGTTTGTTCCAAGAGAATGGTCGTAAAAATGATTCAATGTATCTAAAAAAGTATTTTCCACGACAGTTCAAGTTTCGATGACTAATTTAAGTTAGTCGGTAAGTTCAATACAATGTCAGCCCGGTATACTCAAAATGATCTTTATTGTGATAAAACTATAATCTGCATTTCATTGGGTAGTGATCAATGTGATCAACTTTTATGTTGCAGTGAATTATTGTACGTTTCACTCTGAGCTCGTTCATAGTCTTATCTCCGTTATCCCGAGTAGTTATATTAACTAATTATCATGACTTGATGCAGACATAATTAGTACGTCAAAACTTTAAGTTCATTTACATTTCATTCAAAAATGCTGTGTCTCAGTGTCGAAAAAAAAAACATATAATATAGTTGTGTGTTAGATGTTATTGCAGTCAATTTTACACCCATTTTATTTTCATATTTAATTTAGTGTTATAAATGGTTATTTAATAAATTACATTTTAATATTGAAAAGTAAACACGATGTTGCCGGAACATAGGTAAATCACTGGGGGGTCTTTGAAGCGACGGCATGTACGGAATGTGGCGGTGGTGCCTGAGGGATGGGACCGGGCGCTCCATTAGCATAATGAGGCTAATAGAGCGTTTTGGAATCGTGGACCAACCACCTCCGAGCAGTGTATTCAAGTAAATGCGGTCTACTGCGGATTTCGTGACTTAATCGCAATATTGGATTGAATAATTAATTAATGTTACAAACGACCTTCGATATAAATAAATTTATTAATAACGTACGCTATTTACAAAGAATAAATTGCTACTAGTAAATGATATGACTAGATGAATATACGTTGACTGCTTGGGTGCGTGACTGAATGAAGTTGTCTTGCTAGTCCCTGATCAAGTCTTGTTGAGAGTTGATCAACGTTCACGAGGGTTTTGAGGAATTGTCTGTGAGAATATTGTGTGTTAATTTGTAGATTTAAATGTTCTTATAGTTTTTCCTGAAATGTGCGGTATTGTCAACGAATAACTTCTAATTTATATCTGCATATGTTTATGTCTCTGTTTTGTTTTTTTTATTTAAAAACCTCAAAAAGAATGAACAAAATAATATAATAAAATAATTGAAATACACATTTATCATCTTCCTGCCATTCACAGATGCATTTGAAGGAGTGCATAAACATAATAAATTTTGTTTTGTGGTTAAAAGTTCATAGTCTCATATTCAACACTAGGTGATGAGGCTCACCATCAGATTGTTACCGACACTAAACACTAAAACACTAAAAAAAACAAAACAAAACAAACTAAAACCTATACCTAGAACCTAAGACTAAAGTGTACCAGCCGCGACAGCGTCCTGTCATCGATGGGGGAACGGAACGGGGGTTATAGTGTTAAACACCGGGTTTGTTAAATATTGCAAGGAGTCCAAAAATTTGATATGTCTACGCTGGATGAATTCATCCACCGTAGGCAGCTCAAATATCTCATGCAGCTCACTGTTTCTTCGCTGCTCGAATGAAGTACCTCTGACCACTTTCATCAGTATACCGTTTTGGAATTGTTGGAGTTTCTTAGCTGTCGTATACGTCAGATAACGAAATAGCGGTGCGCCATACAACAGATAGGCCTTAGTATGCTCTTGTAAGCTGGTAAGACTTCGTGCGGGTATGCTTCAACTTCTTAGCAAAATGGTTACTAAAAAGGAGGTGTCTGTCCATTTTAATTCCCAGATATACTAGGTCGTTGGCTGGTGAATTTTCCTACTATTCTAATACGTTCCTACTATGTAACTAGTAGGGAGCGGGCTTTTTCCCTTTTGGAAAGAGAAAATTACACAGTCAGCCTTGCCCGCATTTACAGAGATATCGAGTCTCCCCAATCTCTTACTGATCTGGTTACAGGCTGCTTCAGCCTGTCTTAGAGCTACCTTGGCACTCATGCTGCTACTGTACATCGCTATGTCATCTGCGAAAGCAGTAACTTTGGTATTTTGTACCGGGCTCCGACAATCTCAGACGTGTATACGTTGAATAGTACAGGGGATAATACGGCTCCTTGGGGTACTCCACAGGTCAGTGGCACAGCTTCGGAGAAGCTATCACCCACCCGCACCAGCAACGATCTGTTTTTCAGGAAACTAGCCAGAATTGAATACAGTTGCTCCGGGCATTCCCGGTCGCAGATCATTTGACACAGTTTCCCGTGAGACACCGAGTCGAATGCTTGGGTGCAATCAATGGAAATCATAGTTGTGGCTATGTTTCTATTCATGTTATGGCTAGCCACTGACTGTACCTTCAGAAGGGGGTGCTCTGCGCTCATACTGGATTGAAATCCAGTCTGTTCTGGCGGAATGATGTCATTTTCCGAGCAGTAATCTTTGAGATAATTCAAAAGAATTTTCTCAAAGATTTTCCCCATCTGTGGTAGCAGACTGATTGGGTGGTAGTGGGCTGGGTGATCTCCTTGGCTGGTTTTAGTAATGGGAACAAGATTGCTTGTTTCCATGTGTCAGGAAAGTACCGCAATCTTATACAAGTATGTCATCTTCAGACATCTTCAGTGGTAGATGTCTCTGCGCAAAGTTTTGTCAGATACGTGCCAATGCGCGTTGGTTATGTGTCTGAGTATAATGGATTGTTTGATTTGATGTCTGATACCCTTAGTTCAAATTTGTGCGTTATAATTGGTTGAATGATAAAGTTATATATAGTCAATCTATTTTCAAGAGACAAGTACAATCTTCATCTAATTTTTAGTCGTTAAATTCGTCGTTTCTTTTGTGCCCGCATCTTCTGAATGTGTGTTTTCCATGTATTTAGCCTGTCTAGATAAACCCACGATATCGTACTGTGTCAGAAGTTTTTAGTGGTTCCGTGTTTAGTGGAACTAATAGACAAGAGTTGCGTCGTAATGTGAAAGTGGTATAAATGAATTTTATCACGTTTTTCGAATCATCTAGGAACTCTTACACATAATGATCTAAAAGTATCGAAAGACGCTATGATAAGATATAAAAGAAAATCACTCATACAGCTAGCACATATCTCAATACGGACCTTTTGTGGAACTATTGCCACGAGCTATCTAAATTGACAGCTTTAGGTTTAATAATAATATATTTATTATCCCGGGCTATGACCCTTAAGAATGAAAAATTATTTAGCATAAAGTGGGCTTTTTGACTGTATCAGCCCCCGCTAAAATTTACAATGTTCAAATAAAATTCATATAAATAAAATAAAATAAGAAAGCAAATAATAAACATATACACATATATTTCAGAAATTAAAAATACGAAATGAAACAAATGTCACCGGCAGGCAAGGATACGGTATAATTATAATGTATATTTGTACATTCTATTAGTTCTGATTGGCTGCCTGCTTCCTTGTATCTTCCCCCGTTCCCCAGTTTAGACCGGCCGAGGAAAGCTCAGTTTTTATTGGACGTGCAGAGTGGGCTAATTTTCGAGTTGTGCCTACATTTACCTCGGGTGCCCCCATTATTAAATAATAGCAGCCATACACATTTTTCCTCAATTCCTTCCAATGAATGCATTTCAACCCTTTCATTAGCAGCTTCACCAGATACAGCAAGGTAAGCCTTACTATTTATCAATTCATCACAAAATCATGACTTATTGTATTTTTTTTTTGTATCGGCTCTTTGAAAGTCGCGATACCTTAATCCATTCTGAGAAACAAATTTAAATCGTTGCTTCTATGTCACAGCGTGAATGAAGTGCCCTGCGTGCTATGTAGGGCCTGAGGGCGATGAGAGGGAGAGGGGCTTAACCATCCGGATAACCGGATGTGATAGCCCTATTGTTCCGTTCTGCAGGGATACCCCACTCCCTGGGGACTGTCCAAATGTAAGAAAGACCGCCCGTTTATGTAATTTTATAAGTTTTTGTTTCTTTCAGAAAAATCCGTCTGTTGGATAATTCCGAATTTCCTGCTCCGGCCTACGGTTCGTTACGTAAATTACATCCCCTTTGTCTCCAGTTCCTGGGGACGGCGGGCTTTAGATAAATTGTGTTTAGCAAAAAGGAAATGGATCAAACGAGAAATTATTAGGTATAATTGGATCCAGGGATCGTTTTTCTCGCTAAATAAGCTCAGTGGGGAAATTAAGTTCCGTGAGAAGGACATTTTTTTGACGCATTATTAATCTAATTTAAAGTTAGGAAGTAATAATTTAAGTTGAATATTGAAGAATATAAGTATATTATTGAAAACAGTATAATCTGAAAAATGTGAAATTTAATGGTTGAAAAATTGAGCAAAATATCTTTCTTACATTTTATAAATTTCTTGTGACACATTGTACTATTAGTGGTTAAAATTCGAATCATACATAGTATTATTCCAAATAAAAAATCTTACAACTAAGTCCGTACAATTCTGGGAATCGATAATTATCCCTTCCAAGTTTATGAAATTCCACAGTAGCCTTTCCAACCACCCTAATCCTGTAGCACAGTCATTGACGCGTGACAGTGGGGGTCCTGGCAATGGCCAGTTACTCCAATCATGTCCTGAGCGTCTGTGGCTCTCACGCTCTTGGTCAGCCTCCACTGGCTAGTATCCGGTGACGCGGCTGACGGAGAAGCGTGGGGGACTTCCCAAGACTCCGCTTTCTCTTCGCATGTGGATTTTGGAGGACTGGGCTGTCTGTAAATATTGTATGAATGAGCGAGTGAATGATGAATTGTAAATATGGTATGAATGAGAGCGTTTATCTTAATTATTTATTGCCTTATAAAAGGCAGATTGTAATTATAGCCCATTAAAGACAAATAAAACATTCTAAAAAAAAAAGATAAACATTTTATAAAGGTATTATCATATAATTGAATAAGCACTGTACATTAATACTTTGATATAAAATTGAAAATCCACCTATTTTTTTTGGCACTCACTTTCAGTTAACATAGGGACTTTAGTATCAAGGAACGTATATGACTCATTACGAGATGATTAAACAATAAACATCTTCCAGTACATACGAAAACGTGACTTAAACAATTACTATGAGAGAATCTCTCAAAGTCTAGACTTTTTCCACGAAAATTCTCTCATGCAACGGCTGTGGATGATAATCATGCAAAAAATGAATGTAAACACAGCTAAGTGGAACCCCCATTTCCCCACCAACCCTGCTTCGAAGTTACCAGGGATTTGCTTCAAACATGAGAGAAGATCTCACAGAGCGAGCTCTCCCGGTCTAAAAAGTTATTGAATAGAGAAACAGCTTTACCATTTATTTTTATGCTGGAATATACGTTAGTAAGAATCCTGGATCAACTGGAATGAAGAAACGTGTCGCATTCGGGGGCGTTTGGTATACCATTCCTCCACGCATGAAAGTAATGCTGGTCAGCCTGCACTGCCCCTGCTACCGACAGCTATCAAGCTGGAATATTCTCCCTGCAAATGAATACGAATTCCGTCGAATAACCCCTAAAATTCATGATCATTTATGTCTTTCTGTTATCCGGCATTGTCCATGTACGGCTGCGAAGTATAGGGGGTGCAGGATCCACAAATAAAAAAAAAAATCACAAGTGTTCCAAGTTTTTTGAACAACAGTCAACGCCCCGTGGTTGTTCAGAAACCAACATCTCCACAGCCACCTACAAGTCGAATCAATCGAATATTTCACTAAGCTAAAATATTTTAACTTACAGGAAAATTTTCCTGGTGCTAAAGGAACCGTTTTTCTATAAAGTAAGTAGACACCATATCTCCAAGGCTAAAACCCATACTTTTAAAAGACTCAATGTTTTTAAAGACAGCAGCTGTTATGTTACTGTAGTGTATTTATGGCATGTGTTAAATAACTAAATCAGAATGTTTTTATTTTTTAATGATTGTTGCACATTCCGGTGTCTCCTACTGTGACTACTCCCACACAACTTTATTGTTACATATTTTATTTAGGATCCATGTAAGGTTAATTAAACCAATCTATTAGATACATTAAAATAATAATAAGTTAAAATTATAGGATTGTCCGAGTAATCTAGTGGTCAGGATGGCCATTTTTTTGGATGCTGAGATTCTTGAATAGTGAAATGGCGAAAGTGGTTAAGAAAACTGCAATTTAATGTAAAGAGATAAGGCCTAACCACACTAGAGCTTAGATATTAGATTTTTTTAGTTTGGTTTTAGTTTTAGTAGACAAAACTATGAACATCTGTTTTTGAGGGGAGCTTTTGATGGGGATAGCCGAAGGGGAATCAATGGATATGACATTGAATGAACAACTTATAAATATAACTCCTTTGTGAGACGAGTCCATGGCGTCGTCTATCCAAATAGAACCTACCTCTCTCGGTCATTGCCTTTCCAATTTCTATTCTACGATCTCCACTCAAACTTCGGCCATTCTACATCTTTTTACATACTAAGCTTTACAAAATTTCATCCAAACATGTAATTTGTTATGTTGCGATTCTAAGAACAACTATTGGGGAAAAGTTAATGTCTATTATCTTGTTTAATCCTCCTCAGAGACTAAAACGGCAATGGCCTCGTGACCTGCTATAAATACGTGATAATGGGAGTCCTGACAACGGCCAGTTTCTCCAATCTTGAGCGTATGTGGCCTTCGCGCTCTTTTTCAACCTCCACTGGCTCGTATCCGGTGACGTGACTGACGGAGGAGCGTGGAGGACTTCCTAAGACTCCACTTCCTCTTTCACATGCGAGGGAGGTGACATCCATTTGGATTTAGAAGGTCTCTGGGCTGTTTGTAAATACTGTATGAATGAGCGAGTGAATAAAAATTGTAAATATAGTACGAATGAAAACGAAGTTGCCCGATAAGGCCGATTGTAATTTTATCATAATAATGTTGTTGAATAGCTTAAAAAAAACATATCTTGTTTTCACCCCTAGTTCCGTCAGCTTTCCGACGAATCTCATAGACTAGAAGTGACGTTGCGAGGTTTTGTATCTCGAAATAAAAACTCTTCCAGCCAAATCTCGAACGGGCAGTGGACTGGTCGATGTTGGCCAGGAAGGGAAGTTCACCCCCTCCTTCTGTCTGATGTACAACTTCCTTCCGGTTACCATTATCGATATTATTTCGCTACACTTGGAGGAACCGCTTTATTTTGACTGCACTCTCTCAATGTCAGAAACCCTTCCGGCTGTTCTCCACTCGCCAAGAATAATCCTGTTAGTCTAACCATTTGGCTTGTCTCATGTTGAGACTTTGTCTAGGCACCTATAACTCTTCCTCTACGCTTGGTTCTTACCAATATAGTTTCTGTAGTGGTATTGTTTCTTAACAATATGAAATCACACTCAATTTACATCCATAAGAGAACCAAAAATATTTTATTACAGTTGTTAATCTAACTTATTTAAATATATTATTCTTTCATGTATCGTTCACTTGATAGTTAAGTTAATTATTATTTTGTTAGCTTTCCCAACATTAAACAATTTTGAAATCCCCTGATCGCCTTATCAATAAGTCTACTTGTGGTACAGCCACTAGATCATTGTGTTATTGCTGAATATATTATGTACATATTGTTTTGAAAAAAATTAATACAATGTAAAGGTTATTATTAAACTGAAATAGGATGATTATCTTATGTTGGTATATGTGTTCTTTGGCACTCACCGTAAAAAATGATTAAATCGATCAGAAAATTAAATAATATATTAAAACAAAAATAAGGCTACATAAGCTTGAAAAATTTGGTCCTAGTTTCTAATTGATATTTAAAGACGAGTTCATCATCGCCGTTGTTTGGTGTTCTTGAACTCCTTTGGACAGTCCACTGACGCGAGCCTAAGATAAGTAGGCTTCAGTTTTCTAATAGTGTTTTTGTAGGACACGAGGTCCAAGTGGAGTATGTGTAAAGCTTAACTTTTATGACTATGTCTTTTTATTGATCGATCAATTTCTGATGTAATTGATCAACTCTATAACACCCCTGGGTGAGGGGCGAAACCACGAGTCGCCGTGGAGGTTTGAGTACATGTATAACCATTCCTGGGATCGACACATACCCGCAAAAAGGAATCCTAAACATCTTCCACGATATGTTGTTGATGATGTTGCCACGTAAGGAATCATAAGATACGACGTACAAGAACCCAATCGCACAAAACATCGGTTACGCGCGTAATTAACAAGTACCCTCGATACAGCAAGACAACCATCACCATGCCAGCAGACCTACAATTATCCACAATATAGAAGTTTGCACACATTTAGAAAGAGTATTTATTTGTTCTGACTTCCATATCCAAAAAACCATCAATAATAAGCTATCACAGTAAACATGCCTTTAAAAGATACGTCCAAAAACGCACAAAACACATATTTATATAACAAAAATAACTTGATTAAAGCTCTATCTACTCAGTTCATTTCGTTTACTTGTCTTTTTATTGAATTATTTATTATGTAGGTTTTTGTTATGTTTTTTCTACTGTTAAATCCATCACTTATTACGTAACCAGTAAAAAGTGCACAAATGTTATCTCAGTGAAAAAAGTATGTATTATTTTACCTGTGCTTCTGAGAGAAATGGTAAATTATCTAAAAATAAACATAAATAAGTTTAGAAAAAAAAATTGTAATTACTCTCAAGATTGATTGCCTAGTAAATATCACTCAGCCACCCCGAAGCCATCTATTACATTTAATAAACTCATTTAGACCTTAATGTTTTCGCTGCTCTCTGTGTATGGCTATAAGTTAGGATTTGCACGTTAAATCATATTTTACCCCTCGAGCTCAAGCAAGAAATCCAGTGTAAAACATTAAACAGAGATAACAAGCCCAATAACTTACACATTTCCAATAGTTATCAGCTCAAGGTCCCGATGGAGAAATCCCACTGACTATTACAGCCACATTTACGTTCAACATTCAAATCCTATCTATGTGAGTTACGAAACTTCTTTGAGACTTGTAAGTGACGAAACAGAACGATATAACAATCAAGTTTAAACAAGCCAGTTTCGATTCTACAGAGCTATTTCATACGAAATATGACTAATTTAGTCAATAATAGAATTTTATTTAAATTTTTACCGACTAAAATTTGACTGCTTCAATTAGGAACTGGTTTTTTTATACAATATACTTTATATGTAATTGTGCAGTATGCATGTGTACACTGTACATTGCACAATATGTATATGTACATACATATTTATACAATGTGGTTGTTTTTTAATGTCTACACCAACATAATAATAAAGTAGAAAATGCAGAAACGAATTCGAGTTTAAAAAATATGAGATATGTGGGACAGCGAAAAATTCGAACATCAAGCGTATCCAATCTTTTCAATCAAAAGTCATGAGAACAAAAGTAAATGCCCTTTGTTACGTCAGCAACAAAACCCTTCGTAACGGTCTTAATATACCTTACATTATTGAACTCATCCCTTCCAAGTTCATGAAATTCCATAGTAACCTATCAAACCACCCTAATCGCCTAGTACAGTCATCGCACTGCACCACTCATGCCTATAATCCTCCTCGGAGACTAAAACGGCAGTGACCTCGTGACCTGCTCTAAATGCGTAACAGTGGGAGTCCTGGCAACGCCTAGTTTTTTAGTTTTTTCCTTTTTCCATTGTTATTTGAGAGTTATTTTTAGGTTTGAGTTTTCTGGAGCATTCAAATTGATAGCTAGATGTATTGAGTAAATCTCAGTTATAGCTCTATTGGAGGCTTGTACCAAAGGCAAGTGGCCGTCCATACGGTTGGGATTAAACCAAGCTCGGTTAGCCCGATACTCCGTAGATTCAGGGAGACAAGAAGCAAACCTAGGTGACACGAGCAGCATCGACAGCTTTCACGGCTGTTTGCAAATCGGGCAATCGTTAAGAGAGGTTTGTAAGAGACATCTCGGAGCAATCTGTAATTCCATTTGCATCTATTGGTGAATATTTCCTTTTACTATTTTTGATTACGCTTCTGTCGTGAATGTCTACTTCTCGAAATTAAGCATTAATCTGTATTATAGGAAGAACAAGGAAACTTTCCAAGGGCATTTCCCGTGTCAACCAATCAATGACGAGACGACTGAAAGCTTTTAGACAAGGAAGAGGGGATAATACTAGGTACTAACAATGAAAACATTGATTCTATTGTAACATTTTCCTTCTTTTTTTTTCTTACTTGCCCTTCTAATTGGGATCATGTTACCAAAACATAGTCTTTATTATTACTATCTAAAGAAAAATATGAGAGGTTGTTGTTTATCTATCGCAAGCTACTGAAAATGTAGCGATGTGCTAATTTTATCCCGGAGTTTATATTCATTAAGTAGAGGGTCTAACCGACAGAACGGCCAGTACTCATGAATGTATAAAGAGAGAAAATGGATCTGGCCTGCCCTGACGAGTCTCTGTACTAAGTCGACTGAAGTGGCTGTGCCCAGTCGTTGACCCACAAAGACAGCTGAAGCAACCGCAAAACATAAATAACTAAAAGGCCAGCTTCAAGTTGCCCGCAGTCGGCGAATTCAGATTTAATCACCACAGCAAATCTCCTACTGAACTGATTCGGTTATTGGCCTAATGAACTCCTGTAGCGGCCACCCTCCTGAAATAGAAGTGGTCCATGATCGGATACGTGGGGCATGTTGGGTCGAAACTTCTTAATTGTGATAAAATTACAATCTGCCTAATTCGGAAATAAGTAACTGTGATAAATGTTCTCGTTCATACCATATTTACAATTTTCGTCCACTCGCTCATTCATACAGTATTTACAACCACCCAGAGACTTCCCAAATCCACATAGTTGTCACCCTCCCCCGCATGCGAAAGAGGATGCGACATGGGAAAGTCTCACACGCTCCTCCGTCATCTACATCACCAGATACTAGCCACTGGGGGCTGACCAAGAACGCAAGAGCCACAGGCGCTCAGGACAAAACTGGAGAAACTGCCCATTGCTAGGTCTCCCACTGTCACGTATTTATAGCAGGTCACGAGGCCACTGCCACTTTAGTCTCCGAGGAGGATTATAGGGATGAGTAGAGCGGTGCAATGACTATGCTATGAGATTAGGGTGGTTAGCTAGGTTAATATGGAATTTTATGAACTTGAAAGGGACGAGTTCAAGAATGTAGGCTATATTAAGATCGTTATAAATGGTTTTGTTTCTGACGTAATAAGGGGCATTTATTATTGTTCTTAGGACTTTTGATTGAAAGGATTGGATACGCTTGATATTCGTCTTTTTGCTGTCCCCATAGCTCTATTCTGTATGTCCAGATTGGCTTAAGTATAACTTTGTAGATTAGTAGTTTATTTTCTATTGAGAGATGGGATGTCCTTTGAAGTAGTCTGTACAGTTGTCCAAAGCGTCTGTTTAGTTCTTGTCTTTTTAGTCTGGTATGTGGGTTCCAGGTCAGTTTGTCGAGATGGAAGCCTAAGTAACGTACTTTCTCGGATACAGGGAGAGGAATGGAATAAAAGAAGATTAGTGCTCAGCTTGCTTCATTAACTTTGATCCGCCATTGTTTGCACTAATACTCGATCTTATGAAGGAGAACAAAACAATAGAAAAAAATATTGACTCTCGAATCAAGTTTACTATTTGATCCTGGTATCTTAAAAATAAATAATTCACCAAAATAAATATTGAGGTAATTTAGCGAACAGAAAAGAATTATTTAGTCATTTACTACTTAATATAATATATGTTTATTATCAGTTAGTATAGGTTATATACAATCTTTATAAACAAATAGTTATGATAATTACCGTGATGCAAACTGTAGTGAACATTTTGCATGAACTCATAAAATTATATCTATAACCTTTACAATTTGGTGCTTTAAACTGAATCAGTCTCTGGAGCAAACTCATTTGCAGAATTTGTCGGATTCTCGACTATGATTGTTTACTCGAAAGTTCAACTTCTAGGGGATGGCTTCATTGACAGCAGTTACAGGGCTGAATACTAAATCCTGCAGGATGGAGACTACTGAAGAGTGTTGCAGAGAGAGAGGGTCAGAGTATGAGGGGCAGTCAGAGGGGCTGTCCGTATGAGTCACGCTATAACTCTGAGAGGTAATAATGGTAAAATTATAATAAATCTGCTTCGGACTGGACTGCCCCAAGTCTATACGATTCGCAGACTGAACTGTGACCGTTGCCAGTGAGAGTAAGAGTAACTGTTCTGAAGGCTGTAACGTTTTCTTTATCATCGTCAATGTTTACATTACGAAACCAATCCCAAACAACTTGCTCTCTCTCGAATCAGTGGATTTTGGCGGAGCTCTTGGCTATAAACTGTTTTTATTAAGCTGGCTTTTGTAGAAACTGTTAATTCCATGCCATAAATCCTGATCTCCACTTACCGGTAACTGTCCATAAGTACGCAACCATAATATTTATCACCCCTTCAATATTTTACTTCGAGGTGTTAATTATAGCAATATTGCAAAGTATTACATGAACCTTGCTTCCCCTTATTTTTTTTTCTAAAATTTAATTTATTAATTCTAATTAACTTTTAGCTAATTACTTTGCTAAAATTCATGGTCATTTGTATAAGAATATGTCCCTTGAGTTAAGAGTTGATTTGAATTTAATTTTAGTTAGGTTAGTTATTAGACAAGAGTGTGCAACAAGAATATTCAATAATAAAGGAGGAAAGCTTTATTAATAACTACATTCATTATTACTATTTATTGCATACTTATAAATTTTAAATCAACTTGAATGATTGATTTAAAATTAATGGCAACATACAAGACTAAATTAATATTACAAATGTAAATAATATAACAGAAAAAATTATTAATCTAAGTAGTTAAAATCACAAATTGAAACCCTCCATATATAATATAAGTAGTAATCCATATAGATACGTTATTTTTCTGATTGAACAGTTTTTGACATCACTTATATAAATAAAATCTTTTATAGTATATTACTTGCATGATATATAGTGGCGTTATACATACATGTGTCCCTTTATATATATATATATAAGTCGTTAAATTTAATAGATTGCATTGAGTATTCTCTTGAATAAAATGGTGCGCTCACTCATTTAAGAAGCGGAGTTTGAATCTTTTGAAAAGTTGCATATGGAAAACGTTTTTGACAGGTTCTGAAGACGGAAGAAAACCACTATTTTTTCGTTTACCTTCTCCTCTCAAATTTCATTGGTGGTTCTTTCTCCCTCCATATAGCAGGGTTGGAAAATACCATACTATAATAAATTTTTTTTATTTCAATTACAGTCTTAAGGTTTAAGACTTAAGGTCTTAAGGTTTTAGTCTTAGGGTCTTAAGCCTTAAGGTTAAGTACCTTCACAAGGTTATTTATATTTTTACCTTAGCTGACAGCACTCCGTCTTCATTAGTAACCAGGTGATCAGACTTTGTGTGGACTTAGTTACCGTATTGTTTAATACACCTTTATCTGAGAGGGGTACTTCCGAAATATAAGTAAAAGTTATTATTTATGAAATAAATCATCATTATGTTTTAATGGGTTTATTCTACCTGTGTCATTATCATAAAATGTGTTAAGTATTCATGCAAAAGTTTATGTGTCCAAGACAAACTGGGGTTGCCACTGTATACTATATTATTACAATTCACAAAGTGTTGTTTTATGGCAATAGGAGCACTTAGCTACCTATACATAGTAATCCACATAGATACGTGATTTTTCTGATTGATCAGTTTTTGACATCACTTATATAAATAAAATCTATTATAGTATATTATTTTCCACATGCGAAGAGAAAGCGGAGTCTTGGGAAGTCCCCCACGCTCCTCCGTCAGCCGCGTCACCGGACGCTAGCCAGTGGAGGCTGACCAAGAGCGCGAGAGCCACAGACGCTCAGGACATGATTGGAGAAACTGGCCATTGCCAGGACTCCCACTGATGATATATAGTGATATATAGTAGTGTTACACATACATGTGCCCCTTCAATGCTGCTTTTGTTTTAAGAGTTATGTATAAAGTGTACATTCAAGCATACAACTACTTAAAATATACTATGTAAAAAATCAGATTTTTTTTATTGGCTAGCCTGATGAAGGAGATATTATCGGGTGGATAGTGGAAAGTAGTTACGAAGCCGTTAAGTTGTTATAGGAAAACGCTTTTAAGCCTGAACCAGCTACAGTCATTAGTTGACAAAACACACCTCACTTTGTTCTAAATATCAGTAGGTTAGTGGATGCTGTATATATTGTTTGATATCAGTGGTTTTGTCACAACAATCATTTCACAGACTGATGAAGCAGCCTAAGTTGGTCAACTTCTAGCCAAGGTTGTATTGTTAATTTTTATGAATCTGCGTAATAGGCTTAGATCACCTTTTACATTTTGAACGCATTATTCGGTAGAATTTTTTTCCAGATATATTTTAGGAACGCATTACTTTAGGTTCTGCTGATAAGCTGGTGTACATGGTTTCCAGACGTTAAACTAAAGATACATCGTAGATAACTAACTAACTTGTTAATTAATAAAGATAACACCATGAAACCTGAGTGATAGTTAGTGTCAAAACACCAAATGGTTTATAATAAATGAATTTCCAAGAAGCTTCCTTTAGCCTACCTCAATATATTATTAATTTGAAGCTGGTAAAAATAAACCCCAATGAGATTGATTGGGCTATTGAAAAATTATGATAAGAATGATGATGCATGACATAGTGAAATGACAAAAAACGTTACTCTGGGACATAAGCTCTTATCAATATAATACAGTAACAAGAAGGAAAAATGTTTGAAAAAGAAAATACAGAATAATGTACACATCCAGAACACGATGAGCTATTGCTATGTACATACGTGATTACTACAAAAAAGTAACTAAGAGAGAGAGAACATCAATTTATTAAGATAAAATTACAATCTGCCTTTTATTAGGCAATGAGTAATTGAGATAAGTGTCATCATCCATACCATATTTACAAATCATCATTCACTCGCTCATTCATACAATATTTACAAACAGCCCAGAGGCCCCCCAAGTCCACATGGTTGTCACCTCCCTCGCATGCGAAGGAGGAAGCGGAGTCTTGGGGAGTCCCCCACGCCCCTACTTCAGCCGCGTCACTGGATAAGAGCCAGCGGAGGCTGACCAAGAGCGCGAGAGCCACAGTCGCTCAGGACATGATTGGAGAAACTGGCCATTGCCAGGACTCCCACTGTCACTTATTTATAGCAGGTCGCGAGGCCATTGCCGTTTAAGTCTCCGAGGAGGATTATAGGGATGAGTGGTGCATTGCAATGGCTGTGCTAGGGAATTAGGGTGGTTGGATAGGTTACCATGGATTTTAATGAGCTTGGAAGGGATGAATTCAAGAATATAGGGTATATTCAGATCATTATGAAGGGTTTTGTTGCTGACGTAATAAGGGGCATTTACTATTGTTCTTAGGACTTTTGATTGAAAGGATTGGGTGCGCTTGATGTTCGACTTTTTTGCTGTCCCCCATAGCTCTATTCCGTATGTCCAGATTGGCTTAAGTATAACCTTGTAAATAAGTAGTTTGTTTTCTATTGAGAGGTGGGATGTCCTTCGAAGTAGTTTGTACAGTTGTCCAAAGCGTCTGTTTAGTTCTTGTCTTTTTAGTCTCGTGTGTGGGTTCCATGTCAGTCTTTTGTCGAGATGGAAGCCTAAATACCGTACAGGGAGAGGAATTGAATTTAAAAAGACTGGCGGACAGGACTTGCGGCAGAGGGTAAAGGTTATGTGGGAACATTGTCCTTCGTTGACTTTGATTCGTCATTGGTTGCACCAATACTCGATCTCGTCATGGTGTTTTTGAAGGTTTTGGGATGCTATATCAGGGTCTGGATGGGTTGACAGGACTGCAGTGTCGTCTGCGAATGTTGCCAAGAAGGCATTGGTAGTAGAGGGGACATCAGCAGTGTATAGATTATAGAGGATGGGACCCACGACGCTGCCCTGTCGAAATCCTGCTTTAATGGGATAGTAGTTAGAATATTCCAAACCACAGCGGACTTGGAAGAAACGGTTTGAAAGATAGGATTGTAGGATTAGGAATAGGGTTTGCGGTAAATTTCCTTGGAGTTTGTAAAGCAAACCTGCGTTCCAGACCCTGTCAAAAGCTTGAGCTATGTCCAGAAAGGCAGCAGTGCAATACTGTTTGGTTTCAAGGGCTGAGGATATGTGATCAACTACGCGAAGGCCTTGTTGAGCTGTGGAATGTCGTTGGCGGAAACCAAACTGGTGAGTAGGGTAAAGGTTTTTGGATTCAACAATTGGAAGTAGGCGTTTTAATAGGAGTTTTTCAAAAATTTTTGAGAGGATAGGGAGTAGACTAACTGGACGGTAAGATGAGGCCTCATTGGGTGGTTTGCTGGGTTTGGCGAATAGGACAATAATGGAATGTTTCCAGAGGAGAGGAAAGTGCGTCGTTCGATTAATGCAATTATATATATAGGTTAAGAAGATTATGGTTTTAAGAGGAAGTTGTTGGAGGATTCGAGAAGTAAGGAGATCATATCCTGGAGATTTTCGGTAAGGTAATTTTTTTAGAAGATATTTAACCTCAGAGGGGTTAACGGCTTTTGGTGGTAGTGAGAGAGGGATAGAGGAAGTAAGAAAATCTTCGACAGTTGGACGGTGATTAATGTTTTGAGGAGTAAGATGAGGAGTGAAAGTACGGGAAAGATGCAGTGCAAATTCCTCCGCCCTCTCGCCATCCGAAGCCGCCCAGGACCCGTCATCACGACGGAGTGGGTGTGAAACAGGATGATATTTTAGGATTTTCTTAGTTAGATTCCATAAGGAGTTGTCCCTGGTAGACAGGGAGGAGAGATAGGAATTGAAAGAATCGGAACGGAAGGATGCCAATTGCCGCTTTACAAACCTGCAGTACTGATTGTATGAGCGACGATCAGCAGGATGTCGGGATCTTTGCCACACTGTTCTGGAGTGGCGTTTGGATTTGATTAAGTCTTTGAGATACTGAGGTAAAGGATTTCGATTGTGAATTTTTAGGTGACGATGGGGTGACGATGCCTCCCAGGCCGACCTCTGGATCAGAGTAGTGAAGGAATGCTCTGCATCATCTAGGTCTTGCGATGTTTTCAGAGGTACTTTGAGGTCTACAGAGTCTGTAAGAATCTGACGGAAGTGGTCCCAGTCAACTGGGCCCCTAATAAATGAAGGAAAATAAAAAATAAATCAAAGAACAAAAATTAATTGAAATAAATAATTCATGGAAATAATAACAAAGCAGGAAAACGCGTGGAAGATTGCTTGACAAATAAATAAACAGAATAACAACGAAGAATTATAAATTGTTACATTGGAGGAATATAAGAGAGTGTTAACATCTAGATTTAAAGATTGGGAGAGTTGATGAACGTCAAATATCGATGGGAACAGAGTTCCAAAGGTTTGTACCACGGATAACAAAAGAATGGTCAGAGAAAGCAGATTTGTGAGAAGGGTGGGATACAGGTTGGAAGAGTGGGATCTAGTATTGTGGGGTTTGATCGCTTATTTAAATTGGAGGAAGTCATGAACGTAAGAGGGATTTTTAATCATGATAATTTTGGAGAATAGGGATCCAAAGTAGTATTGAAGACGCGTGGAAGGGTGCAGACATCCAAACCTGGAGTAGTGCCACGAATCCAAGAAAACAATTCATCAGCTGCTTTAACCGAGCCTAGCATACCCGAAACACACTACACGACTTGAACACCATACAGTTAAAATGGGGGAAGACAATAGATGAAATTAGGGGTTGGTACGGTAGAATTCGGGATCGATTGAACATTTTAAGGGTGAAAATGGATCTGTGGGGGATTTGGGAAATGTTGTCTTTCCAGAATAGATTTTGGACAATAGGGAATTGGATGAATTAATGTTATTTATGGGGTAAGTAAAATTATTCTAGTATAGGTCCACTACTGTTTTCTTGTAACGTGTAAATCCAAGTATAAATGTATGTACTTTTTTATGTGTGAATACCTAATTTTTAATTTATACATATTGTATTGGTTATTTTATTTTGTATTCTTAATTACTGATAAATATGGTATTTTATCTGTATCTATATTATTTTTATACTATGTTTATTTATTTTAATTTTCATTTGTGCACTGTAAATTTAAGTGGGGACTGATAATGTCAAGAACCAATTTCATTTTAACTAAATGTTTTTTTCTCAAAATAGTACATAGTCGGAGAATAGTAAAAATATAAAAATTGTTTTAATCCAGTGGTTTTATTATGTTATTTTTTCTAGCCAGAATTTTATTTATTCGCATCATACTACAATGTATATTTATAGTCCCGGAATAAAGATATTTTTCCTGTTCTATTGTATAATTCATCCAGTGCTTCGGACAGGGTGAATAATGTAAGCAGTCGGCGAGTGTCATTTAAAAGGTGGATAAGGAGTTTAGTAAAGTGCTTAAGAATTAAAAGATGTGCCGTCAGAGGTGGGAGGGGGGTGACTTGGGGCTGTTAATAATGCCGAGTGAAGAAGTCCCTCTCTTGCTCCTGGCTTATTTATTACATTTTAATACAGAGCCGGTTGGAATTTTAATACGAGTAGACAGTGAGCGGGACGGGGCCGGTTAGGGAAGAGCTAATGCTTCGCCGGATTCCGAGATGTCTTACCCAGTCTTCTGCCCCAACCCCCCTCCCCCACTCCCTAAAGGGGGTGACAAATTAATTTACTGCCCCTTGTTTAATAAGCCGCATCGCGCTAAAGGTCTTGTACCGTCCCAGCTTAAGTTTGGTAAGTTGACGTATTTTCGTAACTTATTGACGTATTTTTTGTCTTGACGTGGAGCACCTTTTCACCTTCCAATTCGATGGAATGTTCAAACAAGGAATTAAGGAAAAACAAAGATATTTGATAACATACCCAATATGACAGGAAAGTATTATTTTTTTAAAAACTAAGTGATTGATTATCGTCGCCGTGTTTTAATAAAGTGCATGCACATACGTATAGGTCATAGTTACTTATAAATGTATATATGAGAGAGACTCTAGCGCCTAGTGAGAGTTCAACGCCCGCAAATGTGGTAACAAAATGGCGACGAGCCACTAAGAGCGGCGGTGATTCGAATCAATTAGCTGAAGAAGATTGACACATTTTGAGCTGGGCGAGAACCGTTAATTCATCACTGTTTGTGATGATATTTTTATGGTCAAACAAAATTTATTAAGTAGAAGTAGATGATCACAGTTATGACAAAAAACCTATGTAGTGTTAATGGCCTGTGCAGATAGCAACGGGTTGACCTTAGAGTTTTTGGGGACACTATTTTATGATGGGGTGGGGCATGTGCAGAATCACCAAACAAAGCGGTTATTCCAAGCAACGCGTTGCATGTTCTCAGTTCGAGTTAAATTTAAGTGTTTATTTTACTGTGTTTTTAAGACATGAGTTTGTAATGTTTTTAGTTTTAAAATGAGTACTGCGCCTGCGCTAAACTATAACAAGTCGTATTCGTGTCGCTCTACAAACTAACTGTTTTAGTTACCGTTCGTAGGGAGTGTCTAGTTCGTAGAACTGTTTAAACCGAATATTGGGTGAACTGTCCACGGAGGAGCTATCTACAGGTGAGTGGATAGTGAAGCTGTGGACTGTATTGGCAAGTGCGTGTTTCACTTCACATTTCATAGAGAAGGCGGCCATATTGAAAGGCTGTAGCTCAGCTGTCCTAGTGATAAGAGTGGGTTGTCCAGCCAGGCCCTCATAACCTTGTCTGTGGCCTTCTGCTAGCGTCGCAGGCTCTTATCAAAATTACGTGCGTTCGACACTACCTTCTGCTACATATTTTTTATTAATAAAAAATACTTATAAATTCAGAAAAATACTGGTGATGATAAAACATGCGTTTCTATCAACAAGTGATTTTGGAAAAAAAAAAAAAAAACTCTAAAGGTCTCTGGGACCAACACCCACACCGTCACCTGTCAAACGTATGCCACGGAGATCTAATAGAAATTTTGTACCTGTAAATTCTTCAGTACCCATCAGCTCTAAGGAAGAATTACCACCACTACAACCTAGCACACCAAAACAAGCAACAACCCATGAGTCTCCATTTTTTACGCCCAACAGTTATGAGGTCTTGAAAAATATTGAAGTCGAGGACATGGACTCTACACAAACACCCACACAGCCCAAGCCACCATCGATATTTGTACGCAATATTAGTAATTTTAAATTACTATGTACTCAATTGAGCAAAATTGTAGGTACAGGCAAATATACTTGCCTCAATCGGTATCGGGACACAAAACATTCTTCGGACACTCCCGACACATAGCAACCAATAATAAAATACTTGGAAGAAACTAAAGCCGACTTCGATACTTATCCTCTAAAGCAGGAAAGATCGCTACGGGTGGTGATTAGAAACCGGCATCCCACTACAACAGCAGATGAGATAGAAAAGAAGCTCTTAGGTTTAGGACACAAGGTTCGCCAAATTACCATCGTGAGGAAAGGCAAAAAAGATGAAACTATCAAGACATCGCCCGTTGTTTTTTGTGGATCCAGAGCAAACACCTGGAGTAGAAAAAAACTACGAGCATACCAACTTGTATTACACAAGAGTACAGGTCGAAAAACCATAATCCAAACGTTACTGCTACCACCCTTCCAGGCGTGTAAAGTGCTGTGGGCAGCACAAAAGCAAAATGTGCAAGAAGCCCCTAAAATTGCCTTCAGTATGCGTTCTCTGCAATCAAGGGTACCCGGCCAACTATAAAGGCCGCGAGGCTTACAGAATTCTGAAGTCCAGGAGCGAGCAACGTCGTCGGCCAGAAGAAGAGAAGCCAGTTACAGGTAGCTCAAGAAGCGCCCCTGCCAGAAATTTGAGGCCTTCAGTCTCTTTTGCTGATGCCGTTCGGAACAGAGAGCAGTCACAGGCACTGCCCACTCCTCATCGGCAAGTTCTTCTTCCCCACCATTCCCTTCATCCCAGCAACCAGCAAACTCAATCCCATCCTCAACCATACATCTCGCATATTCCTCCACCTTCAAGCTCTTAAGATCTCACCAGCCAATTAACATTATTCCTGAAAACATCGCAAGACCTAGATAATGGAGTGCATTGCTTCAGTACTCTGATCCAGCAGTGGGCCTGGGTGGCATCGTAACCCTACCATCATCCGAAAATTCACAATAAAAATCCTTTACCTTAGTATCTTAAAGACCAAATCCAATCCAAACGCCACTCGAGAACAGTGTGGCAAAGATCCCGATATCCTGCTGATCGTCGCTCATACAATCAGTACAGCAGATTGGTAAAGCGGCAATTGGCATCCTTCCGTTCCAATTCTTTTAATTCCCATCTTTCCTCTCTGTCTACCAGGGATAATTCCTTTTGGAATCTAACTAAAAAAATCCTAAAATATCATCCTGTTTTACATACACTCCGTCGTGATGATGGGTCCTAGGTGGCTTCGGGTGGTGAGAGGTTGGAAGAATTTTCACTGCTTCTTTCCCGTACTTTCACTCTTTAAAACAGTACTCATTGCACAACTGTTGAAGATTTCCTCACTTTACCTATCCCTCTCTCACTCCCACCAAATGCCGTTAACCCCTCTGAGGTCAAATATCTTCTGAAAAAATTACCTTACCGAAAATCTCCTGGATATGATCTCCTAACTCCTCGAATCCTCTAAAAACTTCCTCCTAAAGTCATAATCTTCCTAACCTACATAAATAATTGTGTTATCCAAACGATGCACTTTCCTCTCCTCTAGAAACACTCCATTATAGTCCTATTCGCCAAACCCGGTAAACCGGCCAATGATGCCTCATCTTATCGTCCAATTAGCCTACTCCCTATTCTCTCAAAAATATTTGAAACGCCTACTTACAATTTTTGAATCCAAAAACCTTTATTCTACTCACCATTTTGGTTTCCATCAACGACATTCCACTGCTCAACAAGGGCCTTGCGTACTTGATCACATATCCTCAGCCCTTAAAACCAAACAAAAATGCACTATTGCCTTTCTGGACATAGCTCAAGCTTTTGACAGGATCTAGCACCCAGGTTTGCTTTACAAACTCAAAAGATATTTACCGCAGACTCTATACCTAATCCTACAGTCCTACCTTTCAAACAGCAGTCCGCTGTTGTTTTGAATATTCTAACTACTATCCCATAAAAGCAGGAGTTCAACAGGACAGCGTCCTGGGTCCTATCCTCTATAATCTATACACCGCTGATGTCCTCACTACCCCCAATACCTTCTTGGAACATTTGCAGATGACACTGCAGTCCTGTCATCCCATTCAGACCCCGATATAAAATCCCATAACTTTAAAAGCAAATTGATGAGATCGAGTATTGGTGCAACTAATGGCGAATCAAAGTCAATAAAGCAAAATGTTCCCGCATAACCTTTACCCTCTACCGCAATTCCTGTCCGCTAGTTATTTTAAATTCGTTTCCTCTTCCTGTGTCTGAGACAGTACGGTATTTAGGCTTCTATCGACAAAAGACTTAGATGTAACCCACACACGAGGCTAAAAAGACAAGAACTAAAAAGACGCTTTGGACAACTGTACAGACTACTTCGAAGGACATCCCACCTCTCAATAGAAAACAAACTACTTATCTACAAGGTTATACTTAAGCCAATTACATACGGAATAGAAGCAAAAAAGGTGAACATCAAGCGCATCCAATCCTTTCAATCAAAAGTCCTGATAACAATAGTTAATGCCCCTTATTACGTCAGCAACAAAACCCTTCATAATGATCTTAATATACCCTCACGTTACGTGCTATAAATATGGTACAGTTTGAGTCCTGGCAATGGCCAGTTTCTTGAATCATGTCCTGAGCGTCTGTGGCTCTCGCGCTCTTGGTCAGCCTCCGCTGGCTCTTATGACAAAGGAGCATGGGGGACTTCCGAAGACTCCGCTTACTTCTTCGCACGTGAGGGAGGTGACAACCATGGCCCTTGGGGGCCTTCGGGCTGTTTGTATATATATATAGCATGAATGAGCGAGTGATTGAAAATTGTAAATTGGTATGAATGAGATCATTTAATGCAATTACTTATAGCCCGATCAGGCAGATTGTAATTTTATCATAATAAAGTATAGTTTTAAACTAATACTTTAGATAGTTTGTTATGTATCAACAATCTTCTTGTATCATCAAAGTATACCATCTTTGTTTGTAACATAGATTTTTATTGATCATCTAGAACTCCTCCTTTAGTACTCACCTGCTTGCCCCCTGCTCATAATTCTAGCACATGCTTCCCTCAGATATGAGATTAAGCCACAACGTCACCCAAGGTACGCAATTTCTTTTTCCATAGTCTGATTTTTTCATTATTACAAAATTACTCCTTAAACTATTGCACGTAAAACATAATGCATATTGTAACATGTTTTTTTAATTTAATACCCTAATATTTACGATTTAGAGAGTTCTAATTTATTTCCTTACCGTCGAGCTATCAAATAGACAGACACTGCTGGTAAAATGTCATGTTTCTAGGACGAACAGGTTTTTACATTAGCTCAGAAAAAAAAGTGCTTCTAGTAAAAAAAACATCCGAAGAAGCCATAAAAATTAGTACTAATAAATCATAAATGCCTCAAAGATGAAAAATGCCTCTCTCCCTGAGCCTCCTTCAAAGTAGAACCTCTCCCTTCAGTCATTGAAAATATATAATGAAAAATTTGTATGCAGTATTCTTTGTTAAGCTTGGGTATATACTTACGTTACTTGTCTTCTTTGTTTGTTAAGGAGCCCGTCTTGAGCATGATCATGAATAAATTTAAAAGATGGTGAACAAATTATTTGTTTTGTTTAGTTTAGGAAATGACCTCACCAGTATGTATTTTTTAAGAATGACCTTTCGTAACTCCGTTTTCTTATATAGACAAAAGTTGGTGAATTTATAGTTTCGCCGTGTGCCTGGCACGTTATGAAATGTTTTCGATTTTATTGCTCCAACAAAAGAAGTATTGATGGACAAAATGTGCTATCAATAAAATTAAATTGAAAAAGGAAATAGAACACACAAAAGGACTTATTAATATCTAAGTGGCACTACTGTTTTATGTAAGGGATCCCTCGAGTCAACGCTGTTCAAGAATTATGAGTCAATAAAGCACTTTCTTCAACCTAATTATTCATCAGGAATCTCTTTTGACATTACTTAGATTTTTGGGTTTAAATAAATACAATCAAAATTATGAGTACCGGAGTTAATAATTTTATAGTGCTCAATTATTGATTCAATTCATGGGGTGTATCTCTCACTAGGTTTGCATAACATTTTTGTATTTTGTACCGTAAGGGGTAAGGGTTTTTAAAAGTGAAGGTTTCATTTACCGCGCACCTCTAAAACCGTAAGCTGGAACAGGGTGTAAAAAAATCGTCTATGTCACTGGAAGGAAGTTCAGCTTAGTAACACAGATTAAGAGGTTAATCAATGAGAGACTCTGGAACCTGGCGCAATGGTGCAATGGTGCAAGTTCAACGCCCGTCTCTGATGTGATGATAAGGGCGATGGACCGATAACAGTGGCGATGACTTAAAGCAGTTAGCTGAAGAAAGTCGGGAAATTTGGAGCTGGCCGAGAGCCGCTACTTCTTTACTTTTTGTCTGAGAGGCAACTGTTGTTCCAGGGTTGCCTAGATAAGCCGGCTCATAAGACTTTAAGTCAACCGTACATAGTCAAGTAGCCAGTGCTACCCAAACAAAAATATGGTGGCGTTCAGAAAGTAGTTTGTATGGTGCTATTGTTTACGCCATTTGCGTAAAATTAATTTCATTTTAATTTGAATTTGCTATTCAATAAGTAATTACCCGAAACCATTCGGTATTTTAGTGAATCACAGACGCTGGCGCTGCCTGCCGGCTCGATCAGAGTTTTTCCCCCCACTTTTGGCACTCGACTGGTAGCTTCATGTTCTCTATAGCGTCCTTTTTTTTCTCTTCAACAGTTGTCACTTTACACTGTTTTTTCAAGCGTATTCTCAACGCCATTAGCTTTATTTGTTCATTAACACCGTCTCACTATTACGAAGTCTTGGAGAAGCGACATTTCAGATTGAACGCAGACACCTATTGGATGAATCGGAACTTGGACAGATCTGGAGTTTGGGCCCGAATCTCTTGGTTGTCTAGGTTCAAGAAGGGAGATTCTCACGCTGTCGTCACATCGCAGCAGGTAGGAATTTACATTACTGTGTTTACATTTGAAATTGTCATTTCTCTAACGAGACTCTCAAATAATTACAGTCCACTTAAAACTCAAACGTATAGCTAATTATCCCCAGGCTAATTAGTTTCTCGAATCAGTCGCCTCGTTTGCCGGTTGCGATTTCAACTGGTGAAATTTCAAACAGCTATTCTGTTGTATCTTTAAGTTTATTTAGTGGTTCGCTTGCTTCGGAACTTCATTATTTAACTATCTACTTCTTTCTTTTCATTCTAAACCTAAACAAGGCATTATAGCAAAGCAAGGATGCAAATTCGGGAAAGTCAGAAACCGAACTCTGGTTTCCACAGAAGTAAGCCTGTAGGCTATAGAGGCGTTAAAAAATAATAATTATATGGCCATTATTCACTCATAATTGACAATAAGTTATTTCGATGTCTGTTTCGGTTAAACCTCCCCCTCCCCTACAATAATGTAATGATTTTCGTCGTAACATACTCGTATATGGATGGGTATATGCATTTTAATAAATGGCTGTGTTGGGTATTTTTTTTAGAAAATTTAAGATAGTAAAAAATTGTTATTGTGAGGAGTTATCATCGAACTTTCAGCACCCGGTCTGTACGAACTATGACAAATTCGAAATGGGATTTTTTTTATGTTGTGTGATGATAATTATAATTTTTAAATATAAATGAATAAAAAAATTACAAATCAAAAATAATTTACTTTACAGAACTTTTTTTAAAATAGCTATTCATGTGAATTATTGAATTTGAGTTTTTGGCTTTTTATTTATCTTTTTAATTTTTATGTATTGCTTTATGGTGCTAAATTTTTTTTTATATTCCATTTTATGGGAAACTATTATAAAGAGCTTAGGCAGTTATTTTTCAGTTTATAATGTTTTATTTTTCTTAAGTTATTATCCCTCATGCTGTTTAAATTCTTTGCAAACACTCCCAGCAATAACAATAGCATTTTTATATTTTTGCTGCAAGAAGTCTTATTTTATTGTGCGATTTAAGAGAGCGTATCAACAGATTCAACTATATATTTTCCACAGGGTTCCCGACCAAGACTAACAGGATGATATGCTTGCTATATACTGAATTCTTATTAAGTCTCTACTGCATAGTGAATGGTCTGGCAAAAGTCCAAAGTGCCAGTTGCTTAGACTTGGTTCGATATTTCTACCAGATCATTGTTCGCATAACTTCATTGGTGTACACCAATTGTATAGTGGTGTATAACAAATCGTTAAATTTAATAAAATTTAAAAAGTATTTCTCGATTCTGCATGAGAAGCTAAGACCTTTAATTTTTATTATGGAGGAGATTATTTTTTCTCGTTTCTTCACAAAGTGATCTTACAAAAATGAAATTTATTTACTATACGTAAGCTAAAATTTATATGCATAATGTGTTTGTTTTCTATTATTAATATACTATTTTCTAATTTCATGAAAATACCTAAAATGAGAAAAAGAAAATACACATGTATAAAGAACATGAAGATAAAAAGTAAAAATATATAAAGTAAATAAATATAAAAGTAAAATATAAACATAAATATTTATTATAATTAAGTAAAATTTCTTAATACTAATCTAAGAAGGCCAGTCAAGATGACCCAACATATGGAAACCTACTATCAGTAATTATCAACCGAAAAATTGAACAACCCAAAGTTAAAAACAAAATGCTGGCAAAAAAGGTACAAACAGCAAAAGGTCATAAATGGCAATTTTTTTAAAATTTGTGACTTCCATCATCACCTTCAGTTATTTGAGAATTATTTTCATTTTAATTGCAGAAATAAATGATCAATTATAAATTTGAACATCTTTTAGTTAAAATAATTTATTACGAGTAACTAATCGTGAAATAGCAATTAAATCGCTTCAAGATAGCTGAGATCCCTTGCAATAGCCGTTTAGAAGTGTTCGATGCAAGGTTTGTATTATACAGGTGATCTGTGAGCTTTGAAGCTATAGAATATTTTATGTTAAATCATCTTGTTCACTGAAAATATAAAGAGCTGAAATATTGAAAAAAAAAAAAAAAACTGTTTTCAAAATCGTTTTTCGAATATCTTTCAATTTTTTTTAACGTTTATCGTTGAACGTAAGATACTCAATATCTCGATCCTTATTATTTTATATGTTATGGCATGGAAAATCTTATAAGTTAGGGGAACTGTAGCAACTTTTTTAATGTATGATTATTTATTTATATTCTCTCTAATTTCACCTCAATCAATATTTACACAACATAATCATAAATGTAGTAAAATATACATTTAAAATATCCAATTTAGTTCACTATTTCTAACTGCTGAATCACCGACAGGTAATGAATGCCCTGGGAATCAAACTGATATTTTTGTTTTTTTCAAAGCCCTCAAATTTGAAAAGGAGAAATGGGGAAAAATAAAATAAAATGGAAATTATCGGGGTGAAAGGGATCCTTTTATTAGGAGGGACCTATTTGGAGGTTGGGTGAAGGAATTGAAGAACGAGGGAGACCTCGGCTTAAGTGTAGATATCTCCAGTAAGAGTCCACTGAAGGTAAACTGATAATATAGAAAGTATCATTTATATTTATTTAACAATATTTATTATCTCCGTACAAACTTAACTGAATGAATGAAATGCATTTTGAGCATATCCACACAAGAAGCAGAACATTATATATTCATCTAATTTATCAAATTAATTTAATAAACGAAATGCCAGCGTTCTAGTATTAAATTTCCACAAAAAGTATTACAATCACATGTATTGATATTTCAAATGACTTGGAACCCTCATACAAGGTACGAATTCACAATTGACATAAAATAAAAATGTTATCTTTAAAAAATGTAATCCATTTTAATTTCCTGCAATACGGTGGTGATGGTAAAAAAACAAACTTATTTGAAATTTAAAGACTCTCGGAGACTGAAACGGCAGTGGCCTCGTGACCTGCTATAAACGCGTGACAGTGGGAGTCCTGGCAATGGCCAGTCTCTCCAATCATGTCCTGAGCGTCTGTGGCTCTCGCGCTCTTGGTTAGCCTCCACTGGCTAGTATCCGGTGACGCGGCTGACGGAGGAGCGTGGGGGACTTCCCAATACTCCGCTTTCTCTTCGCGGTGGATTTGGGGGGTCTCTGGGCTGTCTGTAAATATTGTATGAATGAGCGAGTGAATGATGAACTGTAAATATTGTATGAATGAGACCATATATCTTAATTACTTATTGCCTTATAAAAGGCAGATTGTAATTATTGCACAATAAAGGAATTTAACTAAAAAAAAAAAAAAAAAGAAATTTAAAGTGCGTATTCTACAACTTCTAGAATTTATGATCATATATTTCAAAATACCACAAATTCTGCTTGTTAAATAGCTTGTCAAGATGCAATATCGTGGAGCTTTTTTATAATTTTCTCATAGTAAGTTTTGTTTCTATAGTTTTATGGTTATCATTAATTTTTAATCAAGCATATGTGACATAAACTATTAAAATTGAAAATAGTTTTGTAAGAGGTTTTTAGTGGTAGTAGCTTTCCGACGAGTAATATGAAGCATTTATGTTAGAAAGGACCAATTATATTTGAGCAGTTAAATCATCTCAAGGACCCCTATACTATTAAAATAGAGGAAACCAAAATAGAAAAAAATAATAGAATTGAATATTTTTTTAATGTTTTAAGTAAAGTATTTAATGGACGCGTACATACGGTGAAAAATATTATTCACTCCAGGGCGCTTCATTTATGATGTATTTTTCGAAGTTAAAGTTCACGTTAGTTCCTTAATATATTTATGTGGATATATATTCACTAAAATTTGTGACTGAAATTCAATTAAAAGTTTAAACCACGCTCTGTATTTCACTAATTCGCTTAGTGGATTTAACAAGACTGAACGTAGAAAGGTAGATTATAGTTCATTTATGTTCCATTTTTGAAGTTAAATTTAGTTCTATTACTTAATGACTAAAAATCACTTAGATGATTCATGCTGCTCTTGCCGAAAACGTATTTTACTATTTGTACATTTGATTCAATAAGTGGAGTTAACCAGTTAACATGAGCAAACGAATTTCCTGAAGCTAATAAGTATAAAAGCAAATATGACGTTGTCTGGAATGAAACAAGGTTTCATCGGTTTCGTTCAATTCAGCGCAGAAGCTGAGTTGATGAGCAGTAGCTATAAGCACAGCTGTACAGGGTGATTCCAAATTCATTACAAATTTTAGGATCTTATAGGAAATTTGACGCTGACAGAACTAAGTGCAATTAACATTGATATAAAGCAATTTACTGTACCACTAGGAAAAAAAAAAAAATTATGTTGATCTTTTTTCCTAAATAACTGATAGTATGCCTCCACATTCCAAGCCAGCACCTTTCTATAGCTAGGATAAACAAATTCCCTTGTTTCTGACCTTGTTATATATACGTGTTTGCTGTCTTCAGTCATTAAGTCAAGAATCACCTTGACCAATCAACTTGATTCACCCTTGTTCATCAATTTGATTCACACACGTGTTCTCATTAATATGTTTATATGATTTGTATTATACTGTTAATTAAAGTGCTGATTTTCTTGTATATTGTATACCATATAGACGCGTTCACTAATATAGGGTTTCTATTTGTGCTTTAATAAAAATAATTTAAAAAACAAAAAAAAGCTTTAATAAATATTAATCCAGTTTATAAATTTTATGAGTACTTTCCAAGGAGTTAGGATTACAGGTAAAATATTAAAGAAAACACTGAATATAAACGTATTGAGGCATTAGAGTATCACTATAACTGTTCTACTTTAAGCAGTGAATAATACCTATTAAATTAAAAAAAATGAATACTGGCCAGTTTTGCTTTATTTATTGTTTTTTTTTTATATAGAGGAAATAAAAGTCGTTAAATAAGGAGACAAAATGTCGAAGGATACTTACGGTACTTTATGGAGCGCTTAAAGAAATCAACTTCTGACCAAACATTTTTGGAATGTACCGTAATACATTAGAACATGAGCTTATGAGTCTTTGCTCCGGTGTGGCGACGCGATAACACGAAGCTGAGTCAGTAGTTTTGTAATTTTAGATACAAACAAAACCATTACCATAAAAATTGTTGATTATACATATATCGCTATATACATTTGTATATATTTGGATGCAATAGTATTATTTTATTATATATTTAGAGATTGAGATAATGCTGGAAATACTATGAGGTCATATGCTTGAAGTGAAGGGCAACGAAACCTTAGGCCGAATATACATGACAAATTTTAATTTTCTAGAACGAGGCCGGAGGTAGGTGGGTGAGAGGGGTTCCTCCTTCTATAGGGGCCATTACTGCCACACAGGAGCGTTCCAAGTATAAATCCCGAAAAATTCAGGTACTCTTCTGGGCACCTGTGTTGCTTTTTTCCGCAGTAATTCAATGGGGCTGTCTCCTACGGAGCTTGCACCAGCTGCCTGTCCTCGGCACCGACTTAAGCCCATGTCTGCCCATTATCTACATCACACTCCAGCCACTGGAGTCGGGCGGGGCTTCTCCAGCGTACATCCTGCGACTCTTCACTTAATGGCTCAGCGCTGGAAACGGTGTTAATAATATCTTTATTGAAAAGTTTACGCTCAATCAATACATGTCTTTTAGGCAGTACTTACAACTTCAGTTTATACCGTCTTGTCACGTTTAGTGGAAAAAAAAGGCCAACGCCACTTCACTTTCTTGCTTAGTTATCACCACAGAGCTCACATTAAAAAAAAATTATTTGGTTTGCAGAAGTTCACCTCTGACTTAGGCTTTGCTCTGAGTTACCGGGGATGAAAGTATGGGTCATTAGCATACGGATAAGGATGGCAAGGGTATGGAAGTTGCGGTTCCGGGATGTGACTACATCTTGAACTAATGGGATGTTAGAAGGCTATTTTAAAGAGAATTCATGTTACACCTCTAAAATATATTTTTGAAAACAAGTAGGAAGTGTTCTCGTAGAAAAAAAACAAACATAGAAAACAGTGCTACTATTGATCGTTCCTTGGTACAAGATTGATTTTCTTTAATTTTATTACTCCGTATTCCAGGGGATAAGGTTTCAGGTAAACTATTGAGTGAAACACTGAATATGAATATGGCCTGTAGTCTGGGTTCAATCAATTTCATTAAGATAAAATTACAATTTGCCTTTTATTAGGCAATGAATAATTGATATAAATGTTATCATTCATACCATATTTACAATTCATCATTCACTCGCTCATTCATACAATATTTACAAACAGCCCAGAGGCCCGCCAAGTCCACAAGGTTGTCACCTCCCTCGCATGCGAAGGAGGAAGCGGAGTCTTGGGGAGTTCCCCAAGCTCCTACTACGTCAGCCGCGTCACCGGATAAGAGCCAGCGGAGGCTGACCAAGAGCGCGAGAGCCACAGACGCTCAGGACATGATTAGAGAAACTGGCCATTGCCAGAACTCCCACTCATCACTTAGTTATAGCAGGTCACGAGGCCACTGCCGTTTTAATCTCCGAAGAGGGTTATAGGGGTGAGTGGTCCAGTGCAATGACTGTGCTAGGGTATTAGGGTGGTTGGATAGGTTACTATGGAATTTTATGAACTTGGAAGGGATGAGTCCAAGAATATAAGCTTTAGTCTAGCCATTTTTTGTTTGAATTGTCATTTTTTTATATAGGTGAAATAAATATCGTTGAATATGGATACAAAATATCGATGGATACTTATACTACTCTACGGAACACTTCAAGAAATCTACCATGGTTCTTACCAAACAGTTTTGTTACATGTATTTGAGGATTTAACATTAGAACTTAAAATCTATGTTACTTTGGAGGTGCGATCCAATAAGACGAAGCTGAGTCAACGCCTCCACCATCTTCCGTTATTCGGAACTCTCCTTTCCTCATGTTAGTAATAGTGCACTGTAAATATTTCTAATTTTATTGTAATGTAGTCATATTTTTCATTTTGTATATGGTGATACTTGCAGGGGACATGTCTTAAATTATGCCGGACAGAAACAGAAGTGAAAAATTGTTCGGAAGTACACCTTTTATTTTTGTAAATACTTTGTTTTTGACCGATTCGTCACCGAGTGGTAAGGAGTCTTCCTGAACAAGTCGCACAACTTGGAAGAGTTTTAACTGAACTGACAAGAGTCATTGTGTTGCTGGTGGATCAGGCCACAGGAGCACCCCATTAAAAAAAAAATAATGAGAAAAACGGGAGGCTGAAGACGATTTAAAGGAGCGCGTTTATGACAATATGGAAGATGACGGGTTTTGTTTGCCGGCCGTGCCCGTCTGTTTTGCCAGGCGGTCCCTCGGTTCGCCAATCAATTGTGTCAACTGAGTCACCCTGTAGTCGTTTTGTTAGCATTCATTTCATTAGTCATCCTTTTGAGTAAAATTTGAATCTCGATGGCAGTTCCACCCGCTTCATAACCGAGGCACCCCGAGAGTTCTATGATAACGAATCATCCTTATCAATCAATTATATACATCATAAATCATAGCTTCCTTCAATACCCCTTCGCTGGCTGGATTCTCTAAAGGCCCTTTATTTCGTTTCACTTTCAGCTTCCACTCTGGGACTAAGTGTTATTTAATGGTTTTTATGTGCTGATTTACTTCCTGAACCTTTTACAGGCGAATGCGTAGGAAATTAATTAAGTAAATTTTATTACCAACTAATATTTCAAAATAGATTATGAGAGATAGCTTTAAAAAATTAAGATAGCAAACACATGGGAAAGTAAAATAATTTATGACTATTCGGTAAGGATCGGCAGCAAATGGAATGAAGTAATAATGCTTACCTTGAAGCAGAGGATGAAAGGGCTTAAATGCAGATTTCGGGAGGAAACTATTAATAGTATAGAAGGTATACGAGTAGGCTTCATACAAACCGCTATGATGTGGGGGCACCCAAGTTTGGCGTAACTCAAAAATGTTTCCCCTCAACACGTCAAAGAAGAGCTGACCGTTACACGGCCGGTCTCACCTAGAGAGCAGGAGAAAAAGCGTTGGAACCAGCCAATTAGAACTATTACAGTGTTTGTCGTATATATTATTATTATGAAAGCTTCTTTCTTCATCGTATCATCATTCGTCAACGCTATAAAATCACTTTAGTAATAAAAATATGAAAAAAACATCATATTATTCGATTGCAGTATTATGAATATTTATGTGTCAAATCATTAAAAGTCAAAACACTCATTTCCCTGTTTCTTGTCTTGTCACTTATGCGTGTTTGATGTCTGCAGTTATAAAGTCAATAATCGCCTTATTTGTAATGCCAATTTTTTAGATTCACCCTTGTTTATTCGAGTTACACATGTGCTCTCATTAATGTGTTTATATAGTTTTTATTATGCTGTTAATTAATGTGCTAATTTTCTTGCATATTGTAAAATCTTTGCCCAACGCGTTCACTTATATAGGGTTTCTATCTGTTCTTGAATATTCGTCATTCTGTTAGTAAGGGGTCCTTCCTTAGACTATCAGATCATAGGTTAATTTAGCTTTTCTTTAAAGTTTGCAAAAAAATAGAAAACGGTCATATTAAACCACGTTACTTATATAACATGTATTATGATGTTAATTAATGTGTTAATTCTCTTGTATATTGTTTATGTTGCATATTTAAATTTTTTTTCTAACGCGTTAACTTATATAGTGTTTCTTTTTAAATTTTCGTCATTCCAGAAGTCCATCTTTAATCCACTTTCTTAACTTCTTGAGTACTTTCCATATGTAATATGTGTTGGGGCTACATATGACAAGGTATTTCTGGATATTAATACCCTTGAGCAAAGATACGATAACAGTTAAGAAGTAAAGAACAGTGCCTAAGTAATCTTAACAGTTTTACGTATCCCCCGGTTTCAGAGAACTTTCAAACACTTTATGGGGGGGGGGGGTTTAAAAGTAGAGTGGGCGAACGTTTAATCAAAGGGACACGAAATGTGGCACTTTGCAGGCCGGCCGCTTAGCAGCTGTAGAGGAAGCCAGTTGGGAAGATGAAAGTGCACAATTGTAGTGAATAAGAAGCAGTTACTGGGTGGAGGTAACGCTGCCGGTTGGACAGAAGACATTAGGACAAAATATTTCTCCCTAACTGTAACCATTATTTCTATTGCCACCACCTCCTGGCTGCACTCTGCTTATTCCTATGCCTTATACCTGCCAAGTCATTCTCGAAGAGTGTTTAGGTCCTCTAGGACATGGTGGAGGGAGGAAAACTTAGACTTTGATATTGGAATGGGGTTATGAGAAATCCATCGCTCCCTCATCAATCCCACGGTGATATTTTTATTACAATAATGTATTTTGTGGCGATTCAAATGATATACTTAAATATATTATGCTTCGTGACCTGCTGTAAATACGTGACAGTGTGACTCCTGGCAATGGCTAGTTTCTCCAATCACGCCCTGAGCGTCTGTGGCTCTCGCGCTCTTGGTAAGCCTCCACTGGCTCGTATCCAGTGACGCAGCTGACGAAGTAGCGTATGGTACTTTCCCAAGACGCTTCCTCTTTCGCATGAGGGGCAGGTGACCACTATGTGACCACTACGAGAACATTTATCACAATTACTTATTGCCCAATAAGGCAAATTTTCAATTTGTGTCACAATAAAGAAGTTTAGTTTTATTATTATAAATATAGGATAGATTATAATAATAATGAATTGCTGAGTCGTATTTGTCTTGTCACTGCGGATCTTCCATAATGTCCCAATATACATTGTCCCAGATCGCCACCATGCAGTTTCGATCCTCAAGCCATAATACAAAATGTTTATTTTTTAGGACAATTGTTAGGGATTGTCATTCCGTAACTTACGAGCATTCAATGCGGTCCACTAGTCACCTCTTTTCGATCCGTCTTGGTTATTTCCCTTTGCCCTCCCCTCGAAACTCATTCTAATTAAGGCGACATATATTGTTTTACTGTGTAATTTTACATGTAAACGATTAGGGAGAAGAATTGATCAGTTATTTGGTTTAAATAAAAAAAAATTATTTCTAGCATACTGATTCCTGAGTTTTGGCAATAGTTTTCCTTTGGTATATCACAAGTTATGTTCACTGCTACTGAAATAAAGTGTCATTTGACCTGTTAGTATTGCTGAATTACCACCAGGATTGGATTTCAGCCGATTTTTCTTTTTTCTTTTCCCCATTAAGTAGAGATGGCGATGAAGTAGCACTTACGTGGAAATTTTGACAACAGAGCATAGCACGATTCTAATTGGAAACATAAACAAGCGTAACCTTTGATCTCACTAATTGTCGAGTCTTTTTCCACTAGTATTCGTTTCATTTTTTAGCATTATTTTTTAATTTTCTTTCGTCACTTCTCTATGTGAATGTTATTCTGATGTAACGTGCGAGATTAGAGGCTTGATTTTTGGTTTCATTCGCCTCCATTGCGTAAGGAGACGCGTCCAGAAGATCTGATTCGTTGAATTACGATGATTGTTAAATATTTGATATGGCGAAGAATTTTAAGTAACGAACCATACAAAAATATAAATCCTGGTAGGTTTGTTGTTGCCATTTGCAGGTTTGAGTCTTGATGGTCGTAAGTGGATTTTGGTGCCCCCTTCAACCTTGCTTAGATCCCGTCACCACGCCAGGTCGTACTGCCCGGTAGAGATTTTTTGAATGCAGGTAGGAATTGACCTACAATTTCCCATGTGTACATATGTACCAGTTAATAATCAAAAAAATGCAAAGATAGTAAATCTGTAATAAACTGCTCGACAGTGTCTAGTTTGACCCGAATCTTCATTATACAAAGCTTGCAACAATTCCTTTAAAAAGTGTTTACCCTCATGGTCTGATGAGTTGATGCATCCGTAAGTCCATACAAATCCAGGAATGAGGCAACCCGGCAGGTAAGGCAGGAGTGTCATAGGTCCCGGTTGCTTGAGATTTCTTTTTTTTCAATTCTAAATCTCTCGAATTCTTTGTTGTTTTTTCCATCTATGTAGTTTATGTGCTGACAGTGATGGGGTACTTAAGTGTACAACTAAAACTAAACAAAAAAAAACTGTTAACGATGATTCGTATGGTTTCGCAACTGTCCATATGTGGGCTTCAGTAGGTACTGTATTGAGGGTTCTAAAGGCTCCAGAAACGGGCGGTAGTGGGTTGGCTGCCCCAAGTGGCCCGTTATCGCACAGGTTTTTATCTGCCGGCAACAGGACCCTAATTTCTTGGTAATTTTTATGTCGTTATAGGGCCTCCTCGTTCATAGCTGCCCTTTATTGCTTGTAGGCATTTTCAGCTCGATTAGCACCACTTCAATTACACCTTCTTCTTCTCCTTTTTTTTTCTTTCTTTAATTAAAATTTCTTTATGTATCGCATAATTGAATGTCAGCGTTCATGTACAGAACTGGCTCTGGTGAAAGTATGATTTTTTTCCATTTAATATATTAATTTTTATTTTGTTTTTCTCACCCTACAGAGAAGCTGTACATTCATTCAGGTACGAGGAAACCCTCGTTCGTCTGTTTGTATGATGGTCGTAAATATGATTCGATCGATCTGAAATGTTAAAGGCAGATCCCTTAAATCCTTAAAATATGCTGATGGCAATAAGAAGTATAAAACAAAGCGTACAATGTCGGTCCCATTTCGCTAATTTAAGACTTAGATCAGGAATTAATTTGCACAATTGAGTGTTCTATATTTTTTTAACATTACTCAAAGACACATAATGGGCAGTAATAATTTCAAGGATATTCAAAAAAATTGAAAGTTTTGAGATCCAGAAATATAAATAAAGCATTTCTATAAGTGTTTTAGTGTCACTTTTTTTTTATATCTTTAAAACACCAATTTTAGTAACTTAAATGATTACTATGTATTTTTTTTACAATCCTTCAATAAGTATTTTGAGACCCATGTTGATTACAAATACTATAGGTTAATTTATTATTTAAAGGCTTATTACGTTTGAAAGGTTCGGTTTTAATTTCAACAAGGAAAATAACGACATACGTAAAAGAAAGGCTCTTACACAGTTATAAATATGTCTTAAGTAGCTTCAAACATATCTTTTAACGTTTTTTAATGCTTCTCAATCCTATTTAGTTGATTTCAAAAGCATCGGCGTGTTTTAAATAGCTGTTCGTTCACGGCGAAAATCCCTTGAAGTGAAGAGCCACCCCACAAAGGTGATCCTCCAATTTGAGCTATTGGCCCAACGCAGCTCCGATAGGTACAAGTTAGGAAACAGGCTAATAAAACCATCCCTTCTGCCTTTCCCCTACAGAAGACCTTAAACTAATATAATGCTTTGCTTCAGAGCTGATTAAATTGCTTGATTTACCGCACCCTTTTCTCTATGCATGATTGGCTCCCCCATCTCATCGCCAAAGTTTCTCAAGTCCGCACCTTTGAGATGTGGATCGTAAATAATTAATTGCTTCGTATTAATTAAGGTAACTTTGGCCGGATATCCGGTCTGACTTTGGCCCGATTCGTACAGCTATAACAGTGATATGAGACCACGATCGCGCAATTAGAAAGGTACACCCAACCGTCTGGAATCAAAGCCTTTACATTTTATGGTTGAAATATAAGTTTGACTCCATCACTTATGATAACTTTAACCAGATGTAACAGATTATTAAAGCTTTTCTGGGTAAACACATCCATATCTCCATGTGCACAGGGCACGTAGATTGCTGAAATCTGAAGAAATGACAACCAATCCTTTGATATTTTACATTTTGGTTACTAATTCTTACTTTTCATTTTAATATAGGATTCCAGGTATGTTCCAATATATTGATTAAAGTTGCATTCGGTAAGTATTTTTATATAATAAATATATCACATATTCTAGGTAAAATTCTAAGGTAAGGTAAGGATATAGACAATCTCCCTGATCTAGTGGTTAGCTTCCTGACTTATAATATAAGAGTTCAATCCGAAGCCATATTCGTTTCTTTATTGGATGGGCCTGGTCGATGTTGACTTAGTCTCATGAAGATAAATGAGTAAGCTACTTGACTAAAAATTTAGCAAATCCCAATTTAAGGTTTATGGACAATACATTGCTGGATCAGCTTTGCACCTCAGTGCCGCCTACCAACTATGGCAACGACCTTCGGTGATCGGCCTACCTACCTCTTCATAAGTTGTTGAAGCTTAGATTTGTTTTTAGGGGTTTTAAAGGTCAATAGCTCTCTGTTGACAAGTGCCAAGCACTATCTAGCACAAATATGGCAAATTAAGCCACGGTACAGCCGGACTAACGAAATGCCGTCAAACATTCTTCGTACCTGAGTACAAAGTACACATCTAAAGTAAACATATTAGTAAGCTAGCAAACTGTAAAATATTCATGTTCATTATTTGAATACACAGCATATATAATTATAAACAAGTATGGCATAGGCAAATTTTGCTGCCTCTCGCAGTCATGGTACCACGTAAATGAACCAACCTTTAATAATTTCCTAAATAAACCAGTTTTCTTAGCGTGAACACAATGTTTGCATTGTTTTGTCTTTGAGGTCGGTCATACTTCGTTCTAAATTTTAATAAGCATGTATTTATATGGTGACAATATGATGATGTACATGAAATATGTAGTACTATAATACAATATGTGAAGATTTAGATGTGCTTAAGAGATTTGAGAAGTCTTGGGTGGATAGAGAGTGATAGCAGAGACCTAAGGAGCAAATGCTTAGACTGGAAATGCCGATCATAAATCAGCATCTGAAAGGCCCTGCCCGGGAAAAAGACATCCATTAAGAGTGACTCTTTTTGAGTAATTGCCAAAAGGCGGAGAGTCCAACCTCGCCGATACAAAATGCTTGTACATCTCCCCTGATGACCGGCCCTGGCGGAAAACTCCTTTCTTTCATTTTTCGTAATGCGCGCCGGATTAAATGAGGCATAAACAGAAACAAGAGTGCATCTTTCAGAGGATTGGCTATCTTTCCACTTCATTATATTGTATGTTTCATTTCCCACTCTCTCTAATGACCAGCCCAGCCGAGGCCACGAACAAAAAGAGATGACAAAAGGTGTCGGGAAGGGTGAGGCTAAATTTAGATTAGGCAACACATTAACGAACGGTAGATGTGTACTTAAGCCGGGGTAACAGCGACACTAAATCAACCCTTTATTTCAACGCCATTTAAGGGGAAAGCTCCGATAGCTCAGCCTTTTGCTCTCCTTTCTCCACACCGAGAAAATAGAACTACTTATTTTGCGACAAGCAGTGAAATAAAAGTCAAAAACCTTGAATGGATACTGGCTTTTAATATTGCATTTCAAAAGCTACATGTGATTCACATTCGCTAATACTAGGTAAGATTATGGTGTCGAATAAACTGCTTCTAAAAAGGATAGATTGTGCTATCGAGCAGGTACCAGGAACTAAGCCTTCAGTCTTTTCTATAAAAAAAAACTGGATCCTTAGCGTGAACACATAGTTGAATTATTTTGCCTTACGCACGTGTTAGGGTTTACAAATTTTAGGTCGGCCATAAAGCACTTTGTTCTAAATTTTATTAAATTAAATTATTTTAAGATAATCGTGTCGAATAAACCTCTTCTCAAAAGGACAGTCTTTACTATCGAACAGGTACCATTATTATTCTCACTTTATTTTCTTAAAAATATCTTCATTACATAAAATACATAACTAATGGCTGACTGGAATGAATAACACGCTGACTACCTAAGTAAGTGTATTTTTTGTTTGCATTTTCGAAGCTCTCAGAGTTGAAATTAAGGAGGAAACATGGGATTTGGGTTATAGGATCTTATTTTCTGGATTTGACGGTGGGATGAAGAAGTTTGAGTGTGAAAGAGACCTTAGGGGTGGTTTTTATGGTGTAAGGAAAGTGATGAAAGTCCACTGCAGAAAATACCAAGTTTGTGAAGGTGTCTGCTTATTTTCTAGAGAGTACGATAAAAATAAAGATTCAAAGCGTGGAAAAGGAAGGCGATCCTGGATTCCTGGAATCTTCATGAGAACGGAAGTAAAGTTAGTACCCTTTTATGATATAAGTAGGTTATAGAGAATTGCCCATGATTTATGGATATTTTGAGGTCTGGAGGTATAGTTCTGCTGATTCATTTATCGTTATTGACATTTAGCTTCTGTTAAGTGTATAACTTACGGTCATTTTTCGTCGGTCGTTCTGCTTGCTAATCTATCGTCCTGTCCGAGTGTCTAATCAATAGACAATTTTAAAGGTATATTCAACATTCCCCAAGGATTTCTAGTCACAAGTCACTGCTCATAAGGTACTTAAGAATAATAACCATGTATTCAAAGCCGTTCTTGCCGATTCTAATTGTTTAGTTGTTTTGGGAAATATTATAGCTGTTCACATTTTTTATTAATTTATAAGCCCGACACATACATCAAATGATAGTCCCTTCTCTTTCGACAACTTTGATTACGATTAAGTATTTTTTTTTCAAAAGTACAGTTTAGTTTATAACTGATTTAAAACAAATTTAGTGCACAAAGAGATTTTTATTAGGTCACAGCCATATGTATGTTTTTCTATTTACCTCGAAGTGACAGGGCTACAGACCCTGTCGAACTGAGTGCAATCTAACTAGTATTTAATGATTCAGTTTTTTGCACTATGTAAGCCCCCCCTCCTCAGTTAGTTTCGGTTTCTTTAAGCTATAGTTGTTCAACCCTTCACCAAAGCCACACATGGTGCACTCTCAGTAAAATCTTTACTTCGAATATTAGAGTTATTTTCGGATATCAGAATCTTCTAATCCTTCTTTCATCGTCACCTCCTTGCTCCTTAAACATTATTTCTAACTAATAATAGCCACTAAGCTAGATCACCAGACACTGAGGAGTTATTATCTATTTATTGTAAACCTAAGAAACAAATAATGAAATATGTATTCAATCTATATCTATTATTTTACATAAATGTGTGTAATGAAATTGCAATAAATCTCTCTCTCGCTCTCTCTCTTTCTTTCTCCCACTATCTTTTATAATATTTAGTTATTGAACACATTTTTTTTAAGGAAAAAGTTGGCCAGAAAAAGTTACCTACTACTGACCACCTGACCTGACTACTGGGGCTACTGACCCATGGAAAAAAACTAGTTTTAGGTTTGTCGTAAATCATGAAATAACTATCCATGAGGCTGTTAATGAAACTAGAAAAGAAGGTGAAATAATGGTTTCGGAAAGATAAGAGATGTAGTACGAACCGGTACCACCACCTCAGCTGTAGATAATGAACCAAGCACGCCATTTTCCATGTTCCACACTGCTCCCAGTAATATCTGACTCTGTGTTTAGTCCCGCGGTATTTCAACGCTCTTTGCTTTTTCACCAAGTTCGTATCCTAACAATTGGGTCTGTATTTGTTTTTTTCTTATCGTGTAGGACAACAGCACTTTTTCTTCCACGATCCATCCTAAACATTTGTTTAGGCCACAGCCGTGTATACAATAAAAAACGTATTTTTAAGGGCAATTTGGAAAGATATGTGATGAAAGTCACAGTAGGCTGTTTATGACTTAAAAGTGTACACTTTGGTACAGCAGGCAAACTTTTTTCACGAATTTGGTAAGCCCCTCGAATTAGCAATTTTTAGTCAGAACTGAATTGAGGCATTTCTCAAGTCACAAGTCTCTGTACGAGTTACACGTTAGAGTTTAATTTAAAGTGGTTCAATAGATCAGATGCATCCGTCTTTACATCTTTAACAACCCCTTTCTGCTCTTAAATATCATTATTTCCGTTATTGTCACAGCTAATAGATTACATCTGCTCTGCAGTGATTAAGAGGTAGGATACCTAATTCACGTTTTTAACATGTTTTATTGTCATATAGATATTTTGATATTGCAGAATTGCATCTCGTACCAGTATATCCAAAGGAACAGGGCGAAGAGATTAAAAACAACAATACAAGTTATAAAAAAAACCTTTGGAAAAACCTCATTTTTAATAGCCTTTACGTCCATGTTACTTAAGTTGAGGTATGTTACAGAATATGCAGATATTCGCCTCAAGTTTTGTAATTGTTTATAAAATTATGTGATTTGAAACTTTGTCTCCTCAAGTGGTTTCAACAAAAATAATTACAATATATTATTACAAAGCTTTTATTTCAATGTGCTCTCCACCCCGGCGCGGCGCTAGGACTTTCAAACACGCGATTGGCTCCTGCAAGGGAGGACCTCTCCCTTCTTAATCCTCGTGGCATTTTTTAATTATTCTTTTAAGCAGCTGGTTGTTACCTAGTCTCAATAGGTCCGAAATAGACCATTGCCTTCAACTTCCCCCAGACATAATAGTCCAGATGGTTTACAATTCATCTCAGGTCACAGAAAAAAATAAAACCTTTGTGATAATTTATCGTAATTATTTTTGCTGAAAACACTGGTACTTTAAGGAGACAGAACTTCAAATCACATAATTTGTTTGACAAAACTGGACGGGAATCTCAGCTTATTCTGTAAAAGACCTCAACTTAATTAACATGGACCTAAAGCTTATTAATTGAGAAAGTTTTTTATGAAATTGGGGAATCTGTAGTCCAGTAGAGAAGGCTGATAAAAAAATCGCAAATAATCCATGATTGTACAAAAAAAAGAACATTAGAAGTGTTTTTTTTAACAAATACAAATTAAGGAACGTTTTGTCTAGTTTACGTTTCTGCAATTTGGAATTAGCTAACTTAAATAGTTGAGTAGTGTTCGCTTCATATTCAACAAAAACCTTGAGGTCTACCATCACTCCTTTAAGTTTTGTACATCATTTACGTTACATATATCCTGTATATGCATATTTATAAATTCGATAATATTTGAAATTCCCCGAATAGGAATGGAATATTAATCATTGGCACCTGTTCTGATTGGTACTCTTATTTGGTACTCGTGCTTCACTATCGCGAAGGCGTGTAGGTGAGTAATGTTTTCACACGACTTGTGCTAGCAAACGAAGGCTACTATACTATACCATTTTTTACTCTTCGGTACAAATACACCGTTGAACATTTATTTTGTATTTCCTCGTAAACCCTAAAGTCAAATCATTTAAGGGACTTGATAGTCAGGCGAGCAATATTGTTAATAAAGTTTCTTCCACTAGTATGATGTGAAACATTAGCATTTTGTTAAACTTGAGTAGTATAATTTATACCAGCTCACTTAGTATGTAACGATAACGGTTAAAAGGATAATATAGGTATCAGTACAAAATATTCAGGATTAGTCGCAAATAAAATAACAGCACTGAGTACTAACAAGCATATATGTCCAAATATTTATCCACGAAAGGGATTAGTAATACTGGCACAGAGATAAATCCCTAAAACACCTACAACCTTAGTAATGTGTTGAAATTTTGATAAAACACTGCAGGCAGTACTGCATAAAATATCAGCTTACATGGTCATCTGTCTGTTTGTTTGCATTGCGATTGGAAACAAACAGGTGTAACTGATTAAAGTTCGATGACAATTCCGTGTAACTAGCTATTAAGTTAGTTTGAAATGAACTATCGATAATTCATGTTTTCCTAAACATTTTAAAGAAAGACAAATATCGATTGTTATAGCATTAAGTAATCTAGATGTAAAAAAACTCAATTGTTATCTACGAAGGAAAAAAAAACATTAGATAAGTATTGTGAATTGTTGAAGTTGTTAACTATAGTATAAAGATCTTTATTAAAAAAATAACAATTTGTAGAGCTTTATTGACAGAGATGTTGTATATTATATTCCTTTATTGTGCTATAATTACAATTTGCCTTTTATAAGGCAATAAGTAATTAAGATAAATCTCTTATTTGCCTAAGCGTCTGCTCCGTTTAATAAATTCAGTAATTTATTTTCGAAAAGAAACATTCTTAGATATGAAATACGAGTTATCTTTTTTTTTTACTAAGATAAAATTACAATCTGCCTTATTAGGCAATAAGTAATTGAGATACATGTTATCATTCATACCATATTTACAGATCATCATTCACTCGCTCATTCATACAATATTTACAGACAGCCCAGAGACCCCCCAAATCCACCGCGAAGAGAAAGCGGAGTCTTGGGAAGTCCCCCACGCTCCTCCGCCAGCCGCGTCACCGCATACTAGCCAGTGGAGGCTGACCAAGAGCGCGAGAGATACAGACGCTCAGGAGGTTATTGGAGAAACTGGCCATTGCCAGGACTCTCACTGTCACGCGATTATAGCAGGTCACGAGGCCACTGCCGTTTCAGTCTCCGAGGAGAATTATAGGGATGAGTGGCGCAGTGCAATGACTGTGCTACAGGATTAGGGTGGTTGGAAAGGCTACTGTGGAATTTCATAAACTTGGAAGGGATGAGTTCTAGAATGTAGGGTATATTAAGGTCGTTATGAAGGGTTTTCTTGCTGATATAATAAGGGGCATTTACTATTGTTCTCAGGACGTTTGATTAAAAGGATTGGATACGCTTGATGTTCGACTTTTTTGCTGTCCCCCATATAGTGTCTTTACTAAAGACAGAGATGTAAGAATACATTTATACTTATGTACAATTCACGTTCGTATATATGTACACCCACATTCTGCCCAGGAGCCCCTGGAGTTCTTTGTTTATCTAATATCAAACCTCTGGTCAAATATTTGTCTAGTATAACTTAGTGTCCTTGCCAGTATCTACCTGGATTTCAAACACATACTATTATATACAAGAAGGTTAAAAAGACTTGAACCAAATAGACGCTTAGGACAATTGCATAGACTACTTCGAAGGACTTTACAAAGGTATACTAAACCTAGTCTGGATATACTAAACAGAGCTGTGGGGGGCAGCAGAAACGTCGAAATTAAGCGCATCCAATCCTTTCAATCCTGAGAACTCATAAAGTCCACTTATCCTTATAATTCTCCTCGGAGACTAAATCGGCACATAGCATATAGCAAAGACCTGCTATAAATACGTTATAAAATATCATGAGCGTCTGTGACTCTCGAGTTCTTGGTCAGCCTCCACCGGCTAGTATTCGGTGGCGTGCCTGATGGAGGTGCGTGGAAGACTTCCCAAGACTCCGCTTCCTCTTTGGCATGCGGAGAGAGGGGTATCTGGGCTGTTTGTAAATACATTATGTTATTGAGTTATTGAACAATTGTAAATATGGTATGAATGATAACATGGAACACAATTAATTATTGCCCCATAAGGAAGATAGTAATTTTATCACAATTAAGAAGTTTCAATCAATGCTGTTTTGTTCTGCTATAATACCTTCAATCCCACATGCCTCACGTATCCGATCTTGAACCACCCTATTTCGGGAGGGTGGCTTCTACAGGAGTTGATTAGGTCAATAAGTATTAAAAAATTCACCGATCATTTAAGAGTCGAAGCCATCACATTCGAACTGACTTGTCGCCATAACTTCAACGCAAGTACATACATCAAGGATTTAATAAAAATTATGATTTTAATGCCTAATATAGGGAAAATTTTTCAAATGGTTAATTAATCCCATTCTAAATACACATATTTATTTTATTATAAGAAAACCCTGCATTGCTTCGAAATAAGTTGCAAGAAACATCTTTTAAATTAAATAACAAATTTGTTTTTAAAGTTTTAAATTTTCTCGTTATTTTAAAACTCTCATTTTCATACTGCTTAAAAATAATTCTTTTTAGCAATGCTTATTTGGCCTGACACTTCTTGTGTTATTAATTTCGTATCTGAAATGCAGATTTCTCCATCCCTGAAATTGCATTACATTCCTTATTTTCAAACTTCCATGCATTAATGAAATTTTATTCCTAAAGTTACGTGTGCCTGGGGTTTTGAACTTCCTACGTTGTCTCAATCTATCTTTCTTAACAGAATTAAAACAGCGATGTTTCAACACACCGTAACTGCTTATAAATATCAAATAATTAAACAAGTGATCCTCTCTCCTTGAAATTATCTCAGATCATTAAAATTCCACCAAATTTGTTTTTTAGAATTTAATTATATATAAATATTATAATAACAAATACAATTGACGATAAAAAAAACAATTGAAGATTGACTAATATCAAAATGGCATGGCTTGTTCGTCGTTCATCCAATCGTCGTTTCCTGGCCACATCATGAAAATAATTCATTCATGCTCGAAAATTGCCTTTTCTATTTGACAATAAACAGTGATGTAACAAATTCCGAAGTAGGTCTGGACATATCGCTATATTGCCAATTTTATCGCATAGACACAATAAAGAATATATTTGAAACACATTCAATTTAAATCACCTAAACCATTAACTATTAGAAAATCATACTTGAAAACTCAAAAACGAAATCTATATTTACATAATGGTGGTCAGAAATACGCCAGTACCAAATAAAGTGCGATAACAAAGTATTAATCTGTAAGTAAATATCGGTTGCTTAGTGACACTAGATAGAGGCCTAGCTTATTCTAGGCATAGCAACAACAGTAAATCAAATATATAAAATACTATACACACAATATCACCCTTTTTTAATGAACAATAAAATTTAAACAGTAAAAATTTAATATACGAACAATGTATGCGTGTGCGTGTTACGCATATGCGAGGCCTTGCAATGAGGCCTTAATATTACTAAAACATCAAGATCTACAAAATCGCTGTTAAAAGATAGAAAAGAGAATAAACTACTACACTAAAATTACAGAAGAGCAAAAAACAACTGAATGATGTATTGAAATCTGTAATTATCACTGTACATAAATGTATGTAATAAAATTGCAATTATGGTACATGTTAAAGAATACTCATTGTGTGCATCCCATTGATTCTAGTGAAATGGCACCGATTGCTTTTTAATCAATCCACTTTTAGTAGGAGCAAAAGGGTGGAGCAAATGAACAGTTGCTTGGCAGGAAAACGGCTGTAGGCTGGCCTTAATGACAGTAAAGTATACACGCTAGCTGCCGTTATTAAGGAAGTGCGAAAACCGCTTGAGTTCGCCCTGTACCAATCGGAGTGTACCCAAACCAAATACAGGGGGCAATGGTGTTATTGGCTCCTCAGCAATTGTTTTCTGGCCGAGCATCCCCACCCTCCTGGGTATTAGCTACTTTGTTAATTAGGATAGGGCGGTAATAGCGGCAGTAAAACCGGGCTTTGCGGGCCAACTTCGGCCCAGCCACCCTCACCGGTCATATATAACGCCCTGGCTGTTTCCACGTCTGCGGCTTCATATTGCCTTTTCGTTATTCAAAATAAGGGATCCAATGCATATCTTTACGCTAAATGTCACCGTAGTTTGCATACATGCAATTACGATACGGTGCTACTGCATTAATCATGTTCTTTTCGCTCTAAGTATGTGAAAACACAAATATCCCGTCATACAATATGTAACTTTGCAGGATCCAGGGATGTACTTGTAGGACCAAAAACCCCACGTAAAATACTGCGCAAGTCCGGAAAACATGGCTTTAAGAATGAGCATAATGAAAGTAAAATGGTAAAGTGATAATATCTTAACCCTTCGCTAGGAACAAAGAAATTCTCGAAGAAAAGGAATAAATCAAATGCTGTCGATCATTGAAGGCTTGTTTCAACAGAGAATCTAGTTTTTGTTTTATTTTATTATATTATATTTTATTTGCCGGATGTGAATTTGTCATCTTGACATTATTTTTATTCATATAGGACGTAGTCCCGAGATATTTTTTTTTTATAATCCATTCCATATAAGTTTTAAGATATACAAACTTCTTTATTGTGATAAAATTACAATCTGCTTTCTTGGGCAATAAGCATTTGTGATAAATGTCCTCATCCATACCATATTTTTTTTTTTTTTTTGTAGGTTAACAATTTTTATTAAGATAAAATTACAATCTGCCTAATTGGGCTATAAGTAATTATGATAAATGATCTCATTCATGCCAATTTACAATTATCATTCACTCGTTCATTCATACTATATATATATAAACAGCCCAGAGGCCCCCCAAATCCACATGGTTGTCACCTCCCTCGCGTGCGAAGGAGGAAGTGAAGTCTTGGTATGTCCCCACGCTCCTACGTTAGCCGCGTCACTGGATAAGTGCCAGCGGAGGCTAGCCAAGAGCGCGAAAGCCACAGACGCTCAGAACATAATTAAAGAAACTGGCTATTGCCAGGACTCCCACTATCACTTATTCATAGCAGGTCACGAGGCGAATGCCGTTTTAGTCTCCGAGGAGGAAAAGGGATGAGTGGTGCAGTGAAATGACTGTGCTAGGGAATTAGGGTGGTTGGATAGGTTACTATGGAAGTTTATGAACTTGGAAGGGATGAGTTCGAGAATGTAGGGTATATTCAGATCATTATGAAGGGTTTTGTTGCTGACGTAATAAGGGGAATCTACTATTGTTCTCAGGACTTTTGATTGAAAGGATTGGATGCCCTTGATGTTCGACTTCTTTGCTGTCTCCCATAGCTCTATGCCGTATGTCCAGATTGGCTTAAGTATAACTTTGTAAATAAGTAGTTTATATTCTATTGAGAGATGGGATGTCCTTCGAAGTAGTCTGTACAGTTGTCCAAAGCGTCTGTTTAGTTCTTGTCTTTTTAGCCTTGTGGGTGGGTTCCATGTCAGTCTTTTGTCGAAATGGAAGCCTAAATACCGTACTGTCTCAGACACAGGGAGAGGAATTGAATTAAAAAAGACTGGCGGACAGGACTTGCGACAAAGTGTGAAGGTTATGTGGGAGCATTTTGCTTTATTGCCTTTGATTCACCATTGGTTACACCAATACTCGATATCGTCAAGGTGTTTTTAAAGGTTATAGGATGCTATATCGGAGTCTGAGGGGGTTGACAGGACTGCAGTGTCATCTGCAAAATGTTGCCAAGAAGGTATTGGCGGTAGAGGGGACATCAGCGGAGTATATATTATAGAGCATAGATAAGTCTGCAGTAAATATCCTCTGAGCTTGTAAAGCAAACCCTGTCAAAAGCCATACCATATTTACAATTTTCAATCACTCGCTCAATCATAGAGTACTTACAAGCCGCCCAAATCCACATCGTTGATACCTCCCTTGCTTGTGAAAGAGGAAGCGGGGTCTTGGGAAGTCCCTCACGCTTCTCTGTCAGCCGTAGATAGGAACAGGTGGAGGCTGACCTTGAGCTCGAGAGCCACAGACGCTCAGGAGAAACTGGCCATTGCAAGGACTCCTAATATTCTACACAAGTGAATAAAACAGTTAAACTCGGTTTTGTTTGCCCTAGAGTATTTGAACTTATCAACAACAATTTCAAAACTTTAAATTACAAACATATAAATAAATAAGTAATTGTAATAAATGTTTTTAATAAATTTTCATACACTCATTAATATTAAAAAAAAAAAAATCTTTGAGGTTTCTTTTGCATTGTCACCTTAAAAGTGTTATTACAAATCGGGATAAAATACATAACTTTAAATCTTAAATAGCCTTAAACTTCAAAAAGCTAAAATAATTGATTTTGTTTACGATTTTTGTATACTTTCCGTTGTTTTGTATTTGGGGGGTTCCTGAAATATGTAATACATGAGATAGATTGAGTAATTTTTACGACCATTATTGAAAATATGCAAACCTACTTACAAACGTAAAGGAAAGACGATAGCTTTTGACTGTTGTCAGAATGTTGACACTCTCGCTTCGGGCTTGGACATTGAATATTTGTTTCTGATCCATGGATTCTCACCGTAAGCGAGAGTTCCAGTGATGACCACTTCATCGCTGATGTGGGGGGGGGGGGCTATTCACCATTGAACAACTGGCAAATAATACCCACGAGGGTGCAAAAAACGAGCTTGTATTGCTATTGTGTCTCGACAGTGTCGGGTTCCCCGCCCATCGACGTCGCACATTTTATTTCCATTAAACTCAGTGTAAAATTCACAAACATGCCGGTCACAAAAATGATTAAAAGAGGTTTTCGCGAAAAAAAATCAAAACATAAATCCCCTTCTTGTTTTACGAGGCCTATATAAGTAAGAAAAATGTTCGTTTTATGGTGAAGGTTTAGTAAATAGGATAAAGATATATAAACAAGTGTCAATACTCAACTAAGATATGCACATTAGACTTGTCATTCTATGTTTTGAGACTTATACCAATTCCCTCTCCTATTGTCTATTGATTCGGTTACCTCTTAGTAAATAGTCTGGTATAACTGTCAAATGAAACACAGCTTTAACTGGAGTACAAGAGGAAGCAATATAGTCTATGTTGCCCCTAATCAATAGCAGTTACAATAATTTTGAAATGTACAATGAATACACTACATAAACTGAAATCTACTTTTATAGTGAAGGTTAAGGAAACGAGTGCATACCATTGGTCGTGAATAGTGGAAACATTTCGTCAAAGAGGAAAGACAGGTTGAGTAAGGTCACAACATTTTGACTATTGATGATGATTTTTTTGTGCCCGGCGGATTTGTGTTAAAACGTATTAAATAAAACATTTAAGCAGTTATCACTGTTAACAAGGCTCTGATTTGTCTTTGTTCTGAATTATAATTTACTTTGTTTTATTTATGTATTTTTTCTTAATGTAAATTAAAGAATATTTTTTTTTTTATACGCATGCCTATTTATTATTGAATGATCTTTTTGAGCAGTTTTGTTTTTTATATTTTCGCTAAAATGTATCTTAACATTAATAGCAATAATACTCTTGAGAGTTTACACTCCGAAAATTTTTCAAAAAAAGGCTTTAGAGTCTCCGGAAAAATCGCCAGTCGACGTTTCACGTATTCAGGCGTCTTCAGAGAATGATATTACTTATCAAAATCATTGTTCAATGCTTCAACTATCGCATACGGAGTTGGAAACTCCTATAAAATATATAAATATTTGCAATAAACAAAAACTTATTATCCATACGAGTAAAACAATGTCTAAAATGCCAATAGTTTAGAATAAGGCTATCTTTGCGAGGTCTAAGGCCATGTTATCCCTTGAATATTAAAGCCTTGGAGAAAAGTGATCCATTGTACGTCGACCGAAAGTTTCTTATGAGCGGGGGATGATCCGGGCATATGAGCTGAGGGGTAGTTCGCACGACTCCTAGCGAACCCTTTGGTGGTTTATCGTCGAAAAATTATTACTGCCGGAACGATGTTTACTTTGAGTTATTTTCGATGAGGGGGAGAGAGAGAGACTTGCTTTTGTGCTAAATAAGAGAGGCTAGTGTTATTTGTCCGTATCACAAAGAGTGCCCGATATATACGGCACATTACTGGTCTCCTCTTTGTTCACCGCCAGGCCTTAAACTCCCTGTAGCTTCTTTAACCTAAATTCTTTTTGTCTATCCTATCCGATCAAAACCAGAAATAAGCAGTCTATCTGTCTGATTTTAGAGTATTGCATATACCACGGATTCATCTTAATTCCGTTTCCTAAATAAGTGTTCGAGGTAAGCCCCATTACCTTTTTCTAGTATCAGAGTGGGTTCCATGAACATAACACTACTAATAATGTTAATCAAAATTTATATGGAATGTAGGTACGCTACATTACATATAATGACCCATTGCAGTCAAAAAAATTATGATTGAAACAAAGGGATATGGAAAAAAAGTATTTTTAGAGCTTTTGTGGAGCCTTTTTTATCAGAAGGGTGGGTGAATTAAAAAAAAAATAGCAACATGAATCACCAGATTCCAGTGAAATAAGTCAAAAGATTTGATAAATTCCTGCAAAATCAATCTCTGAATCAAGTTCTTTTCTAGATAGATTAAAAATCTGTAAACATTTCGATGAAAACAAGAAAATCAGATTAAAATTAAATAGTTTATAACCAACGATAATTACTACAGGTTATTAATGATGATAATACGACACACTACTGCTATCTTCTTTGTTCAGCACCGAACGCTATACCCTCTGCAGCTTTTTAACCTCAATTCTTTATGTGTAACCCAGCTCTAACCAATTATTGTTCCCGGAGATCCAATTCAAAATGTTGTCAAACTTTGGCGGTCAGGAGAACATAAGCCAGCCGACACAATCCCTCATCCCTACGGTGACAAATACTCTAATAACCTAGACTGTGCTTTGCTCAATAAAACTTTTCTTTGAAATCTGTCGTTTTTTTACTTTCAAACCACAATGGATACCAATGGAATGCATAAGCAATGTTATTTGAACTCAACCTCTGAATTTTACTTTTCCGACGTTAAAAAGTAAAAAAAGGGTAAGTCTTTTTAATTTTGAGATCCGAGGGTTTACAACTGGTACCGAACTGATCAAGAAACATCTTAACTGTATTGAGACTGCTGAAGCAACTAGTATTTTTTTTCTGTTTTATTTCGGAAACAAGAGATGAATCATATATGAAGACTTCGGGATGGTTACATTCCTAGGGCGATCCTACATCAAAGGGCCGGATTCTCAGAGCGTTTCCCTATCTCGGAACGAACGGCCATTGATCTCAATTTTATAAACGGGGTAGGGGGAGGGGCCGCTCCTCATGCACCAGAAAACTTTTTTTCTGGATCAAAACTTTCGAAAAAATCTGAATAATTCAATGGCCGGGAAATTTAGTGGGTTGGATTATTGGCCTAGAAGTCGTCGGCTTAAACAGTCTCGGCGTAATAGTCGATTAGTCACTCGTTACTCCCATATTGTATTCGTCTTCTACGATGTTTATGTGTATGCACTTGGATATTCCTTAATCGAGCGCGTATTAATAAGATCCCCTTCAAATATTGACTATGGTGGGATGATATTACATTTTTTTTTGTTCGGATAATCCTTTTGGCAGATATGTAAATTCATATATTACGCCAGTATCCCGATAAAAACAAATGAAAATACAATCAAAGTTGGACCATGCAAGCCAAGGACCAATATTTATATTCAAGCTCAAAAATAAATATTCGCGAGATTGGAGCAGACTAAACTGAGGATTACTGGGATGTTGGCTTACCGTTGGAACGGGGATCCCATGTGGATTTATTGGAACATACAAATAATATCGCGTGTAGTAATGAGAAAAAATTCACTCTTATTTGCCTAAGCGTCTGCTCCGTTAAATAAATTCAGTAATTTATTTTCGAAGAGAAACACATTCTCAGATATGAAATACGAGTTCTCTTTTTTTTTTTTTTTTTTTTTTTTTTTTTTACTAAGATAAAATTACAATCTGCCTTATTAGGCAATAAGTAATTGAGATATATGTTCTCATTCATACCATATTTACAATTCATCATTCACTCGCTCATTCATACAATATTTACAAACAGCCCAGAGGCCCCCCAGGGGGTCTCTGTCATCTCCCTCGCGTGCAAAGAAGAAAGCGGAGTCTTGGGAAGTCCCCTAGGCTCCTACGTCAGCCGCGTCACTGGATAAGAACCAGCGGAGGCTGACCAAGAGCGCGAGAGCCATGATTAGAGAAACTGGCCATTGCCAGGACTCCCACTGTCACTTATTTATAGCAGGTCACGAGGCCACTGCCGTTTTAGACTCCGAGGAGGATTATAGGGATGAGTGGTGCAGTGCAATAAATGTGCTAGAAAATTAGGGTAGTTGGATAGGTTACTAAGGAATTTTATGAACTTGAAAGGAATGAGTCAAGAATGTAGGGTATATTCAGATCATTATGAAGGGTTTTGTTTTTTTTTACTTTTACTTTACTGTTATTATTTTGCAATTAAAATTCTTTTCTATCTAGCTAGATAAACATCACTTAATTATTCAATTTATATTAGGAAAATGTTTGCGTACCGTCTGTGGCTTATAAGGTCATAGAATACCTTATTCTATATAAATTTGAAACAAATATTGGAACCCATACGCTAAAAGACAAGAAATAAACAGACGCTTTTGGCAACTTTATATACTACTTCAAAAGACATCCCACCTCTCAATAGAAAATAAACTTTACAAAGATATACTAAACCCGATCTGGACATACGGAATAGAGCTATGGGGGACAGCAAAAACGTCGAACATCAAGTGCATCAAATCCTTTCAATCGAAAGTCCTGAGAACAATAGTCACTGCCCCTTATTACGTCAGCAACTAGACCCTCCATAACGATCTTAACAAACCCTACATTCTAGAACTTATTCCTTCCATTAAATTATCCTTTTATTAAATTATTCTATTAAATTACATTGAAACATATCCAACCACTCTAATACAACAGCACGGTCGTTATACTGCGCCACACATCCCTATAGTCCACTAAACTAAAACGGCAGTGGCCTCGTGACCAGACATAAATACATGACAGTAGGAGTCCTGGCAATGGGCAGTTTCTCCAATGATGTCCTGAGCGTCTGTGGCTCTCACGCTCTTGGTCTGCCTCCAGTGGCTCTATCTGGTGACGTGGCTGACGGAGGGGGACCAAATAGGTTTTTGAATCTTATCAATATGATGTTGTATTATCTTACAGAATTGGGATTCATTGTAACATTACGTTTGTTAATTTTTATTAATTTAATGTTTTTAACTCTTTTATTCTACTGAAATTTACTCATTGATGCACTGGTGATGTTTGTTTAATATATATACATACAAGATATGTGCAATCATTACAGTGATTTAAGACGTTATTTGCTTTAAAGCCTCTTAACAACGCTAATTATCATGCCGGCTTCTGTAATGGGATATATTCTATAACAAATTAGCTTTCCTTAGAGCCGGAACAACATTATCGAACGATTGCTACTTTATTTTCATTCAATTTATCCATTTCGGAAAGGATATATTTTGCCTGACAATGGATTCTACCCAGCACGAGAACAATAAAATTGGAACAATTCCTATGGTTCTAATTAAAGCCGGCCCATTCAGAGAGGGGTGTAGTGAACTAGACAAAGGGAAATGATCAATTAATTGCTGAAGTAAGTTAGAGTTAAGTTTGTGAATGGCCAGAGAATTAGTGTTATCGCGAGCGGCCAAAGATAGGACCCCGGGCCCTATTCGGCCCTTGCCTCCGATGAAAACGTCTTTTCAAAGTTCTGTCATGGGAATAAATTAGACGTAACCAACTTTGTAAAATAGTCCACAAACGAGTACACTCAGTAACAGACACATATATAAGGGCTCTTTAGGATCACCGCGCTTGTTAATTGAATTTACCTTGAAACAAAAATCGTACTATTTTCGTATCGAGAGTGCCATGCTTGTCCTGGAGACATGAGATTCTGCGAGGAGTGTCAATAATACGCCATTAAATTTAAGGTTTCGTTATAAGACATATTATGATGTATGCGTGCTGGTTTGAGGAGTAAAAGTGGACTATGCAACAATGAAAAAGTTTGACAATGGAAAATTAATTCGCTCACCTTGTAATTGACGATCTAGCTTAATCTCTTACTTGTGGTGATCATTGTATATAAGGATATTTAGAAAGCAAGTAGGTGAGTATTAAAAGCAATTCCTGGTAAGGATGAACGATGAAGAGAATCATCTCATACACTTAGTATTAATGTAGATTGTCTGTTTCAGAGAATTCATTCAAAACTATTATTAATAATAGGCACAACTTATACGTATTGTATAAGGCAAAATATTCCTAAAATATAAAGATATTTATTGGGAAAATTACAATTTTCTTTTACAGCATTATAAAACAAAATAATATAGTTTATCTGATAATTATTATTAATAGTGGGGTATATTCGACAGGGGAAATTTAATTTTAATTCAGAACTTTATTGTGAAATAATTACAATCTGCCTTTTATAAGGCAATAATAATACAGATAAATGATCTCATTCATACCATATTTACAGTCATCATTCACTCGCTCATTCATACTAGGACATGATTGGAGAAATTGGCCATTGCCAGGACTCCCACTGTCACGCGATTATAGCAGGTCACGAGGCCACTGCCGTTTCAGTCTCCGAGGAGGATTATAGGGATGAGTGGCGCAGTGCAAAGACTGTGCTACAGGATTAGGGTGGTTGGAAAGGCTACTGTGGAATTTCATAAACTTGGAAGGGATGAGTTCTAGAATGTAGGGTATATTAAGGTCGTTATGAAGGGTTTTGTTGCTGACATAATAAGGGGCATTTACTATTGTTCTCAGGACTTTGGATTGAAAGGATTGGATACGCTTGATGTTCGACTTTTTTGCTGTCCCCCATAGCTCTATTCCGTATGTCCAGATTGGTTTAAGTATAACTTTGTAGATTAGTAGTTTATTTTCTATTGAGAGATGGGATGTCCTTTGAAGTAGTCTGTACAGTTGTCCAAAGCGTCTGTTTAGTACAGGGGAAATTAACAATAAGAATATAAGTCTAAGATTTTTATATTTATTCTCTTTTCTTATGTTAACGAATCTCTAAATTATGAACAATATGTTGTATAAGTATTTGAAATTAGTCATTTTTATTATTTGCATTGAATATAGTTTATTGACTAAATCCTTTGAAAACCAAGTGTACCTATCGTAGTTCTTTTTTTTTTTATAACATTAACTTATATGACTGTATGTTGGCATGTTTTTAAGAACAATAAAAAATTCCAAACAAACATTGTAACCTGTTTAGTATTTAAAAATAACGAAAGAAGCACAAATAACTGAAATAAATAAATAAACAGCATAAGAACTGTTCAATCGTCTTCGAGTGAATAACGGAGACAGAAAAGGGATATTTTTTTGTAGAAGGGTTGAATCCCTTTGAGTTCTGATGTTACAAAGAGCATAGAATACAACTAATTGCATTTATTAAAATATTTATAAAGAAATAGTAGGGTAGTGTTCAACCGTAGTGACTTGACATCTAGGTTCTGTCTGGGATATACGAGTAGGTTTGAAATATTCGAAGGTTCCACATGATGTGAAAACTATTCCAAAACTCAAAATTTTAAAGAGGCAGTAGTTAATCGATTACCAAGTAAATAATAATACAATTCTGATTAGAAATATTAGTAAACTTTTATACCATGCAGTAATATAAATGGTAGTATTAAAGCAAGGAAATCCTTATTTGACTAACTGTAATTATATGCAACTGATCTTTTGATCCGCTATCATATTTACCTGACTATAAGAAACAAAAGAACGATTAAGTAAGGGATACAATATAAAAAAGAACAGTGTACCCCAGAGGGAATATTCCCCGTTTCAAATCCGAAGAAGAGTTTAATTGAATTCTCGGAATGAAAACTTTTTAAAAACTATAATAGAAGCGAGTCAAGTATGGCAAGTTTCGAGTTTACCTTTTTTAGGATATTGTTTCCCATAATGGTCGTTTTCCCCTTTCAATATCCACAGGGCGCAGGTTTATGTTGGGGCTGCCGCTATGGACAGAGCTTGGATAAGTTTTCAAGTACACTTAAAGTCTCGAAATAATGGTGGCCCACCAGGGACCCTGGAAAAAGTAGAACTTTGTTTTATTCGTTTTACAACTCCAGAAATGAGATGAGGCCAAGAAAGGGTCAAGTCTTTTCTGAAGAAGAAATAAAACCTTTCTTAGTTTAATTTTTGTATATTTTTTTCTATATGTACTGTTATAATAACAATACTCATTGTTTATAAAATTTGTAAAAGTAATAAAATTCATGAAAACAATTAAGGGCTGGTTGCGGCCATGAGAGGCTCTACATTCGGACATGTACGGGGGACCTTCTTTATAATTAATTGAAACAACTTTTGAATATCAAAAGTTCTTTATTATTGCTAATATTGCTAGGGCTATAGTTGGTGACATCCATAGAGATATCATATATTCGATGCACCTAAACATTATGGTTAGAACTAATCGGAACTGCTAGCAATATTAGAAATAATAAAGACAATTGAGCAATTGAAAGTTGTTAATTAATTATCAAGGTTCCACCCACATCAGCAAATTTTTGTTTGCGAATATTAATTGTAAACTTGATTCTGTCTGAAATGTTAAAGGTATGTTTCACGTCCACAACATCCTTGTAAACACCAGGATAATATTAAATTTAGTTCAAAAGGAACAATAAAGTTACTTTTAATTACTTTAGTATTTATTACAGTTTTTTTACACGTTTTAATCCAATTATAAGCCGAACAACTAAGACGAAAAAAAAATCCAATCTATTTATGAGAAGAGAATCATTGTTATGTATTAAGAAATAAATAAAAATAAAATGTGAAATGAGTGACTCCTAAAATCCTATTAGTACTTTTTTCTTTGTTTTAACCTTTGAATAAAGAAGTATCCAATGAAATGAGGTGGAAATCAATATCCTGCAGATATAGAGGCTCACTTTAGAGTAAATAAAAATGAACAGTAAATTAAATTGGTTCACATTTTAAGATAAGTTGCTTGTTAAGTTATTCTTGTACGGATATCAAAAAATTTCTAATCACTTATATCACATGAAGCAGGTAAAGAAAAGATGGAGTTTTTTTACATCAAATATATATTTGAACTGAACAAGATAAGTAGAATTTAGAAGTAAAGTGGCAAAATAGAACAACCCTGGACAATCAGAAACACATTAATTTCGGCTCTTCGACTGAGTTTGTTACAATATTATACCACATATTGGTATACTTGATATAAAGTCGTTAACCTTTCATGCCAGTAATCGTTGTTAGTAGCCATAAAAACAGACTTATGGCACATTAAAAAAAATGTATATTTGAAAGAATTACTTGTAAATTATATCGACGGTTACAGGGAAAAACAAGGAAAGTCACTATTTGAGTTCCAGTTGTAAGGAACAGGCTTTTCTGAAATCATAACGTTTTTGCATATTTCTACTGCTGCTTCACGTACCAATTAACGTATAAAAAGAGTTGACTAATAACTGATTAATTGCTCAACATTATAAAGGTTTAACGAAAAGAGATAACACAATAATTTATGGAAAAAGGAGAATACAATTTTCTTCATTGAGTGTTAATTGAAAATTAAAAATACCTTCATAATATTTGAAAATGAAAACAAAATTTGTTTTGTAGCGAGACAAACTCGAAATAATTTTAATTTAAATAATATGCATAAAAACTAAATTTGACTGGAAACAAGAAAAGTGATTGAAAGCAATCAAAATTTCGCTCAAGCGAGCTTAGGATGGAGACTGAAAGACTGTAAACTACATAAATTTAGAAAATTATATTTAAAGGGGACTCACCAATTCCACGCTGAAGCTTAAAGACTGAACTAGATGTGAGGTGAGGGCGGTCAATCCAGAAGGTGTAGGAAATTAAGGTTTCGTGACATTAACCTGTGGTAGGTTGTCTGTTGCTCCAAAGCCACTAAGGGTAATACTTCCTTCATTAGTCCACTCTTCCATGTACAAGTTAGGGAAAATAAACTTTTAAAAAAAAAAACACCCCAACAGAACGAGTGATAAACTTGATGCAATATCAAGGCTCAAAATGCTCCATGAGAACATGAACCAAATGTAGAGAACACGTACAGGCATAAAAGGAAAGACCAGACAAATAAGACGTAGGCAATGCGTCCAACGTGATATCCATAGTGGTATCAGCTTGATTATTTATGTCGGCCAGTGGTACGCGAAACCCACATCAAAAGGAAAGATAAAATGAGGGCAAGTAAGATCAAAACAATTGTCAATTATTTAAACAATCAAGACAATTATCATAATTTTAATATTTATTGACATTTATAAAAAGGGTCTTTATGTATAAAGGCATATAACAATACAGAACAGACTCATTTTTGAAGAATACAAGAAGACTGATCATAATACACTGCCCTACAAAAAAAAGTGGCGGACTTTTTCAAGCAAAATTCCAATCTTTGCTTCCTAATAGAATTATTTGAGCTTTTAATTATTTTTTGATTAATATTAAACGTTTTCACTGAGAAGGAGGTACAAATATGACAAAAAATTCCAATAAATAGTAAAACTAATTAAAAAAGTTCTAAACATTTACCAAACGGTGTTGTTTTTTATTTTAATTTAAAAAATGGTTTTGACGGTCAAGAAATGAGCCCGAGTTGTTGCTTTAATGGACGAAGGTTTGGAGCCCATGCATTGGTTTACCTAACTAGTGTTCGGAGAGCAATCACAGGTTACCGTGAGACTGGTTCAACAACTGCTACTGAGACAGCTCAACTCCTTATAACTGAAAACTTTTAAAATCATATATATTTATATATATATATATATATATATATATATATATATATATATATATATATATATATATATTGAAACTTCTTTATCGTGCTAAAATTATAATCTACCTTAATAGACAATAAGTAACTTTGATAAATGTTCTCATCCATACGGTCTGTAGGACCATCCTGTTTGATCTCTAACCTTACCGGTACCATGATAGTAAAGGGATTAAGGTCCAACTTAATAGGTAAAATATCGTGTGATTGGACCATATACATTGATATATAGAATAGAAGTAAAATACATAGATGCAGCATAACTGAAAATAAACTTATAATGAAGACAAATTTACATTGTATTAGGGGGTTAAGCCTTGAAGAGGAACATAAGTTGTTAACGAGTTGTTAATATTAAAGGTCATGCATAGTGACAAATCAAAATGGCCATAACGATTCATTGGGTGCCTCGATGATGGTAGTGACCACTACCGCCTGTTGGTGATTTCAGATAGAGAATTTTTTTGTATGTCATCACTTACTTGAATAATGATGCGGTTGCTTCTATCATGCCTTGTCATCTGTCGTTCAGGACCGCATCTCTATTATCACCTGCCTTCCTTATTAAAACATGGGAAAACGAGATCATAACCACACGCATAACTATTAATGCCTTCAGTTTGTTTTTGGCATCTTCGACTGGACTCTCATTCTGACTGGCTGAATATTACCAATGAGTTATCAGTGTTGTCACTGAACCGGGTGACTCAAGTTTAAATGAAAATTCTGAGCCTTCCTTTTTCTGAAATCTAAAATTTTGACTGTAGCAGTGACTCGGTGTTTGATTTGAAACCCATCTAAATTTTCTACAGTTTAAACAAATATTTACTAAATTTTCATTTCTTAGAATGAAGGCTTATGAAGATCTAGTGTGATAAAATGAAGGTAAAATAACGTTATAAAATATGATAATTTCTAGATAATATAAAGCCACGTCTCCAAAAATAGAAACAATAGAAATAAAATATAATGCAGCAAGTAAAATAAAAAATATATGAACCTACAATATTTTACATAAGCAACTGAATTTACAATCGGTGTAATAAAACATAGTAAAATAAAAATATAAAAGTGAACTAAAGGTTAGAGCACTCTATTTTTCTAGAAACTACCTCAGCTGTTCTGAGCAAAACACGCATTGCTAATACCACCCCCTGGCACAGTTTGATTAATACTCCTTGTTTCTATAATTGTAATTACAGTGTATTCAAGTGATGAACATGAATATTTTACAATGTGCTTGCTTACTGGTATGTTCACCTTAGTTATATAATTTGTATCTAGGTACAGTATAACAGCCAGTTCGACTCTATAGTGGCTTAGTTTACTATATTTGTGCTAGGGAGCGCTCGGTGTCGAGAGGTAGTAGGTACCAGGTATAGCTCTCGTTTGATTCCAAATGTACAATGTGATAATAAATGTTAGCTATTACTATAACGAAACAGGATTAACTAAAATAAATGAACCGATTGATTTATAAATAAAAGTATTCTTATGTAATTTTATGCAGGGTATCACATTATAATATATACTTTATAGTTTCTTCAAGGGCACGAAAAGTTGTTTTTTTATTTATCCCTAACATTAATAGCAATAAGTGGATAACTGTTGTTAGATACGCAAAAATATTGTTGGCACCTCTTCTTGGCTGTACGTCTAAGTTGAGTCCTCAAGAGTATAGGACTTTGCTGGCAACTTTGGAAATAAAGATTGGCAGGCCCTTGAGAGTTGGACGGGATCGGCGCCGATTCCGTTTCAGCAATTTTATAGTGTTCGAAACCACTCGTCTGAGTTTATGAGTTTATGTATGACATTTCTTATCTTTTTCATCACCTTACAGATGGACTTCAAAAAGGGGTTTATTTCGAATCATAAAGGGAATTTACTAACTTTTAAAAGAGGCGATGGTAATCGTTTTCTACTCATCAAATGATGTCATTGAGTCAATGTTTTATGAGTTTTAAATTGATTGTTATATTATATAAAAAAATATTTTACAAAAAAAATCTTTACAGATGTTTAATAAAACAGATTGTACAAATTAAAACAAAACCAATAGTCGCATGTACCTCACGGGTGCGTACCTTATTTTCCAGGTGTCTAAAGGGCTTTCAATTGTCTTTGAATTGACAAGGACATTAAAAATAATTTTGCGATGACCTTAGGACTAGATAAGCCAAATATTTCCTTTGACTTCATAATGCAGAAAAAAAAATTGTGCAAGGTCTTGTATTGCAACTTATATCTTGTATTAACACGCACAAGGAAGGAAAGACGCTGCCTCTCGCATGAACCTCACAGGTGAAAATTATCATTTGAGAGAAGCAGAGAAGAATTATACAGAGACAATAGCATGGATAACAATGAAAACATGACTCATGAACATTAGCTTGAGGTGTATAAACAAATTTACTTACACGAATGGTGAGTGGCGACCCCCAACAAGTGTAATATCGTCCCCATGACTAGGAAATTAGTGGGACAATAGTCAAGAGCAAACTTTAGAAAGCGGAAACAGCGGTTAAAAAGATACCTACAAGAACATTCAAATCCTTCGCTTCCTTGGAGGGAGGGGGGAGAAAAATATTTGTTTATACATCTATCTGTAACCACTGCCTCTAGAATCCTCATTGTCAATATATACGCCATGCTTCCTCCTTAATAACCTTTAAAACCCTCATATTCCATCGCCCCCATCCAGACAGACCCTTGCTAATTTGGGAACGATTAATTCTTTTCATTATATTTTTATACTTTTAATTTTAAACTCAATTTTTATCTTATTGTCTACAATATGGGCATATAAATGTTTGGCTGGCACCTCCCGTGGTTTTCATTATTGCATATTTAGCTCGTGTCTTAGGTTTTTTTGTGTTAATTAAAAGGTTTTTATTTCATGTAACATTGTATAGAACAAACTTTTCTATACTGCAGTTTGTTTGAATACGGAAGTATATCTATGACTTTATTTTCTAAATGCAGATAAATATTTTTATTTTATTATATTTTTTTAACAGCGGGAGTCCTGGCAATGACCAGTTTCTCCCATTATGTCCTGAGCGTGGGGGACTTCCGAAGACTCCGCTTCCTCTTTCGCATAGCGAGAGAGGTGCCAACCATGTGGATTTGGGAAGTCTCTGGGCCGTTTGTACCGTTTGTACCGTTTGTCTCTGGCCCTCGCTCATTCATACAGTAGTATGAATGAGCGAGTGAATGCAAATTGTAAATATGGTATGAATGAAAACATTTATCACAATTATTCAGTGCCCAATGAGTAAGATTGTAATTTCATCATAATAAAGTTTAATTATTAATTAATTATAATTTCTTACAGAGGTTTTTACATTCTTATTTTTTTTTTCTTTTACAACCTATAGAATACTACTTAGGAAGTTTTTACTAGTTAGGTAGTTTCTAGGTATACTAGAAAATGGAGGCCTCATTCCTACACCCTGTCTAGCTAGCGTGGATAATCACCTTTAATTGGAAGTACTAGGTATGAAACGTGAATTATCTGTCCCAAATTGGTATTAAATATTATTACTCACGACATTTGAACTTTATACATGATACCTTACCTAATATGACCTCTCTCAAAAGTGAAGGCTGTCTTATGTCGGTCCCTAGGATGCATCCGTATCTGGTGATAGCCCGTTTGAGATCCAGGGTGCTGAAGATCCTGGCCCCGCTCAGCCTGTCCAGAATTTTATCGAACCTGGGAATTGGGTAATTCTTGTCCACCGTATTCTCTTTGAGTCTCCTGTAATCTACTACCGCCCTATACTTATCTGGGACCCCAGCTTCCGCGTTATTTTTCATAACAGCCCATAAGGGGCTGTTATGTGGTGACATGCTATCTTCGATGATCCCCTGCTTCTTTAAGTGTTCCAGCTCATCAAAGGCAGTAAAGATTAAGGCTCAAGATCTTATTTCAATTCCGTTGTATACCATTATTTTATATAATTTTTTTATGTCTACTATTTTATTTTTAATACGTTGTGTATAATAAATGTTATAGTCAAACAATTTTTGATTATATTAACCATTCCCAATTTCTTTTGGAATTTAATCATCAAAGGAATAAAGGTTTGATTTATGAACAACGATCATTGAATTTTTGTATTAACTAGTCAATTATAAATGGAAATGGAAATTATTTCCACTATCAATATAATGATAGGGGCCGCTTTGGTTATTATTATTATTACTATTAAAAGTAACCTGGTAGCTGGTTGGACAATTGTGCTTAATGATGCCCCGAATACTCATCAGGAAAGAAGTACGTTACAATATATATTTATTATGTTTTAAAAGTGATTTATAAATACACTCACTCATGTGTGGGGATGAACAGAGCAGACGGGCAGAAGCGGTTAGTGAATTCGTACAAAACCTTTGGCCAATTTTTTTTTCAATAATTACCGTATATAAATGAAAGCAGAGCATTTCCCTTTAGGCTTGTCAACAAATTCTTGGTAAATCATCCAACATTGAGCTGCGTTGTCTAGTAGAAGTAGGGTGAATCACCTCAAGGTCATTGCAGTTTCATTTAATGACGAATTCATCGACGATGATCAACTAGAATATATATAGCGTTTTGGTAAAGATAGAATCATGTATTGAAAAAGATTTTAAAAGTGATTATATGAAAGGAGATGGAGAGAGGGAGGGCGGCGGAGTGGAGCGGTCCTTGGCGAACCTCCAGAGAAAGCAATTGTTAAAGATCCGAGGGAAGGTCCCCTATACAAGTTTGATTGGGGCCTATCTGAGGAGAAACTTTTGACAGCCAAACCGCACCGACACAAAGAAAACTAAACTGATATAACAATAAATAGGAGTCAGTCCCTCCTCAACCTATACACGGACACGGACTTTCGTAATCCAATATCCAGTCACTAATTTGGAATTTCAAAATGTGTTAGTGCAGTTTTGCTGGGGTTAAAGGCCGTACTTGGTGGTGAATTTAATGCACTTGAGCGTCAAAAAATAACCGAGAAGATATTGTGGGAGAAAGAATGGTCTAGCACTTAGAAAAACGCTTGACTTACATTCAGGCACATTTAGCGTTTCTACCTGTCAATCCATATTTGCAACAGATTTTCAATTGTAAAACAAACTTCAGTAATGTTCCAGTAGATATTGATTATTTACCATTTATCATTTGTAATTACTTATCACAGTTATTTGGCTATTTTTTTTTGTCAAAAAATACTGAGTTTCTTGCGATAATTTTTATCATGTTTTGCAAAATTTAAAGTCTGAAGAGTATACTGGATATTTTATAATAACTTTCTTAATTGTGTTAAAATTACAATCTGCCTTATTAGGCAATAAGTAATTGTGATAAATGTTCTCATTCATAACATATTTACAATTTTCATTCATACAGTATTTACAAACAGCCCAGAGGCATCGCAAATCCACATAGTTGCCACCTCCCTCGAGTGTGAAAGAGGAATCGGAGTCTTGGAAAGTCCCCCACATTCCTCCGTTAGCCGCGTCACCGGATACGAGCCAGATCCGTAGGTGCTAAGTCTCTATGTCCTTATACCCTCAAAGGTTCCTAAATTCCACTCATCCAAATCCTCGAGTCAACTCCTTATCCAACATTTAGCCTTACAATCGTCTTCGAATACTAAAATGACGATGACGAAGATAAAGAAAATTAATTATTTCACTATTTCCCCATCTAATTGCTGTGGTTGGAAGTAGATATTATATTTTCGAAAATACTTCATTGCACTTTTACGATGGTAGCTGTCCTAAAAATGATCTAATTATTTCGGTAACGCAAGAAAAAATATATTTTTGTCAAAATAATAAAATTAATTGCTAGATAAGATTCCAGTTAATAGTGAAGTTCATTTCGAGAATGACAATAATAATGATTACAAATATTATTTTATACGAATATCATGAATAAATTTGATGATCATACATAGTTTTAAATAAAATTTATAACGCTGCATAGCGTTAAATACAAAGGTGATATTCAAACCAGCTATAGGAAATTCGTGTTATAAATTGATAAATTTAATTGTTTCACCATGATTCAGATACATAAATGAGAAATACGATCCAAAAATTTTGAAAATATCCGTACGTATGTCATGATCAGTTTTGATTTGACGATATTCCGGCGGTTACTGAGAGCCCAGTAAACCGTGTTTATATAAATTGTGACTATATGAAACTTTATACACCTTGAGGCACAATAAATTGTCATAAAGGCTGGTTGGGGGATGAGCTATGGCGGATAGGAAACCACCCTGCCGGGCCAACAGTTCACAAATAAATTTATTTGGCAATATTCTACCCCTGTGGGGTCCATTTTAATCTAGAGCTGACTTTCCAGCCCCTCTCAGGCGAAACTAAACGTTGTCTACCCAAAATATAGCTTGGGAGCCCATCTTTGATTGTTGTAAGTTTGCTTTAGAGTTGAAAATTATTTATATTTATTTACTAGTTATAAGTATTAATACATAACAATCGATTAAATTCCTTGACATTTTTTTTTATGGATCAATTAAAAGCTAAGTTTAACTACAATAGCTACGTTTCTATGACAAATGAGTTTCTACTTCAGCAGCTGTGGCCAACTCACTTTAGGATCGCACTGATTCTCTAACCCTACGTTTTTTGGATTTGAAAGACGAGTCTTCAAAGTTCTTTTTGGGCCTACCTTGACATCCTCCAGATGATGAGAAAGGACAGGGCTGATGCATACAAATGCCCAAATCTATCACTGCGCCCTCTAACCAACTTTAATTTTGTAAGTGCTGCAGTCCACTTTTCCCAGAATTTTTAAAAACCTGAACTTTTTAGCTTTAAATCCCTCTCTGACTCTGGAGTCAAATCCGTAACACTAATTGTTTAGAAAAAAAAATCTATTAGAAGAGAATTTCGTTTTTCGTTCTTGTTTTCACCATTCTTCAAAAGACTCCATTTTTTAAAGAGACCACAAAAGATCAAAAAATTAATTAAAAAAAATAATAACAATATAAAAAAAATGAGAATTAAAGTGGTATTCAACTATATATGGTTGTACATTTTAGGATTGTTGCTATACAATAATAAAAAATTATCCTGGATACATTACAAAAAAATGTGAAAGTTGAAAAATGAGGAACGAAAAAAAATATTAAAAGTTTCATGTGATTTTTTTCTAAACATACATATAACACATAATGCGAGACAACATTTGAATCAAATTTTAAATGAAATGGAAAAATACTTACCCTCTAAAGTAGCATCTATCACATCAAGAGTAATATTCTTACCGTGAAATCTTGTTAGATGTTATAGAAAGCACTGTAAAATTGCAACTAAATTGTTTACATAAATGGAATTACCTTACTATCACTCCATTTCAGCCGTTTATTACACATTTGGAATGTTTGCCATAATTATTACCTCGTATTGCGACCTATGGGGGGTTGTTATTGTCATAAAATAATTAATTTATTTATTATTTGAATTGAATTTTGTCCACCTGGTTTGTACTGAGCGGTTCACTGTGCGAAGTTTTAAACGTTTAATATTTTTGTCTATGCTTTCCAAAATGCTATGAAAACGGTTAGTGTATTTCTTATTTTTATCACTGAGTCGTATTATTTTAATGACTTTTGACCACTATCGCAGAACAGACAGACAACGGATGAATGTCACTTTGGATTTATTTTGGCAAATAAAATTATAGATTTTTCCTAGAGTTGTGAGGTAATGGTTTTTTTAACAGCAGAATCCCAAGAAGCACACAGTTAACACAGTAAGGCAGCCGACACTTTAAAATGTGCTTTGTTAAGGAAAAGTGAGAGACAGGTACACTTTCCTGAGAAAATCTGTGGTTCTAGAAAATTCAAAGTCCCTCACCTCTAGCTGGCAGCTCATAAATTTTAATAAAGAAAACATACTAATAAGACTTTTTTCTCTCAAGAATCCCAAATTCACATCCTAACTTTTTGGTTTTTGTAAATACATACCAAATATAATATAACAATGGGTCTGGTCTAATAATCCTACCACAATGAGTACATTTCGAGGGGTCATTAAATATACCCTTAAAATTTTCAATGGATTTATTTAATTTTAAGACCTATAATATTAGCTAATAAGACTTTCGTAGACAATGTACGCCTATGAACCAATTATAAACTATGAAAATAATGATTTCAAAATTGATTGTACAATAATATTCAATTACTATTTTGGATTTGAATAGGCCTTTTGCTTCTAAATATATTTCGCAATCTCATAACTATTCTTAAGCATTAGTATAAATATTCCTCTTGCTTAAATTTGCTGCAACATGTTAGTTATGCATAGTTAGTTGGCTTGGATGAACAATGAGCAAACCTCAGAATTTATTCAAGGACCAAAGACGAAGTAAATTTCATTAAAAAGTTTTAAATAATTTATTTTTGGGTTAATTTACTTATCTTTCTTGTTACTCGAATGAATATATATTTTTTTCATGGTTTTCGTTTTTTTAAATAATATTCATTCATATTGATATTCACGCTATATTAGCCATAATTAAGCAATTTAATATACTCAATTTAAATGTAACATAAAGTTAAGATTAATATATTATTTCTTAGGACTGGTTACTAATAACTTTGAAAATCATGCTTAAAACCGCTGATTAGGCTTCTCAGTGCTAATTATAGCTCTAATAAATGCAGTTATTCTAAATTTAAAGCCAATAAAATGTATCGAAATATTAGCGATGAATAACAAGAACCAAATCGAGTACCTAAGGCATATCATTACTCCATTTCGCTCTTTTGAAGTTAATTTAATGTTTAGTCTAAATATATAACATAATAGAAATATATAATTTAGCAAGTAAGCTCATTTTGTTTTTGGAAGACTTTTCCATTAATATAAAAACTTTTGATCTGAGTGAATGAATTAGTTGGCCATAATTGATAACAGAGAGATTTTAGACCGATAAATATTAGACACACACTAAGATCTGATCCAGATATACACAATATCTGTCGAAACATTGTTAATTAATAAGTTTCATAAAATTATGACATCATCTATCTCAGTATCCTCACAAAATTATCTACTTAAAATATATTAAATTAACAAGATTGTCGAAAAAGATTAATTAATTTTACTAAGGACTTCCCAAGGTATCTTTTTTATACCTTATAAAGGGAACGAATATAAAATGAACAATCTTATAAATAATTACGACCTACCTTATTTTGATATTATACTAATTTAATTTGTTTATTTATAAATGAAAATTCGGCTAATAAAACCCTTAAGGTCATTTGTTGTTATAGTATTAATTTTGTATAACTAATATTTATTATTGAACTATGGGGGACAGCCATACCTTTGAACATCAAATGAACTGAACATTCTTATCCAAAGTCTTCAGAACTGTAGTCAGCCCTTTTTGATTACAAACACATCCTTTCAGAGTGATCTTCATTGTGCCAACTGTCTTTGACCTTATAGCCTCAAGATTTTCCAAATCCCACGAAAATTTTCCGATATTAATCTTGTCAGCTCCTTATCAAGTTACACTCATCCTTGCAATCATCCTCGTCACCTAAAACAGAGGTTGCCTCGAGATCTATTGTAAATGTATGTGGCTCTATCATTCCGGCCTGGTTCTGGCAGCATCGCGAGTTGGTCTCAGGAGGAGAAAAGTGGAGTTCTGCTGCCTTGGGAGTGGAGGGTAGGCTGCAGGGAAGAATGTGTGCATATATTGTATGAATGGAAAGTGTACACAAGTACAAATGAATTCTTACATCCCAATTGATAATACTGAACAAGCGAATAGCAATTTTTCAAATACAGATCTCATAATAAAAAAAACTATTTATTACAGTCAGAAGGAGGAGGCGCAACGTTTCAAATTGGCACCAAGCACTTCAGATTTGTCTGTCAGTATGCTGAGCATTAGTGGCCACAAAACTATTCAACCTTTCTGAAATTCTATAAATATCTTCTAAAATACATAGAAATAATGTTAGTTGAAATTCATTTATAGGGAATATGAAAAAAAGTTTGTCGAAAAATAAGACTAAAATCTGAGTATTCACATTCTTTTTGTTTTTCCAAATGTATCAGAGGTCATTTTTTTCAAAAATATCTCAAAAAAAACTATTGGATACGTAATTAAAATTGATATCAATTTTCCCTTTTCAGTTTTTTTCCTTCATGGTATGTCTATTTAATATTTTTTAATAGATTGACTTTATCAGCCACTGGGATCAGTTACCAAAAGAACCAAAATATTTTTAGCCTAACATACCAAGTAGGCTTTCTAAAAGCGTGTTTGATTTCAGTTTCTTCAAATTAATTAAGATTTAGAAGTCTTAATAATTTACGCAATGGATTCAATTTGAATCGATATCAATTTATTTATACCAGGTAGTTTTTACCTGGACAAGTATGTATTCCTCTTGTCAGTTAATTACTAGAAAATAATTCAAATTCGGCCTGAGTAATTTAGTTTTCTATTCAGTAGCCCACTTTCTTTTTAGTGAAAAATGTTAAACACACACACATCCATATATGAACTACGACTATTTTCTCATGGAAGAGCAATTTTACTACCAAACAATAAGAGAAAATAAAATGTTTATCCATTACCACATAAACTCCATATCTTTAATGCTGGGATTTCTTTTATTAGTACACTATAAACGTACTATTAATAATAGTATAATTATTAATAAATGTACACCATAAACTTTTGCTTAACATTTCATAAACTGTCAAGCAACAAAGTTGTCAGTAAACTGTTTAACTGGAAATACACACTTGTATAGTTTCAACCATCACAGTTTCTACAGATTAGTTTTAATCAACACAAACAAAAACCCAGACTACATTCATCTGTTGACAGTCAATCATGAATAGATTATGCCCTGGAAAAACTGACACAAATGAATTTATTTATAAGGAAAGTGGAAGTAAACCTTTAATTTAAATATATATTCCGTGGACCGTTGAGTTATTGTGAGTAAATTTATAACTTACAACAGAGGTATGAGAACAATAACTAATAATAATTGGGCTTTCAGGTGAAAGAGTAGAATTAAATTACTAGAACAACAGAAACAAGGTTGGAGCGCAGACAAGGATTTCTAAAAAAACTCTAAAGTATTTATAAATTTCTTTTGTGTAATATTATATTTTTGTTTGGCTTTTGTTTATTCATTATAATATTTAATTACTTATCCTGAATGGGGGGAGGCTAAATCTACTTCGTTCTTCAAACGTTGAATGTGATATTTAAACATATTTCTCTAGTACCACTAAAATTATAATAGCCCACTTTTACACTGATGATATGATAAAATCATAATGTATATATTTTAGGTTCACATTTATATTTTCATAAATTTGTTTTGAGAAGAGTCTGATGAATTTCATGAAAATATAGCTTTTCGAAGGTTTCGTCAAAGATAATTTAAAGTGGATGAATGTAGAAATAGCCTTGAAAAAAGAAAAGGGTTTTCTTTACGTAATGTCACCAAATGGACAGCTTAATTCCTACTTATTTTTATAAATTTTATATATTTTTAAGCCTGAAGAAGGAATGAATTAGTGTATGTAATTTAGGTTCATTTAAAATTTTGAAAACGGTTTCGTTGGTCATCAAATTAATGACAGAACAAAACCCGCCTGGTGCCCTTCAAACATGGATAAAACTTTTAATTTTTAATTGCTGAAAAATGTGAATATGTTGAATGAGTTAAAATAAAAATTATTTCCTCAAATCCCTTTTGAACGTAAGAGACATCCATGTCCCCTTTCAAAGAGGGGAAAAAGGTTTAAAAAGAACACACACTTAAGGTAAACAAAATCAAATTAAAATAAGGAATTGCTATTTCCTTTAGCATTTTTTCACCCTTTGACTTGTTTTATTTAAACAAATTGTTCGTTTACTTAACATTTAATTGAGTAACCTTTTTATTCATTGCCCTCTGTGAGCTTACTATTCCTTCGTTACATTTTCTTATATTTCAACTGCTGGTACAAAAGAAAATTTGATATTTTTACTCTATAAATTGAGAATTAGAGCGTTTCAAGTTGGAAAAAAAATCAGAAGATCAAAAAAAAAAATACTAATTAGTTGAAATTGGTTTATTTTTAAAAGCGATTTCTCTAATTGAAACGGACTAAATTTTTTGTGTTGGAATATTGTGAGCATTAAGAAGCTCTACTTTTCAACATGTTCTTATGTAACATGTAAGTCTGTCTGTATATTCTACGATAGTGGCTGAAAATTGCGGAATCGATCAAAAATTATCGTAAATCGCGTATCAATTTACGCTACAGTGTATTTTTTTTTGATCAAGATGAGTGACGGGAAGTCTGCTAAAAAATAATGTTAAAAAATTTGACCTGGTATCAGTTAACTCGCGAGGTTCTCTCTGAATTTAAGAGTTTCCCGTTTCACTGCTTTGAACCAATTTAAGTTTTAATATTCTGATTTTTTCATTATACATAAAAATACAGATGAGATGATGCCGCTACATAATTTATAGTATAGTGGAATTTAATCAGATTCCAGCCAGTAGCAATTTTGTCAATATTTTTTATTATATATTTTATTTAAAAAAGAACCAATTAAAGACTACTAGAAATAATATGAGTAGGTTTTAATTATAACAACTTCTTTAAACTGTTTTTACACTTTCCGCGTCATTTTTTGGGTTTCTATATTCTTAATAATTTCAATTTAGTTCACGCAGATTTAAGATGATTTTTATGATATATTTTAATCGGTGAAATCAATGAAAATATTTTCTCTTTGTATAAAGAATTAGTAAGGTGTAAAAAAAAACACAATGCTTCTCTAAAAAAAACAAAAAACTAACTGACAATAAAAAAGATTGCTTACCTATAAGTTGTATATTTTAAAAATGTTATAAAATATGAATAGTTCTCTGTCCTTTTCCTTTTCTGAGTTTTTCTAGTGACATTACACTTACCTGAAAAAAAAAATCATTTTAGCAACATAATTTTAATTAAATATAATTATACTTCACAACATTTTGTGTCATTAAAGTAAAGTATGATATATTCTTTATAAAGAAGTACTTATAAGTAGAGAGAAGCTCCTTGTGAAAACCCTTGAAGAAACAGTTGCTACTACCTGGTAGAAAGTTAGCGTCGTATATTCCGATCTGTCAGTTGGCCGTCTCTTCAGTTTCCTTAAAACAAAATTTACTTTTCCATCTTCTAAGCTACTTCTGTAGTTCACTGCATGAGTTCTACGATTTGCCGTTTTTGTTGAATCTACAGCACAGTCCCCAACGTTGAATTTCACGTCATCGTCATAATTTGAATGACCAACGTTTTTCAAATAATTAAAAACACGCTGATATGTATTGCTAGGTCGATGTGTAAGGCAACGTAACGGAAACAGGTGCGTGTTCAGATAAAATTTATTTATCCACAAAAAGATTGGATACTTATTCCACCTATGATATACAACCATCGAGTAGGCGATGTTGTTTAATTTACCATCTTTGAGCTAGATAGCGTTAGGCATCTTTAAGATCAGAGATTGAGCCGTTAGTTTGGTTATAAGTTGCAAACTTAGAAAGAATGGTGACCTACTTTTTTTTTCTTAAAATTAAGTTTATTGTACAGTGCTGCGATAGCCGAGCTAGAAGGTTTCGACATAAAGAGTTTGTCATTCATCTGCGTCTGTGTGTTCTACGTTAGCTATCGTAAAAATTATTCAGTCTTCCTGAAATTTTTTAAACATATTTAAATTACACTGAATAGAGCTTGGTAACCATGGAATGATTGAAAGTATAGGAATTGCAATAAATGTCCTGCCTACCAGACAGATGAGACTGGGGTGCCAACTGCACCCTGGTTGGTCTCAGATGTCCCTGGGGCTTTGTTCTCATTCGAACTCTTAGATGTAAAGTTTCTGTGTTAAAAAAAAAAACCTAAACACGTTAACAAATCTCTTCTGCAAGCGCTGTAAAGTAATTTAAAATTGCTGTTTTAATACCGAAACAAGGAAAACTATCGTATTTACGCAGGTATCAATGATTCGTGTGGTTGACATGCCCTAGAACAAAAAAAATAGAATAAAAAATTGTGAAAAACTGGGTTTCCCGTTTGGGATGTTATAAGATTGGATCTCCTCCTGAGCTTGGATGTTATTCTAACACATAAAAATTATAATTCCTTATCTACTTTATTAAAAATGTAGACAATTTTAACAGTTGGGCTTTACGACTTTACACATTATATGAAAGTTACCTGTTGTAGAGCGCTCTGCGGGAAATCGCGAAGCTGATTTCGACTGCTTATGAAAAGATGTTAGGTTGTTCTGGCACCCGGGGAGGTTTTGAACTATTAGGGTTGAGAATGTAGTAAAGGGAAGGAGAATATCAGTAATTGCTGGCTAACCGGGACCAAGAAGACAGATAAGGGAAAGAGTTAGGGAAAAGCCCCACCCTTGGGGTTAGATTGAGGTTAGACCGTTTCCTTTGATCCGTTTACCTGGGAAATGTCTTGGAAATTTCTTCCTTCCCCAAACCCTTTATTCTGATTCCTTTCTAAATTAGGAATAGGCTACATGCCTTAAATTCGTTATTTGTATTTTAACAATTTATGTCTTTATCAACCATTCGCTCATTGATTCGCCGATAATATGATGCTCAATTTGAATGTCTCATCTTTCCTTGCTTGACACAGGAGAGTGCTTTTGGGAACGAAATTGGAACCAAGTATGGAAGGAAGTACAGTGCAATCATCATTCGCCTGTTATATGGACGTGATCGTAAAAATGAATAAATTTATCATATACTGTCTAAAACACAGAAAGTATTACTATGAGTAATGTAAACATTAATATTTGATATTGTATGTTGTTTCGAAGTGATATCTGTCGATCTACAATATCTACACGACGAGAATAAACCTGTGTAGAATAACATTAAGTTACAATTTTTCTAGTAAATAAATTTCTTAAAAACAATATTTCACTCAATGCAAATAATATGCTTATTAGATACTTTATTTTATTTCATTTTTTTTTTAAATGCTAAATAAATTAAATTATTAAAACATTATTTTTCAAAATGTTTCCTGAACTAGAAATCATGATAGCCAAAATTAATCCTAAAACTTTTATAGGAACCATTTATATATAGTGGGAGATTATTGAGAGTGGTCAGTACAAAGTGCTGTGCAATATGCTTCGTCATGTGATCTATCCGGTTATTGTCATATATTGCTGAGTATAGTTTTTTAATATATCTGCATAATGGAGGCCTTGCAGTAACATTACTTGTATTTTAACAAAAAATATGTGATAAGATTCTAAAAGTTTCCGGGAATATTCAAATATAGGGATAAGACGGTGTACTACCCTTGTAAATATAGTTATTAGGTTAGCTTGTAATAGCACTGTAAATAGCTAATAAGAAGTCTAGTTATGTAAATAAAAAGTTGTAAGAATATTGTAAATATGTAATAGGAAATTTCGTTTTTTTAAGTTAATGTTTAAAATAATGGGGTCTAAGAGCACAACCCTAATGTGCGTTAACCGATGGTACAATTCCAGTGCATCTGAATACGCACACCATAGGCTGTGTAGACACCATGAACCAACCTCACGCCTCACGGGCTTGTGGTTTAACCCCGTATGAGGAATCGTCCTCAGAAAAAGGATTGTAGGAATTGCCTCTGTGTTAAGATGATCTGTTTTTATAAGGTTTGTGCAGTTTCGCCTTTGTTTCTTTTCCTTGTACATTGCTTGCAAATTAATTTTGTATATTACATATCTAGAAGAGCCGTGAACAAATCTGGTCAAAAAGACCTGAAGAAGAAGTTTCCTTGAAAGTTAAGACTCTTCCTTAACATGATCACTGATATATGTGCATTATATATACACCGCAGACCGATGTTATGTATGTATTAATGGGAGATGCACGCCACCTTGTGACCTGAAGCTTATGACAAATGCAGGTGTAAGCAGGTGCCCCATTAGTAATGAATGGGAGCACGGTTGCATCTCAACTACATCCCGTTTCCACAGCTGACTGAATCCTCTAGCTTAATTGCCAAAGGCCAAATTCGCCCACGTGACTGTACACCTGATCCAATACATATAACTAACTATTTCGCCAACGGTTCAACTATTAGTTCATCTTGAACATACTTTCATTACCTGCCTTACTTTCATGTCTAGTCCATCAAATACAAAAACGTGATTCAGACATTCATCGTATGTCGGGATATTGCCCGTAAATAAATTTTTTGAAATCTCGCATCTTTCTTCCATCACCTTAAGCCGATATCGTAAGGACTCTGTCTACTCACATTACTTTAATCAATACATGTTCTTCTATTAAGCGTTCATTCTTATATAAATAAATAGTTTATAAAATGCATGTCAGGCCACTTACTAACCTATGAATCACAATCTTGAAGTTATGACTTGCCCTAGTAACTTCTTTAACCCTAAGTTGATGTCAGAAAACCTAAAGAAAGTGGTAACGTTTGAGTATCTTCAACCCCTATAAGGTTTCACATGTAAATCAGATGTAAATGTCTCTTACTTCGAATTTTTTCAAGGAATGAGCTGAATAAAATATAATTTACTTTTAAGTTTGATAAATTTAGGAAATATAACATTAAAAATCTAAACTAAAGGCTGACGTTAATTATTGCATATACTCCACTTCCCAATATTACAGTACCAAACTATAATATAAATTTTGAATTGAGCTTCTCTTTCTTTGGTACACAACAAAGAGAACCAGTTTCAGAAATAAGCTCAAACCACGTGAAAACAAACGAAAATCACAGTTAATTTTTGCCACCTGATCTTACCATGTTTCCTCAATACATTTCAGAATGTCAACCTTTATCGCTTTTTTGTTAGGCAGGGACACACTTTTCATGAACTTGTTCCATGAGGCGAAGGGATATTAGTTCAGGTGTTTGTGGCAGATTTTATTTATATACCTTGATTTCTTAGGCAAAAAGTGTATCTTTTCTTTGATTGGTTGGATGGAGATACTTTTGAAGGAGGTGGCTTGGAGAGTTTGCCTACTCTCATTCTTATATTTTTTGGCAATCTGGATGAAGACGCTCTTTCTTATATTATCTATATATTACGAGCTTCAAACATTTGGTTCCTGGTAGCGTTTTGGCTCCTTTTGGTCTTGCCCTTACCGAAGATATACATACGTGTTACGTCGATACACTGAGAATGGGTCTGGGCTTGAGTCAACTTCAAGATAACCATCACCTGCATCTTAGAAATATGGTCTCTAGTGGTACACTAGTTCTGATCATTCAAGAAGAGGAACTCTTCATCTTCGTCGTTTACATCGCGAGTACCGAAACACTCGTCACACACTTTTTTACATTCGGCGAAATTTGTCTTGCTCTTTTTCGTACAACATGACTCAAAACCCAAGCTTTGAATTCGCAGAGTCAGTACATCAAAGGTATTGGCATCATTTCACCATACCCTATATGTGTTGTGTATAATGTTTTAACTAGGAAGAAGATATATAAAGAAATTCATTTAATCTTCAATGGCCACTGGAAATTAGTTTTTTTGAGGTGTTTTCTTTTTGTTTGGGTTTCCTTACATATGAATAAATGAATATTTTAGTTTTATTAAATAATTGTGTTTTAGTTTTAGTTTAGAGGCGCTCTAGAATCTGGCAACTATATTGAATGTGTCCGTGTAACATAAAATGAAGTGAAGAATGTTTCTCCCTTTCTCTCTCTCTCTTTCTCTCTCCCTCTCTCCCTCTCTCTTACTTTCTCCATCCATTGGTGTAATCCATTTACCAATATTTAAAAAAAATACGAGTTTTTATATCAGTTATAAACTAACTCCATAAAATATAAGTTAATAAAGTGCTAGTAAAAAAATGTTAATAGGTAATATATTTACGAAAATGGACTATTGAAGAACAATGAAGTGCCCATAGTAAATACGCCCTTTGTACTGTTAGCACTGTTATGTATGTAAGATATTATATTTGCAAGAATTAAGGTCCAGTTGTGTGCATTTATTGTGGATATAGACTTATAATATTTCATATTATTTGGACTTATTATTCATGAACACTATTGTATGAGATATAGACATAGGAAAGGGCAAACGCTCCCATATTATTTGAAACTAGATCCTTCCATTTCGGGCTTAGCAATTAAAACTAACAGCACTCAGTTCTCCAAACGAATAATAATTTCATAACACTTATGTTGGGAGCTTTGCATCTATTACTGATCTCAAGGCTGGCCCATTGTTTCTCGGCATACTACAACCTGGGTTGTGCCAACTTGCCTGACCACTTAGTCCGGCAACCACTACAGGAGTCCTTTGTCTTGGCCCACTTGAGGGCAAGTTAGGCCTTGCGGGAATACCTTCGTCTTACGCCCACACAATGGAACCGGAGGAAAACCTTTACCCCATGTTAGAGCTTTGACGTGAAGTCAATACATTGGTATTTAAATGAGTTTTATTTTTTAATTACTAACTATCCTATTTATATTATTCTTTTAAGAAGTCAGTTAGCCGTTTGAGTCATCATATTATTTACAATATCCACAGATATGATGAACTTCATCATGTTTATCAAACATTAAGCAAACGAGCAATAAACCCATCTTTGACGCATTATGTGTAAGAACTGTGGTTCAATTGACTGAGAATAAAAATATCCATAATAAAAAAAGAAAACAAAAACAAAGCAGTAATAACAATGTAAAATATAGTGTAAACCTCTATAGGAATAATAATAATGTAAATTATGAAACAAAGATAAAAATAGTTTAAATGCTTTTAGTAAACAAAGACTATAGGACCCACCAATAAAAATTCGAAAAAAACAAACAATTAACCGACAACAACAATACGCAGAAATGAGATACAAACTGGCAGCCAAAATTAATCTATATGTAGTAAACTAAATATATATATTAATATATCAATGCATCAAATAAAAATAAAAGTCAGGGAATAGATAATAATGAATGAAGGAATAGTTCCCAGACTAACGAGCGTCTCTTTGGACGGTGAGAAGGTGTTTCAATAGAACAGCTTTGAAGGTTTGTAGGGATCAAACTTTTTTTTATACCAATATATATTTTTTAATCACTTTTCAAAGCCTTCCGACGTTCCAAATTGTACGGAGAGCTGGTCTTAATGATAGGTTTCCCCATTAAGAAATGTCCGGCCAGTTTGACGGGTGATAGTAAAGTAGCTTTGTTAAAAAGTACTTTGTTGTCAACATTGTAGTGTGCTAGGTCTGATTCAGAAAAATTAATTTTCCACCTACCAAAAAACCAGTTAAATGGTTTAAAGCATTAATACCCACTAAAATGCAAATAATTAGTCCCATCAGTGTAGATTAGTGATGTTCCCAACATTTTGTACACCACTATATTGGTAAAGCAGCTCTTTTAGAAAAAGGAAAACAGGGTTAATAAAACATTAGATAAGTATGCCATAGGTTCATTGCAATAAAAATAAAAAAAGTACGAGTTTAGAAAATATTTTTGTTATGCATTCTCCCATATATTCTTTATATATTATATTCTCCCAGCCTAAGATTGCAGAAAAAATTGTGATGGACACTGATCAAAATAGGAAATAATTTTTATATGCAAAAAAAATTCACTATTAATAAATTTATTTCACTATTATATATATATATATTTGCACGATGGGATAAATTAAATAAGAATTCGTTCCATTGCATTCCATTGAGAGAAATTTAATGACGACTGAATTTAATTAGGTCCAGTTGAGAATTATAAGTAGTAAAGTCGACTTTTTTTTTTCTTATTGAAAACTGAAAATGTTATCAAATTTCAACCGGTAACAATTGATTAATGACTCCCAGGTATAAAAGAAATAAGTTGGATTCCAGTCATTGTATCTTGAAATTAATGATCACGAAATCATTATATTTTTTTAAGTAAAACCTTTATCAACTTCAGTTTATATTCTATAATCTTTTATATTGTTTTAATTTAAATACCCATAACTAATATTCACATGGAATTAGCTATGAAATTGAAGCCCATGAAATTGCATAGGATTGGATAAATAAAAGTAGGTTATTAATTAAAAAAAAAATGCGAATAATATGGAGAAAACAATTGGTTATTTAATTCATTTACACAGTATCGCTGTAAAAAAATAAAATATTTTTAAACCATATCGAACTGTTGTATATTCAACTGTCTTTTCCTAAAATATAACCTTTATGCCAAATTAAATGTCATTGGTGGTGAGATGCTAGTTATCAGCACTTGGTTTTAATACGACAGTCGTTCATATCGCAATGATATCTATACTATCAAATCAAATGCATTTATTAAAATTAGGTTGATTTTTTGGGAGTGAGTTTTAGGTTAAAATCATCTGTATAGTGTTTACGAATTCGTGAGGTTTAAACATGACCTCTTTGGGGATCATTGGGGATCAACGGTTTTATAATGGTAGGGGCATGTTGCCAGAAAGCTGCTTATAAAGCACAGTTTTTAGACATTATAGGGCCTTTCTCATCTTTGCCCAAAAGTGGAAGGAGCTGCAGGGACCCCCTGAACGTCCCTACGTTCACCATCTCCAGGGGAGTGATGCAGGTTGACCAGTCGTAATATCGAGGGTGCTCATCAAGAAGGAACTGTTGGACCAAGATGGACTGGAGTCCCTTTCTAAATAGCAATAAGTTAGCCTTAAAGAAAAAATAATTGAACAAATTAAACGAACAAAAAGTGCACTGACCATACACCATTGCACTAGAATAGGAGCACCACAGGCAACGAAATACCCCATGGTCCCGTCAGTGAGGCCCATGAAGGAACTCCGTCTGGGACATGTGGTAGGGTTTATGTTTTCAATATCATACGTGTGTAATCCTTATTTAATACTCACCTCCTTGCTTCCTGAGCAACCTTCTATCCATGCACTACCACAGGCAGGAAATTAAGCAAGAGCCTCATATACTCAGATAAGGGAATTCATTTAACACAGTCTATCTTTTTAATTGAAGGATATAATATTTTATTTTCATATTACAAATCACCTCTCAACCGAACATTCTGATTGTAAATCAGATCATGGCAAGTCACCACCAAATCACACACACATCCTCACGAGGCTGAGTTAACCTCAAGCAGAACCATTCCTCAAGGAAAGCAGTATGGGGCGAACCAATCGAAACAGGAATTCCGTCGTTAGACCTCATCATCCGTACGAACTACTTTAATATAGAGACAAAATGATAGACAGACTATAAAGTAGTTGGTCAACTATTCCTTGGATATCCTACCGTTAGAAATACTAAGAACACAAAAAAATAAAGACATTTGTTAAAGGGATTCTAAAACGTATTCAGGACGGAGAAGTGTTAATTCGCCAATTAGCCAGGCAACTAGGGCGGTCCTATTACCGCTACCGTCACTAATATCAATTTGTACCCCGGCGTAGAAAGCTAACTGAATATAGTGTCAGCGGTTGAAAAATAGATCATTTCATCAATCATTGTTGGTGCCGTCTCCTCTGCCAGAGGGGTGGGGTTGGGGGGGGGGAGTGACCGTAATCAAATTGCCACGGGGATCCTGGAAGCTGGCCGGACCCCGGACCCGGGATTGCATTGTATATTTATGACAATCCTTTGATCAGTAGTGGGGAGCAGAGGTGGTTATTGGCCACTACCATTGGCTCCTGAATATTCCACAAGAGAGGGATTATGAGCGGGGACAGTGAGCTATTATTTCACTCATCGCATCTGAAGACAGTGGTTCCTTTGTCTTCGTCACAGGCCTGGCAGGCCACCCCTCGCCGCCCTCCCACTACAACCTCCGGGTATCTCCTCTTTTTAAAAAGGCTTATTAATTTATATTTCACAAAGAAGGCTATAAATGAAATATTTGTTAAATGAAGCAAATGGGTGGATTACGTAACGTTATTAAGTTCACAATTATAAAATTACAAAGAGCCAGTAAAAATGACTAATACCATGTGAGTAAGGATTCCTACTATATTAAAGCAGGTACTTTAACGGGGTGACAGTTATAACCCCACTTGACGGTAATGAACTATTTCGGTGATAGTGTTATTTTAAGAAATGTACCATTATACTCTTCTTGGAAGAAATAACCATTTTGGTAGAGAACAGGGGGTCGGAAGAGGGGTGCTGAGAATCCGGAGGTTGGTGCTGAAGAACTGGAGATTGGTGTTGGGGATCTGGAAATGGTTGTTAAAGTTCAGAAGGTAGAGAACTATGATTTGAGGTCGGTGTGGGTTTAGATTGAGGATCTGGCGTGATGATGCATTGATACATTGAGTAGTTTTCAAGGATAGGAGGAGTATGTAGAAAATTAGAACCCTCCAGGCATTAATTAAGGCAAATTAGATATGCTCCGCAATCATGATCAGAGCTTCTGCACAAAGGGTACCAAGCTATCACAAATGCAGTGGACGCTATACTGACGGTCGCGAAGCCCTACAGGATCGTCCTGCCTTACTTACCCTCGAAGTGCTATCCCTCCAAATTTGGCACTTGAGCCAAGGCTACTCAAAGGCAGATGGAGTATCTCTCCAGAAAAATTATGAAGAGGTATAGAGGATGCCTGGAGCTCTAAATGAACTAAATCTGTGAAGGAGAGAGCGCCGAGAAACTAATCCAAGGAAGTACTGTAGTACGTGCATACGTGGGACTCACAAAACATTGGGACATGGATACTGTGTTTACAACATAATGAGGTTTTTCATGAATGAATGAGATTGTGAAAAAACATTTCGCAAGTGGCTCAAGAGGTTGACAGTACGAAGGGGGTTGTAAATGTGCAGGTGGTTGCCAATAGTTTTAAGGGAGGGGCGTTAGAGACTGGTTCCCCGGTGGCGGTGGTTGGTACCTTTAAAAACGATATGGGTTAGAGAGAGAGATTACTAACTACTAACTTATTTTGCTAATGCTATTCGTATTAAATTTAATGCATTAGTACATTAGTCTGTAAATATATGAAGTTCCACTTGATTTTCATAACCTCATAAAAAATATTAGGGGCCATACCAAGTTCATGTAAATTTCTAAAATTTTGAGAATGATCGCAAATGTAGAGCAAATGGCTAATAAATGTAACGTATAAGGAAACATTTTGCGTTAACTTTTTATCAAATATTTGAACAAGGCGTGAGTTGTAAATTGTGATAATTTAGTTGAACCTAATGTCAATTTTTGAGATTAAACTTTTAAAGATGGTTAACAATTGTCTTTTCTATTTATAAATGTATTCATTTATCGCTAAATTTGTAATTCTTACTATAGGCTTTGTCATAAAAAAAGTGTAAATAAATAGTTATCTTTTGTAGATTCAATATGGTGTTTTTATTAATACTTTCCAAGTTTAGGGATGAATTCGTGAAAATCAGGTCTACTCATTGAAGTAGGTTCAGGGTTTAAATTAGTTGCCAAAGAATTTGATATGGATTCATGGCAGAATGAATGAACATGTAAATTCGTTTTATCTGACCGAATTAACCTTTAAACTCACTTTTATTTTTATAGCGTTATTATTGGGTTCTAATAAGTGATGAAATAACTTGTGTTCAAGTTGAACTTTATGAATTTAAGTTAACGGTTTTTTTTATTGCATAATAAGACCTCCAACGTCAACCCCATGCAACTAGATGTAAGGCTGTCTCAGTGCAATTTAATATCATTATTAAAAACGAGCTCGGTATTTCTGTCCAGATATACCTTAGTTAATATTTTAAGCCATGTTGTTCATAAACAATTGGGTTTTAATAAATATGAAATGATTGTATTTTGTGTTCTTTAAGCTGCGGTCTATGTTCTCTTCAAAACATTTTCTTGTTTGCGTACTCAGAGGCTTAGCTTAAACCACCCAAAATACAAGTATATATATAAGTTAAAGCCAGAGGCTTGACTATGTCGAATACTAATACGATCATGGAATGTAAACAACCCATGATCCTATATATGTCGGATTGTCATCAATAATAAAGCAGTATTTTACTGGAGTCAGAGTGTGTCAGTACATTTCCCTCTTTCATTATTCTCTTTTTACCTATCTTAACCACCGGCGATTAACTTATATATGTAAATACATCTTTTTAATTAATAATCTTTTGAAACATAATATTATAAAATGTTTGTAAAGAACTGATACTTTAGTATTAAAAAAGTATTGATACAGTCTATATGTTTTTAAATGCCCAACTTTGATTTGTATTCCATATACCTGATTTTTTTTCAAGGCAACTGATCCCTTTATCAACTAGTAATTTACTCTTTACAGCATAGGAGCCGATCCGTTATTAACTTGGGAGAACTCGCACCGTGAGATTTTTACTAGCATTTGAAGAAAGTCACTGGTAATTCTAAAACGGTGAGGAGATCGGGGCTTCATTTAACTGTGTTTACAATCTTTGTTTTCATTATTATCGTCCCAGTCTAAATTTTGTCGTCCTCAGTCGTCCCATTACAGAATGGTTGTTGAAGATGTCCGACCCGTCAGAGATTTTCTCATTATTACGGTTTTTTGTCGATTTTTGTTTGATCTTTTCATGATAATTCATACACGTTCCTCGATACCTAATCTCCCACCTGAACTGAAAATAAATTGCCAGAACAATAGCTGGACTTGGAGATGAGCCGATTTCCGATAAGAGAGATGTTTTCTGCGCACTTTTTCTAAGAAGGAAAAATAGAAAACGAGAAAAATGTACGGAATTTAATATACATATCTTTTTTTTTTTTTTTTTTTTTTTTTTTCATAGCTCTCAAACTCATAAAAACTTCATATACCTCGCACACTAATTATACGGGCCTGATATGATTTAATGATTGTTCACTTTTTTCCTTATATTTTATATTTTCACAATTCATGTTCAGTGTTTATTTAATCATATGATAATACCTTACTAAAATGGATCAGAACGGTGTTGCCATTTTTACTTTGTGGTTTATTGATTAATATAATAATATAGTTCATAAAATCAATAATCATTTAATATTTTAAAATAATCTGATAATTTCACTTGGTATTGCAAAGTTCTATCTAATAAAAAAGTAAAAATTTGAGAGTTGAGAGAAAGTCTCACATGCGAGTTCTCATGTCTGACTTTTTCTGGTGAGTTCTGGCAGGTAAAATAATATTTGAAGTTATATATCGGGCAGGCGCAATGAATCTGGAACAATGTCTGACAGTGATTATTTTAAAGCATGAAAAAAAAGTAATGAATTAAAGAAAGGGAGGGCAGAGAAGAGACAGTGGGGGTGGTAGACAGGCTGGGGATGAAAAAGTGGTGAGCACCAATTGGCTGTTGTGTGTGGCTGGCTACTTGGTATGTATACCTCTTACCGTAGTAGTCCACATGTCAAACTGAAATATTGAAAGGATGTTCCTTCGTAGTGAAGCTTTCACCCCTCAACTATCCCCTCACCCTACCACCTCACACACCAGCTTTAATGCGTTTAGTCGTTTAAGGTGAAAACAAATTAAAAATAAATCAATGTAACAATTTTAATTAACAGTCAACGCTTTTTCCAGTGTGACCAGATCCTTCCAGTTCGATGACTTACATACACGGTTTATAAGCGGTTTTCTTGATATCCTTAGGTTAACATTATATTTGTAGGCCATTGTGGTATAACAACGAATGAAGGACTTACGGGACTCATATAAAAACTTTAATATTAACACTGTCAACTCCCAGATCACAACATCTTACCGAAGCTTCCACGATAAACTGCAAGCATACTGAAATCCTCTCATACAGAACAAGTCAACAACGAGCCTCGTCAGAAGGATAAAATAGAGAAAGGCGAGTGACTTACAATTCCCTCCCAAACGGATAGATTATATCAAACCAGGAGCAGTCTCAACGGATTATGATTGCATTGATGATTTGGAGGTAGGTAGACTAATGTGGAGGTTCAGGAATTGGGCTTTAAGGATTACCTAAACAATTTATTTAGGTTCATATTATGATCGTGGGCAGCTGTGGTATAATAATGAATAAAGAACTCATCGCACTGGCATTGGGAAAGTTTACAGCTCATCTAAAAGCTCGAACACAACAGAATTAGATACTAATATTATTAACTCACAGTTTACAACATCCGACCATTCCGCGAGAACTCTACCGGAGTACTATGAATCGTCTCATAAACAACGTGTCTATAATACACTTGCTTTATAACCCAGAGAGGATGTCATAATCGAAATGGATAAAGGACTTCCTATAAAGTTTTTCCTAAACAGTTGAATTATATAAATCCAGGCTTTGTTGTGTACTTCCGAAATGCAGACCTTGATATGAATACACGCCCATAATAGTTTCACTGATTGTGCTAAGTTAGTATAGGTACCAGCAGGAAGTTGAACATTTGGAAACCCATTCATCGGAGCTTATTTCTAAGCCGACGACGTGGTAGTTAAATTTTGGAAGTGAAATGGGAAGGATGTATTGTGTCATATGTTTTGTAAATATTCTTTATAGATTTTGTAAGTTAAGTAGATGGCGTGTATGGGCTATAAAGAAAGTAGAAACAGGGTCATTTTAATAATAGTAACGTTTTTAAATCATTTGATACCATTTAGTTTGAATGTATATTTGTTCTGTTACTGCTTATCATTTCACTCACTTTATGTTTATGTTTGAGAAAGGCTGTAAATAGTTTTCTGCTCAAGAGTAGTACACAGAACACATGATGGCGTGGAGATGGTAAACACATATCATTAGTGTAAATTAATTTTATCACCTTATATTTTTTCCTTTCTATTTTATTAATATTTATTTATAGCTTGTTCTGGAACCAAGTTTCAATTATTATTATTCCTTATTACATCGTTAGTGCATAATTATACTGAATATTGTACTGTTTAATGATATACCAAGTGCACTTTATGTGTTTAGACATAAGGTTTTCGATACCATCCTTGTTATCGTTGACTGTAGTTCAAGTTCAGTTCCCTCAATTCCATAACTGGGATTTGGAATTAGTTATCATATACTTCTAATGCAATGGTTTACCTTGGAGCAGTTTAAAAAAAAAAAGCTAACAAAGTATATATTTAGGCATAATATAACTGATAAATTAGTAAAGTGTGTAATTTGTCGAAACGTATCCAGTAACCCCATTTGATGATATTGTGAGTTTATAATTGTTAACTATCACATATCTACCTATTGTATTTAAAATTTAAATTGTTAACTTAACCTATTTCTATTGGATACCTTTATGATCCTATAAGTATGTGTTATTCAGATCCTAAGGATAATTTCTCAAACAAAATGTTTATTCAATATTAACCTTCATAAACCATGAAGCTCCAAAGGTAATTCGATTAATATTTATAAGTAAAACAGAGAGAGGTGATTCCTGCATCACAGTGCATCAAACAGGTATGAACTGCTTGGCATCATGGAACATAAGACAGGGTAATTTTTAAAACCCTAGATAATTACTACAACAATATATACAGGCATACATTACCTAGAAAGAGAATAAATGATGTGAATAAATACACTTTAAGTTTACTTTTTTAAAAGTTTTCGTTGCATTTATAAAAATGCGAGAGGAGGCCTTATCTGAAACCTGAGCTCGGGACATTTCACATAAGTAATATGAGACCTTACGCTAAGGCACCTTTGTTTGATGAATACACTAATTAGTTGTACGGTTTTCTCCCACGTCACATTATCAATTCATAACTTACCTGAAAGGTTTATTAATATTTAAACTTGTTTCGTATGCATAATTAAATTGTATTTTAATGGTAATGATTGTGCTTAGGGTGCCTCTCTATGACATGGATTTATGAGAAATGAAAATTTCAAACCATCTAGTATCTAGTCCATTATTCACACCACACCTGTTCACAGCTTATTTTGAATAATTACAAAAAGTTTCACTAATAACCCAAACTAACCTGCAGCTATAACTGATTCCCAGAAATTATTGACCAATTAACAAGAACTATTTTAATCAACACGACGATTTCCTCGCTTAGATTTAATGATTTTTTTGATTTATTCCTAACTTTATTTGGAACGAGATAATATGCAAGCATATGTTTTTTTCTGGTTGCGTGGATATTGCTTGAGGATGAAGTTGAAAATGGCTTTGGGAAATTTTGTGGCAAACAGTTAATTAATCAAGTTTGAGAATGATAACATGCACATTTGTTAAACGTTATATTGCTTATTCTTGTTACTTTTACTGGGTAAAAAGGCTCACCACCCGAATCTAACAGTAAAAAAAATGATAGTCGGTTTAAAGCTCGTGATTTGCTATTACTTTGCTTTGGGTGACCGGGAAGAGATGAAAATTAATTCATTAGCATACGGATTAGGATGGCCAGGGAATCTGGAATTAAAGTGGTATCTGGGGATGGCTAGATCTTGAATGAATAGAATGTTTGAGACCTTCCTACTTAACATGTGAAGGGCTTGGTAGATCCCCTCACTCCTCTATCCGCCACATCACATGATACCTGTGGAGGCTGGCCTAGTGTGTGAGAGCTACAGACGCTCATGTCCAGGGAGGCAGGAGTGGAAGTTCTGCAAGCCGGAGGGGCTTGAATGAGTGGGGTGTCGTGATAAGCATGAACTTGCTTATAGGTTTTTTTTTTAATATAGTGTTTACAGCATAGCTCGTAAAAATAGGTGGTCTATTTCAACGTTCCTGCTATTTGTTGGCGCATCTTGAAGGTGTGAGATCCACTTCATGTAAAATGGCAATATATTTCTATTTGATTTTATTGCTAAAATAATTATCTGGCTCCATATTAGATATTTCATTGCCGATTCTCTCATCTCAGTCTCCAAACAAGGTGCCGAAGGTCGATATATGACGTATAATGGCCGACGGGAAGCGGTGCCTATTAAACTCCTTAACGGGATCTCGGGCACTCTAAGTTACGATATGAGGAGTGAAGGCGTTTAGCGGGCAGACTGTTTTGACAAATTAGATAACTGCTCATAAATCCGAAGCAGTGGGTGGGCGCCCCTGGATTTATTAGACCGACGAGTACATTACTTGAGGAAGCGGCTGTATGATGTAGGAGCCCGGGGCTTGTATCGTGGCCCATCGTAGGTCATTAGTTAGCTGGTCCTTAAACCTCACCGGTCCGAATAGAACTCGGCCTTTCATTGTACCATAACTGGTTCACTTTTTTTTTGTCTTTTCACTAGAGATTTTTTATCAGAGGTTAATACCCAAAATATCGATGTAGGAGGAAGGAAATAGTTTTATAGAATGTTTCTGTGGGACATTATATCTCTATTTAAGCTGTGAAGAATTCAAAACTGTTCTGAATCGACATGAATGTAATGAAGCTCCGTACTGTTTTTATGTTATAAGTGCATATTTTGTAACTCCTCGAAATATCTAAATAGTATATTTGGTTAAAATAACACAATTGAAATTATAGGTACAAGTTTTTTTATAAATAGACTTCATTCATACCGTATTTAAAAATTTACAATTACTGTCTCATTTATACCATATTTACAGTAAATGTTTATACAATATAAGGATATATATATACTAAGCTCAAGGATCCCCTGTTTCGCCCACAGAATTGTGACTATGGAGAAGGAGGAATGAAAATTAAATGAAAGTGAACTGGCTCGGTTGGCTAAATATTATTACAAGTATCGTCTTATACGTAAGTGTAGAAATGCTGATACTGCTACAGAAATGATAACAAGTGAGCCCCTTACCTATTAACATGCCCTCAGATGAGTAGTAAACGCCGTGTAACACAACAGACTTACAATAGTATCAGAGGTACTGCAGCAACAATTACAAGTTCTGTTGCTAGAGATTCTCAGGATTCTAGAGATTAAAGCGGGCATTTAAATTTAAATTTAAATTTAAACCGTCCCATTCTTCCGTTAGTATACGATCAGCATATTTAGACGGACAAGAAAAGGGATTTCCAGATATGCCAGGTACGTGCAGCAGGTGTGGTTGGAGAGGATTAAAATTGGTTTCAGGGTACCTTTCGTAATGGGTAAAAATCCTGCGATTCCAATTTTCTGTTAGACATTCACATTTATAACTAAAATGAGGGGAATTGCATGTATTTTTTTTTTTACAAAATCCATTGGCCCTGTTATTGGTAGATTTTCCTACAAATTTATAATGCACTGGTGACTCTTCCGAAGGTTTACATTAGGCTCAGGTAGGCTAATAACACCAGAAAGGGGAAAATATCTACTGTAGTTAATCCACAATGGGAGGGGATGATTGAGCTCCGGCAGACAGCTAATGCTGAAGGGGAGGGGGTGCAAGAAACCGGCCGAGGGGGGTCGGAGAGCCCGTTGGAAGAAACACTGCTCTGAAAAATCGGCTCTAATCTTCATAACAAGCTGAGATAAACTTGTAGCGTGATAAGAAAGGCTTCGTGTGGTAGTGTATTTCACAAGGTTCCACTGTTCCCACCCTGCCCCCACCCCGCTACTCCTCTTATTCAAAACCCTCCCCTTATATTTTAAATTCCTTTTACATAACACGAGGACCTAACTTTTGGGACAAGAGCCGCCTATGTATACAAAATAGTTAAATAAAACTTGCTCCCGTTCCATACAATATTCAAAATCAAAAATAAAACTAAATGATCCGTAGTTCAGTACCCCTGTATTTTTATATTGAGCTAACTATATAATGTATATTTAAACAGCATAATTTAGCTACCTGCAGCAACCTGTGAATATTCTACAGAGATATGGCGAATCCTTTAGTTTTGAAAGCCCTCACTGCCGTCACATTTAGTCCTCCAGTCCGGATTCGCAACCGAGTGTAACAATTTTATGTATTTTCTTTGTTACATACACACAGTACACATATGTACATTTTTTTTCTCTGTATGTTTCAGCTGTTTATGGCCTTATGATACAAATCCAACAAACCCACCGATTTTCTTAGGTTAATCCTTTTCTGCTTTATTTCCAGTTTGTTGTTGTTTACCCATTTTTTTACTTAATCTTTCAAGATGAGAAATTTAGCTCCTAATCAGCTGAATAACATTGTTCTCCTTAAGACAAAACTTATAAATGCTTCCAAAGAGATCTAAGTGATAGCCGGAAAGTAAAGTAATTCATTGCCACTGACCCTTCAAAACTGTTTTTAGTTAGACTAATGGACAAGAATCTTAAAAATACTTTGAGAAAAATTAATTTTTTTTTATGTTTTAATATAGCTCGTTTATCAAGTTATATAACAATTATACACATATATATTAACATTGGAAATCATTAAAATTTTAACTTTAATAAGACCTGCATGTGCACTAGTTGCAGGGGAATTTGGAATCAAAGAAAAACCAACAAAAAAGTCCATGTCTGATCTGTATCATAATGGCGTCCCGCAAAGATTTCAATGTAACTGCTTTGTAACCAGCAAAAGCCACAAGCATTCTTATTCTGGGTGTTCATGAGAAAACACTTGAAAATTAACCAAACTTTAATAAATAACTATTATCAGAATATATATGACTTTGGGCAAAACACTAACCATATGCTCGTTCAGTTGAAATATTTCACAGACTTTATTATATTTCATCAAATGAAACTACTTTCTGTGCCGGAACGGAACCTTTGACGCGTTCTTTTTATTTGACAACAGACTTCCTGAATCAGTTTGCATCTTTTTTTGTTCTGTTCATTTTGGATGTTTGAACATATTCGGAGCTAAGTGTTTTTCCAAAAAAAAAAATTGGCTGGCAGGTCGCGGTCACGGGCCTAGGTTTCTTCCTCCAGCTATAGATCCATATCTCGCTGACAGGAAATAATTCTCCGGATTACCGATTTCTTCCTCTCGTCCCCGTGGCGGTTCTATCCCAGTCCCGAAGCCCTTTCTTTACGCAGTAATCTGTACGGGAAAAATTACTGAAGAATAAGACAAATATGTATTCATCATAGGCAACCCCGAAGATAAACCCAAAGGGGGGGATCGAAAATTATACCAGGGAGAGAGAAAGAGAGAGAGAGAGAGAGAGAGAGAGAGAGAGAGAGAGAGAGAGAGAGAGAGAGAGAGAGAGAGAGAGAGAGAGAGAGAGAGAGAGAGAGAGAGAGAGAGAGAGAGAGAGAGATATTTGCGATTTCATTACATACATTAATGTACAATGATAGTATATTTTCCCTTGATTAATTTTATTTTGTCCATACTTTCAGTGATTTTATTTCAACCAATTACCAATCAGTATATTTCGAAGTGCAATGAAATGTTCAAATATGAAAAGAGCGAAAATCCCATCTGGATTTTATCAAGCAAGAAAACATTTGGAAGATCCCTGAAACCACAGAAGAAATCATGTCATGTGCTCTGGACCATATGCCAACTGAGTGGTTCGGGCTTTTCAAAGGGGCCAGGGACACTAGTTCGAAATTAAACCTGAGCCTGCCATTGGACAAAAGTGAGCACGGGTAATTGGTATCAGGCCACTGAAAGTTTTCACCGACACACTCAAAGGACCGTGTTGCTAATATTTAAAAAATATAATGTAAAATGTATTCTCTATAAAAGACAAAGATATTTTTCATATTTAATACTAATTAACAAAAGGTTGAAACAAGTAGAACCGTTCTCAGTGCCCTCTTATTAATTTTTACTTGATCAAAGATATTTTTTTTTCTCTAGTGACTAAAACTTCGTTTGTTATACCTACTCCCAAAAGAAATTATTATTTTTTTTTTTATATATAAATTTACACGAACACATTAAACAAACTATAGTGTGCACGATGTGGATATAATCGTGAAAAAAGTTGTTCCGAAAATACAATAAAATCAAACAAAAATGAAATGTTAAACTTAGTCAATGCAAATGGCTTAAAAAAATGCATGTAGCTAAATTTCTGTTGCTAACCAACCAAATATTGTACTTAGGCTGGTTTTTTACACAAAATATAATGTATTTTTTTAAAAATTTTAATGATATTAAATTTTTTTTTAATTGGTATAATAAATAAGTTTCTATTTGTTTATAGAAAATGACTAGATATTTGGTTCATTTCGATCACTGAAAATTGCTAACTAAATAAAGGCTAATATACAGAACATTAATAAAACCTATTCAAATGTACTCAAGAAGTTAAAAATAGGGAATATCAACCTTTTGCTTTTGGGTTATTTTGTTTGTTTATGTCTTGGAAATCCTTAGTTCTTATCTGTCTCCGATGTACTTATAACTGGGGGGAGAAGAAACTTATTACTACACCTAATAATCAGTTTAATGACATAAGCTTTAAAAATTTAGTACACAGCAATATGTCTAGACGGGTAAATGTACTTCTTTTACTGTAGTATAAATAAACCAAAACAACTAGCATCTAATCTTCATAGTGCATTAACTCGATCTCATTTACCTGTTTACTTCAGGTGTATTAAGAACTTGAACTTTGGCGTGATGTTTCGTCTAGGGTTTGAGTTGCACTATCTCCGCTTATCCAAACAGGAATTAATTAGCAACGGTAAGTACTTAAGGCTAATAAATCATATAACAAACGTACGCCATCAGAATCAGATACCTTCACGTTTGTAAAACAATAAATAAACGAAAGCCTGTTAAATTTAAAAGTTATTGTGATTTATAAGGCCATGACCTATTTCCGGTCTATTTTTGACAACCTTTACGGAATATAGATGCATCGGGTTTCAGGTACTAATCAATTTCATAACTTCGTGAGGGTCCGTGGATCTCTCAGCTTCAATTTACTGCCAGTGAAAATATGATGTGGCTGATGTTATATGGCGTATTTATCCATGTAGCCAATCATTACTAATTCAAAAATTAAAGTGGGCATGGCAAAGTAGTAAGCTGCCCACTTCACAAAAGTACTCAGTACAAAAGTAGTACACAGTACAAAAGTAATTAGTTACAACATACAGTCATTCAAAATTTGTGTAATACGTATTATTGAACTTTCAAAATAAAAAATTTTAACAATATTATCCGACGTCTTCCAACTATATCAGAACGTAGATTATGATCATCTTGTATGTATGTATATCGTATTGTAGATTCATGAAATTGGTGTATAGAAATACAAGAACATGTATATGTCTACAACAAAGCGAAACGTTTCTTAGAAATCCTAATATATTGGTTCACCACACTGTATGAGCTATGCAGCATTTTAATGATGTCCCTAACAAAACTATCAAAGTTACCAATCAAGCGTTCCAAGAATCGCCATAAAGTTTCACCGATGTACGTTCCATTATAGTAACTAACTTAAAAGGTTAATGCTTTTCCATTCTACAGACTTGTTTCTTATGTAGCTTCAGCTCATTGCCAAACCCAGGGCTCGTGATTTCGCGCAAGTCTGTCTGTCTGTTCTATGGTGGTGACCGTAAAAGTGAGAAATCAAGAATTTTCTAGAATGTATAACCTATAAATACCATTTGTATCAGTCCCGTATTAAATAACACGCCCCATAATAGGCCACTTTTGGTCAGAAGCCATTCAAAAGTTATAATTGCATCTCGTGATCAAGGACACAGTCCAGTAAAAATAAAAATAATTCAAAGCTTTCCGAAAAAATAATGATTCATGAGCAAATAATAGAAATGTTACTTTTTAATTATATACTGATTTATAACATTTAAAATATGAATTTATGATTGCAGTAAGGATACCAGTCCGGTATATGTGACAATAATATTCATAAGGTTTTTTTATTGCTTAGTATCTTATTATTTATTAAATTAAGTTTTTGTATGTAATTTTCTTCTATTTATGTTTTTGGTTTTTAATTGTAGTCGTGAGGATACCTGAATAGGCGAAACGGTGACTGATGATATATCATTAAAATTAAAATAAAAACAAATCAATTTAGTAACTAATAAACCAGCAAGGAGCCCTGAAAGTATTTTTGTATGTACTTCTTTCGTTTTTTAATGATCTTGATTTATTTCATTTATAAATCAACATTTTACAAAATATTATTCCAATAATGGTCCAATAATAACAATTGCTACGGAATGGAGACGCTAACTGGTCCTTTACCATAAGCAGGGAGCTGAAGCTAATGACGATGCTTTACAGATAGCAGGAATATTCTACCTGCAAAAGCAACCAACATTTTTAAACGATACTTGTAGCCATAATGAATACAAGGTATAACTATTAAATAACGGTACAGTGATTGCAATTAGTAATCAAAGCAGTTAAAACCGGTAATAACTGTATACTTAGTAATCATTAACCTGTCTGAAACTGCACGTCAAGCAGCAATTGGTCATTCAGCTGATTGTGAGTCGGTATTTAGTTTGGCTGTGTTTTCTGAAGAGTGCCGTCAAAGAAAAAATAAAATTGCCTTGTTTGAAAATTCAGCAACGGATTTAATTTTACACGTTTAGCGAGATCACAAAAGACAATAATAGAATTTGAATAAATGGACTGCTTGCCTCGTGCGCATCTCTTTGAGTGCACAATAGACTCAGACTTGATAATGATAAGGCTCTTGACGACCTTGCGCATGGAAAACAATAATGCATTGGTGTATTATCTAGGTATTTACATATTTAAGCGTGAAAACCCAATTACGAATTAATAATTTCACTTTTTATTTTAGATTCTGGAAAAAGATGTGTAAATGTATATTTTTTTAAATAATTTATTAGAACATACACAATTTTGGCTGGGACTCATACTGTCAAAGAAAGGCACAGTCCCAAAATAATAAACATGCTATTATTATCATGAATTTCACACTTTTCGGAAAACTCTGGGAATACTCACAAACCTGGGACAACAAGTATAAGCACAGATAATTTATTGTGCTGAATTTTCGCCCAACCCTGGCATTTCTCCAAATCTGTTGCTTACTGGATCTGTTATTAATTTTATTAGTGCAAATTAGAAGAATATTAAAGGAGAAAGCATAAAACTTGTATAAATAGGTATCGTTATTTAATAGGCATACCTCGTATTGCTGTCGAGTAAGTTAAACTTTTTTTCTGTGTGTCCGCATGAATTTAAATTCGAATTGATTAAAATTTAGACCATCTTTTAGGCTACAGTCATAAATATTGTGATGAGATTTTAGAATTTAACTATAATTATATATTGAAAACTAGTTTCATTTAGAGAAGCAACTCGTCTGCTGAAATTTCCTGAAGGTATTGCCTATATAGGTTACCTTTTTAGGGGCATCATAGTTTTACTGTTTCGGCTAAAAAAACTCTAGTTAAATTGACAAAGAAATGAACAATATATTAAAAAGTCAATACCCGGTTTTAAAGATAAGCTTATGTCAATAATTATTTGCTGTTAAATATAAGCAATTTGAAAGTGGACCGGTGGTAGACATTCCAAGCGGCTATTAATCCCTTGGTCAGTACATCCAAGCGGAGTGAGCTACACCCTAAATGAAGATTACCCTCAAAGACGGATTAGGGATAACGGTCCGGTGATTTGCTTCCTAGGGCCCTAAAGAGCCGATTCATTAAATCCCATTCTTAGCACCATTAAAGGCCCCGTGAAATTAATCCACCATTGATTCATAGTGCCCGTGAACTCATCGAAAATTCACCTGAAAACCAAGGATTTATCTCTCCTTGGAATTCGTCAAGTGGCAATAACTTTTCGGCACTGTTTGATGTTTCGTGGAAGTTTCTGAAAACTTCATATGCCATAATCTATTGATTACCAAAAAAAATTCAGTCACTACGTGATAATACATTATTAAAAATTAAGATGTTTTTTAGTGAAATTGTAGAGATGGTAAAGAATAGAATTCAGCTCTTGGTTGCCATAAGGATTACTTTTTAGTTATATTAATTACCTATGAGTGGGAGTCCTGGCAATGGCCGGTGTCTCCAATCTTGTCCTGAGCGACTGTGGCTCTCGCGCTCTTGGTCAGCTTCCACTGGCTCGTATCCGGTGACACGGCTGACGGAGGAGCGTGGGGGACTTCCCAAGACTCCGCTTCCTCTTTCGCATGCGAGGGAGGTGACAATCATGTGGACTTGGGAGGTCTCTGAGCTGCTTGTAAATACTTGTAAATGAATAAGCGAGTGAATGAAAATTGTAAATATGTTATGAATGTGAGCATTTATCACAATTACTTATTTCCCAATGAGGCAGATTGTAATTTTATTATAATAAAAATGTATCAAATATATAATTACATTCACTCACTTATTAAGGGTTCCCTCGTGAACAGCTCAACTCAGAACGTCGATGCAGTTTTAAAACTGAAATACTTCCTAAGAACGGTAGTAAAAGGTATGGTTAAAATGGAGAGCAGTAGTAGTACGTTGTAATCTAACAATAGCGCATGCGCAGAACTGCACTCAAACTAAACAAGTTGATTTTGAGTTGCCTTATAAAAGGCAGATTGTAATTATTGCACAATAAAGATTGTTATATGATTATGAATAGATTTAATCACTGGGAAAACTCTTAACCTTATCATCTAAATACCGAATAATTGAAATTGTAGAAGCTCTTATCAATTTGTTTTACCTTTGTAATCGATGGGGAAGGTTTCAAAATACAAAAGCCAACATAACGGCGTGCATTGTACAGTCGTTAGCCAAAGACATCTTTTTTGCAGCAAGCGTTTCTCCGTGTTTTTTGAACATACCTCTGAAATTTCAAATCTTCGATAAGTTTTATTACCGTTTTCGTAATACATAGACACAGAACGATGAAAGACTACTTTGTTCTTATCTTATATGTATATTATATATTCGACCGTATTACGTATCTACTTTATTTATTTTTTTAATTTGTAAATCTGGGTTAAGTATGTACACATTTATGCGTAAATATGTGATTGTGAGTTAGTATGTCTGTGTGTTAAGACCCAAGCCTTACATATACATAAGTATATTTTACCTTCAGCTGACAGGGTCTCAAAGCTCCATTCAACCCTAGAGTGGTAGGTATACGTTCTATGGAAACCCCCTGCTCACTGCTGTTTGGGGGTTAGTTCATTTACTTCAGATCTGAACAAAGCAAGTTGTGTTCTCTCAGTATAAATTAGAGTTCAATGTTTATTTAAGAGTGGTTTTTAGACATAGGAAGCGTCTAATCATTCTTTAGTAATCACCTCCTTGCATCCTAAACATCCTTCTATCCAATAGGGGATTACGCTTGGCTGTTTAACTTATTGATTGTTGCATCATTTGATTTATAATGCATGACTACTCCTCAACTAAAGCACGTGTGTGTAGACATTTTATTTAAAATTTTTAAGCAGCTCGTCGATTTATTTCCTCCAAAAGTTTAATTTAATTTTTTTTTATTTGTGCTTTGAACATTTTAGAGGAGACTGACTGTCCAAATCCCACTCAAGTCCAATATTAAATTTTGGTCGATAGTAATCAGTAGTTATCTCTGCGACAAAATTATGCCTTAGCCAGGAAACTGCTGAAATTTCTACTCCCCCTGGCTTAATATTTGTTCTCTCTAATTGAAAGGTCTGTATTTTAGAATGTTTTTTATAAATAAAGCCATGTCAAAGAAAAAAAATAGTTATAGTATATTGCTCCAGATAATAAAGATGTTCTTATTATCGTATAAAACGTTCGAAAAATCTTGGCAGTTGAGAAAATAATTGTGGGCGGCGACATTGCGGCGTTTATGACCGTCGTGAATGAAGTGGTACCCCCTTCTCCCTTCGCTACGCCTGTGTTTAGGAGATACTCGAGAGTGAATGGCCTAAGGAGAAGAAAGTGGCATCTTTAATGTGCATAGAAACCGTTTGAAGAGAGAAAAGGCCGTCGAGTATATCTGCTGGCCGGTCTGGGCCCATCACCGGCGCCCTTTATTATTTAGAGTCTCCATATGGCCGACCAGCTATCTCCGATCTCTTTTTCCTACCTAGCTCCCCGTGCCTAAATTTTTCATCTTGACGCCTGACCGCAACCGCAAAAACCGACCGACCTTTCAAAACTCATCTTCTAAAATACTCTCAGATTTTCTAGCAAACATACACCAAATTAATATAATATGATTGAATGTAGTCCTTTTTTCGCGAAGACAAATGCGCCGTCAATTAATTTATTAATAATGAATGTTAAATTATTTTATCTTTTGTGCCTGGAGAGAATACTTTGTGAAATAATTTGTTTTATAGTGAAATAGTTTATTAGCTTTATTTCAATCAATTTTATTAAGATAAAATTACAATCTGCCTTTTATTAGGCAATGAGTAATTGATATAAATGTCATCATTCATATCATATTTACATTCATCATTCACTCGCTCATTCATACAATATTTACAAACAGGCCAGAGGCCCCCGAGTCCACAAGGTTGTCACCTCCCTCGCATGCGAAGGAGGAAGCGGGTTCTTGGGGAGTCCCAAAAAAGAAATTTTATGTGAATTTTAATTTATGTATAAGTAATAACTTCTGTTAGTTGCATGTGTTTTTCAAACACCGATAGTTATACACTTGACAGGTGCATATCGGTTTTCTTTCCAGGTGTTCTAGTAGGTTTTCAGTTTTGAAAATAACAACAACAATTAAAAACAATAAACAACAATATTACCTTATGATTAAACTTAATTTTAAAAAACATAATTTTGCGTCATATTCAGCTTTAGATGGAGAAAATATTTTCTTTAATGTCATAATTATGTAATGACAATAATTGTAAAAGGACACATAATCGTATGTGTACAACATATAACAGAAGGAAAAAAGTCACTAATTATCGCTGAGATAAGTATGGCAAAACTTTGGCACGGCTAAAAATAAAAACATGACTGAATACTATTAAAAAATAAAACTTAAAATTAGGAAGAGGCATAAAAACAATTTACTGGCACTGATGATTGAATGTATCCCACAAGTGAAATAACGCCACCACGGCCAGATACATCAAGTGCACACTTATCGAAGCGAAAACGGAAGTTATCCAAATCCATCACTTCCTGGAGTGAGAAAGAAGAAAAATGCTTGTCCACAGGCGTCTAAGAAACACGTAATAATGATGTGATAACCTATAAGTGATTTCTTTGATTGCCTTGATGTGCTGATGGTGGTAGTCATTGAGAGCTCAGACAGGACCACGGCCGTGAGAGGTGACACCAGTAGGAAGCGAGATAGAACTACATAAGTGATCCCCTACCCTTGTTTGGGGACCAAGCTGTGTTTTACTGTTTACCTATTATTGGTCTATGGCTTCATCTTCCTCCCAGTCATCCTGCCTAAAAGTACATGAGATAGAGCCACTACACCGGTGTGGTACTGTGTCCAATCCATTCCTGAGTACTCTGTCCAAATTTCTGAATTAGTTTGGATCAAAATCTAAAACAGATTATTTTAACCAGAGATGGTTCAATATATAAATATTGTAGCAGTTTTTGTTTAATTTATTGTTTATTGATGTGTTTATGCCACGACCATTAATTTACATAACCGTTACATAACGTATTTACTTATTATTTATTTATAACATATTATTTAATTTACATAATGTAACTGTGAGGGTAGCCTGTATCAACTAAATTTACGTTTTTTATCATATGTAATATGTAATAGCATATGTATATATAATCCATATATGGATAAATGGACACAGACAATAAAAAACAGCTTGGTTCCCAAACAAGAGTGGATATAACTTATCTAGTTCCACATATATATTATATACATAACACAATATAAAATATATTATATAACAAAACACGGGGAGTCTTGGGTCTTTGTTCAAACCTTATCTGACTACCGTCAAAGCAACACGAGGTGTAGTAAGTATGGTATCAGATGTTTCTAATCCTCATTGAGTTCTCATCCCCTTGCTTCCTAAAATATCCTTTCTATCTAATAATTAGTGCATGTTATTATTATTATCCATTCACTAAGAAAACTAAAGTAATTTGACAATGTCTAACTATTTTATTGCTGCATTGTTTTATTTCATATTGAAAAAGTAACTTCACAACTATTGGATACATCATGTAACGTTTATATAGTTGTTTTGTTGCCATCAACTATATATAATTTGAGATTGACCTCTCCAACTGTCAGCTGACTGTATCCCATACCTATTATTAGAGAAAAAACTACAACTTATCTAATAAATAATTATATCATACATTATTATTAGTTATTACGTAATTCAATATTTTACTGTACGCTTTTTCATCAGAATTGTAAAAAAAACGCCCTTTTTATGAACCATACAGTAATGGTTTATTTCTTGGATTGTTCTATGGCCTATCAAGCCTGGAACGGAATAAACTTTATTGAGCTGTATAGGGCGGCATTTAAACAACTGTAAAACTGAATTTTATAGCATCACACCCCCTAACCTCCCAAGATCTTCCGAACCGCAGCAGCGACCAAACATTGTTATATTTACGAGCGATCCAGAAGCCGGTAATAGTTTATTAATTGTCTTATGCTTATGGTCCTTAGAAAGGTTAGTAGGCAAGTTTTGAAAAAATGTTAATTAAGACTTGCTAATATATTTTTTTTTTTAAATCTACTGTAAGGTGAAGGAAACTTTTAACACAAACTATACTTCATTTCGTGGGTTTTATAACCAGATGTACCTGCTGTCCATTCAATATTTTTCTCCCTAATGAAATTAACACCAATATCCCTTTTTTTAGTTGTAATATGAATTAAATGATTAAAGACATAGAAAATCACAAAAAAATTACATCCATCAGAAAACCAAACGTATTATATTTATTTATTTATTTTTTTTGTGAAAATTACAATCTGCCTTATTAGGCAATAAGTAATTGAGATAAATGCCCTCATTCATACCATATTTTCAATTCATCATTCACTCACTCATTCATACAATATTTACAGACAGCCCAGAGGCCTCCCAAATCCACATGTTTGTCACCTCCCTCGCATACGAAAGAGAAATTGGAGTCTTGGGGAGTCCCCCACGCTCCTCCGTCAGCCGCGTCACCGGATACAAGCCAGTGGAGGCTGACCAAGAGTGAGAGAGCCACAGACGCTCGGGACATGATTGGAGAAACTGGCCATTGCCAGGACTCCCACTGTCACGCATTTATAGCAGGTCACGAGGCCACTGCCGTTTCAGTCTCCGGGGGGATTATAGGGATGAGTGGTGCAGTGCCACGACTGTGGTACGGGATTAGAGTGGTTGGATAGGCTACTATGGTCTGCTGGATAGCTGTCCCCCATAGCTCTATTTCGTATGACCAGATTGGCTTAAGTATAACGTTGTAGATTAGAAATTTATTTTCTATAGGGAGATGGGATGTCCTTTGAAGTAGTCTGTACAGTTGTCAGACGCTTTAGTTGTTGTCTTTTTAGCTTCGTATGTGGGTTCCAGGTCAGTAGTTTGTCAAGATAGAAGCCTAAGTACCGTACTGTCTTGGATAAAAGGAGATAAATAGGATTAAAATAAACTAGAGGACAAGACTTGCGACAGAGGGTGAAGGTAATGTGGGAACATTTTGCTTCATTAACCGCCATTACTCGATCTGATCAAGGTGTTTTTGAAGGTTATGGGATGCTATATCGGGATCTGGGTTGGATGAAAAGACTGCAGTGTCATCTGCAAATGTGGCCATGAAGGTATTGGAGGTAGAGGGGAATTCAGCGGTGTATAGGTTATAGAGGATGGGGACTAGGACACTGCCCTGTGGAACTCCTGCCTTTATGGGGTAGTAGTTAGAATATTCTAAACACAGCGGACTTGGAAGAAGTGGTTTGAAAGGTAGGACTGCAGGATTAGGAAAAAGGTCTGTGATAAATGACTTTTAAGCTTGTAGAGAAAACTTGTCAAAATCTTGACCTATATCAAGAAAGGCAGCAGTGCAATACTGTTTGGTTTCAAGGGCTGAGGAGTTGTGATCAAGAATGCGAAGGCCTTGTTGAGCAGTGGAATGTCGTTGACGGAAACCAAAATGGAAAAAGGTTTTTGGATTCAACAATTAGAAGTTATTTTAATACAATTGAAGGACGTTTTAATAGGAGTTTCTCGAATATTTTTGAAAGAATAGGAAGTGGGCTAATTGGACGGTAAGACGAGGTGTCATCGGGTGGTTTACCGGGTTTGGCTTTAGGAGGAAGTTGTTTGAGAATTTGAGGAGTAAAGAGATCATATCCAGGGCATTTTCGGTAAGGTAAGTTTTTCAGAAGGTATTTGACCTCAGAGGGGTGAACGGCTTTTGGTGGAAGTGAGAGAGGAATAGGCGAAGTGAGGAAATCTTCCACAGTTGTGCTGTGAGTATGGCTTTGATGAGAAAGGTGAGGTGTGAAAGTATGGGTAAGATGCAGAGCAAATTCCTCCGACCTATCCCCATCCAAAGCCACCCAGGGTCCATCATCACGACGGAGTGGATGTGAAACAGGTTGATACTTTAGGATTGCTTTGGTTACATTTCACAGTGTATTATCCCTGGTAGACGGAGAGGAGAGGCGGGAATGGAAAAAATCCTCCCGATTCTTTCAAGTATATTTATTAAAATATTAATATGTCAAGCTAAAATTATTGATAACAATACTTGATTAACATGTCATTATTTGTTGTGTCTTTAACTTTCTGATTATGTTAATCATCATTTTGCCATTTAGTTTGGTTTTTTTTTAGTTTTTTTTTAAAATTGTTTTTGGAACCACTCGTAACAATAATAGCAGATTAATTCCTAACGTATGGATACACAAAGTATGGAAACAGTAAAAGTGGCCTAATAGGTTTATTAAGTGATGAATCCTGCCCGGGTTCTAGCCTGGTTTCAAAAAACAGTACTCAACCACAAAATTTTTTTCTCCAAGTATCTAGCAGCTTCCTTAAATATAAATAGGGCATTCAACATGGTCTGGAAACGAAACGAAAATGGATACTACGATCAGTCACTTACATTATGATATTCCTAGCTAAACATTAGAACACGTTTATAGGAAATATTTAAGAATTCAATTGAATTTGGTGCCTCGAGGGGCATCTTGAACACCACCATTGTTCTGTGATTAGCAACTATATAATGGGCTATGTATGCTATTAATTGCTGTGTGTTGTCCGGCTAATTACTTAATTAATCAATACACCTCACTTACCTTAGTCAACTACCTTTTGCTACAGTTTCTAATTAAATATCTTTGGCATAAGAGATTAAATTTACGTTAATTAAATAGTAATAACGTGTCCCATCCCAACAATTACATGAATAAAATAATAGCTAAAGAACATATTATTATTAATTAACAGTAAATTTCACGTGACCTATTTTCCCTTTCAAAGGGATAATCTCATGCTGACCAGTGGAAGTTAGTATATACGGTATTTGAAAATCAAATGACAAAAGGATGATAAATATAAATAAATCAAAAGAAGCATAAAAAAAATAATTATTAATGAGAAGTATCATAGAGAAGATATGCTGACAAAAACCCTGCATGGGCGAAACAAAATGAACATATATTATTTCCATTCTAGGAATACTGTACGATACAGTTAAAAATGAGTACATAGTATTTGAAAATAAAATAAAAATTTATTTGGTGGCAAAAAAAACTCAAAATGATTTTAACTAAAATAATATTAAGGTAAACGAAATTAGACTGGAAACGAGCAATGATTTCAGTGCAAAAAAAATTTCACTGGGGCTAGCTCGGGATGGAGACTAAAAGACTGTAAATTATATATAGAGAGAAATCGAAACTTAAAGGTGATTCGTCAATTCCACGCCAAAGCTCGAAGACAGACCTACATGTGAGGTGAGGGGTGTTAATCAGAAAAATCTATGAAAACAAGGTTTCGGGGCATTCACGTGTGGTCAGTTGGCTCCAAAGCTGCCGTTGAGAGAGTAAGCCCTCATCAGTCGAATATTCCATGTAAAACTTGGGTAAAATAAGCCCACAAACAAAAATAACTCGACCCAAGAGAACGAGTAAAAAACTATGGACTAACAAAGCTCCAATGCTCTGGTAGAACATGTATGAAAAACGCCAATGCGTAGAAACAGATAATAACATTTGTTAATAATCATTCATTACAGTGGCGTACCTTCCTACACACCCTCCAGGTGGGTGTGGTTCACACACATATTTTGGGGTGGGATTTTTCTTTTTATGTTTTAGTGTAAATTATATGAAAATAAATATCTATTATTATAATAAATAAATAAAAATTGAAAGAAACAGAATCTATGATTGTAATAAGATTGCAATTTAATAAACATTGGGCCCGACTCAACGTCGACATTTTTACCATTTTATCGGTGAAAAAAGAAAAAAACGTGGGCCGTAAATTTGCAGTTTCAATCACCCAATGAAAAAAATTAGAGCTTCAAGAGTACTTTTTAAAGGGCCACTTTTATCAAGAGAATTAGCGCTACGTCAAAAATAGACATAAAACCTAATACGATCAACCTAATACCTAATACAATCCGATGTCAAATCAATAAGTTCGATCATCTATATTGTCCAGGAGAACGCAAAACGTCAAAGACCCCCGTCCTGGACAAAAATAAAATAATCCACAGTAAGATAAAAGAAATCATTATAATTTCCACATCTGTTGCAAATATAAATAACTTATAGTAATAATAAATATCTGCAGCTCAGGCTATAGTAGCTTTTCCTAGATTGATAAAATCTAATATATACCAATACATAATCAAATAGCTTTTATGAATTAATTTTAATTATCGTTTTAATTCATGTTATAATATGGAATTTAGATAATTACATACATTTATAAAATATGCCTATATGTACAATAGGCTTATAACAATACAGAACAACTACATATATTATGCATACATATATTCATGTATATACATATATTTTTTACACTGGATTAATTACTTGTTTGACTTATTAATTGAACATTCACGAAAAACATCAATGATCCTGGCCATCTGACATACTGTTGCCTATATTAATACTGGTGTGATAAATACAGATGGATTCCAAATAAAAGAAACGTGATCACTTCTCTGAACAAACAGGACTACCAACCGAAAAGGTTTCAGCAGGAATGCTTAAAGGAGTTATGGGTTATAGAACATTTAAATCTATAAGAGAACTGTTTTCGTGTGCTCAGACTCGTCCATCTTGATCAAATCATAGAGCAACATTTGCCCCAGGCTCCCAATCATAGCGGAAACATTTGCCTTCCTATACTTCTTAGACAATGTAGGAGTAGAAGTTACTTGACGTCACTAAGCACGCATACAATAATTTAAAATTTTTTTTTTTTTTAAAATGGGCAAAGTGACTGATATTTATAATACGGCAGGGAACTGAATTGACCATAGACTTCAACGTTTAGGAACAAATAAATAAAGAAATTGAGCAAGACATAGGCCACGCAAAACAGAGCCAAACAAGAACTTACCGTTGGCATTCAAATACAGACTTCCGATCAATACCAACTCTCAGGATACCTGACGGCTTGAAGGAACTACTGACTGACACAAAGACACTAATATATCCTACAAACTTAGAAGTAACAATTTTTCTAGCAATATCGTACAATTGAAAAACTGATAAGAACTTAATCAGTGGCGTCCTTAGATATTTAGCCATCTTAGTCAAAATCAAGAGTGTTTTTTAAAAATAACTGAAGATAAATAAACAGTTTTTTTTATTTGAACAGATTTCACACATAATGATACAACGTAAGCGCGTTTATATATTTACTTTTGTCTATATATATTTTAAACAGCAACCATAAATACAGCAGTTCATATTAGGGTTTATGTCTATTTTTGACGTAGCCTTAATTCTCTTGATACAAGTGGCCCTTTAAAAAGTACTTTTGAAGCTCTAATTTTTTTCATTGGGTGACATTTCAAACTCCAAATTTACGGCCCACGTTTTTTCTTACGTAAAAATGTTGACGTTGAGTCGGGCCAAATGTTTATTAAATTACAATTATAGATTCTGTTTCTTACAATTTTATTAATTTATTTATTTTCATATAATTTACACTAAAACATAAAAAGAAAAATCCCACCCCAAAATATGTGTGTGGTCCACCTGGAGGGTATGGAGGAAGGTACGCCACTGTAATGAATGATTATTGGCAAATGTTATCTATGCTTGGGCTTGCCATATTCTTAATCCATAGATAGTATTTTCAAATTTCACTACTAACTAAACTACCACTGATAATTCAAACTTTGCTAGAGAAAGCTTTGGTAGCCAAGTCGTGATAACAGGCCGTAGTTAGTCACAGCAGGAAACATCAATACCATGTTCAGGTTTGAAAGAAGAATTTTATACTAATAAATTTTGCTTTCCAAGTAAAATCATATATGTAATTAATAAAACATTTAAAAAAAACAAAAAAAACCAATCGCCTGTCCAATCTAAATGAAACCTATATTAACAACTAATGTACGCTTAAGCTTACAATCTACAAGCTTACTAATTGTATTAAAAAAATATATATATCTAATCGTCGACAAGAACCATCGTTGACTCGTAGAAAAATTGTCACTTGAATGTGACATGAAATTTTTTCTAACCCCTGGTATCGATTGATATTTTTTTGACTAATTGATTGTTACTGTATATCATAAAAACGAATTTTAAATTCAAGCGTGTTACAAAATTATACCAACAAGTGGAGGAAAACTGTTTTTGAAACATTGATATAATTTGTAGTATAAAAACTCGGATTGCCGTGTATGTTTAGGGAATGGGCACATAAAGGTACTCACCGTTTGAGAATGGGATCCTCCATTGTAAGGGAAGGCGATTGTAACGTCTTTCTCCCTGTTTAAGTGCGCCCATAAGAATCGTAAATAAATCCTATTTATATCCGCTGCCCCGTAGCCTCCAACTAATGGTCAGCTTTTTACTAAACAGCTTCCTAAAAGCTTTAACTCCAACTTAAAGTACTTAAATGTAATTACAGAAAGGGGAATGAAGAGGCTTTAAGAACACTCTTTATTTCCCCCCCGAAGTTAAACGTAGACTAATCCCGCCTTCCCTGATCCAACCTAAAGAGGATAAGGGAAAGAAGACAGGACCGAGGGAGTCTGAATATGGAAAACCGACAGGACCTTGAAGGTCTTCATATTCAAATCGTCAACTTAGGTGTTAATTACCTAAGTCTGGCCTCATTTCCTGTCACCTTCCACCTCTACCCCCCCCCCGTCAGGGAGATTATGTCAAATATTAGCCAGTTGAGGTCATGAATATTCGCCTGCCAGAAGTTACTCCTCCGACCTCCCCTAAATATGAACACTTTCAGTCACCCATATTAAAGCCGGGTCTTAGCCTGGTCTAGGTAACGTCTAAACCTCAACTGCATTGATTTATAGTTCTTAGACAGCCCAGTTTGCTCCGAAACGTAGTTAACCGACAACCTGGCAGTATTTCCCTTTCTGATGGTGGCGGATGAATATTTTGAAAAACAAAAAAGGTTTGCCCTTGAAAATTCAAGTCAAAACTATTTTCATTTTAGCCTTACTATCCCATTAAAGCAGGAGTTCCACAGGGCAGCGTCCTGGGTCCCACCCTCTATAATCTATACACCACTGATGTCCCCTCTACCACCAATACCTTCTTGGCAACATTCGCAGACGACACTGCAGTCCTGTCAACCCATCCAGACCCTAATATAGCATCCCAAAACCTTCAAAAACACCTCGACGAGATCGAGTATTGGTGCAACCAATGGTGAATCAAAGTCAATGAAGGAAAATGTTCCCACATAACCTTTACCCTCTGCCGCAAGTCCTGTCCACCAGTCTTTTTAAATTCAATTCCTCTCCCTGTGTCTGAGACAGTACGGTATTTAGGCTTCCATCTCGACAAAAGACTGACATGGAACCCACACACGAGGCTAAAAAGACAAGAACTAAACAGACGCTTTGGACAACTGTACAGACTACTTCGAAGGACATCCCACCTCTCAATAGAAAACAAACTACTTATTCACAAGGTTATACTTAAGCCAATCTGGAAATACAGAATAGAGCTATGGGGGACAGCAAAAAAGTCGAACATCAAGCGCATCCAATCCTTTCAATCAAAAGTCCTAAGAACAATAGTAAATGCCCCTTATTACGTCAGCAACAAAACCCTTCACAATGATCTGAATATACCCTATATTCTTGAACTCATCCCTTCCAAGTTCATAAAATTCCATAGTAACCTATCCAACCACCCTAATTCCCTAGCACAGTCATTGCACTGCACCACTCACCCCTATAATCCTCTTCGGAGATTAAAACGGCAGTGGCCTCGTGACCTGCTATAACTAAGTGATAGTGGGAGTTCTGGCAATGGCCAGTTCCTCTAATCATGTCCTGAGCGTCTGTGGCTCTCGCGCTCTTGGTCAGCCTCCGCTGGCTTATCCAGTGACGCGGCTGACGTAGGAGCGTGGGGGACTCCCCAAGACTCCCCTTCCTCCTTCGCATGCGAGGGAGGTGACCCTTGTGGACTTGGGGGGCCTCTGGGCTGTTTGTAAATATTGTATGAATGAGCGAGTGAATGATGAATTGTAAATATAGTATGAATGATGACATTTATCTCAATTACTCATTGCCTAATAAAAGGCAGATTGTAAAAAGTTAATCTATAATAATAAACATTGTCAATGACTTATTATTTTAAAGTTAACACTCAATTATAATAGGCAAAATGAGTGTTAACGTCTATTCATTTTAGAATTAATAATTTTTAATTGAAGTAGTGAACAGTTAGTTGCATAGATTAAATTATTTCTAACATTTCCGTTTTATATCATAAAGTGGGTTCTTGAAAGTTTTTTGTAAGTTTAAAAACCTTCCTCATTGCAATGAGCAGGAAAAGAGGGGATAATGATTGCACATTTCACTGATTCCTAGTTTTCACACCAATCCTCAAGTCGTTTTTACAGACACAAACCCTTTCCAAACTAGGTGTTTAACGTGTTGATAGATGCCAGTTTTGGTTTTAGGGGAGAGAGCGGTACAATTGTACTCCCGCCAGTTTGGACTCGTCTTGGAACAAATATATTACTTCAAGATCTTATGTCTTTATATTTGAATACTTGATCAAGCCATTGCCTCCCTCCTTTTGGCATTTTCTGCACTTCTGAAATCCACATGTAATTTGTCCATTGTTTTAACAAATTTAGATAATCTAGCTGTTTCACTAGTTTAGTCAAATTCTTAAGAGTAACACTTCAATAACAAGACACTTTTTATAAGATAAAAAAATACTGACCAGTATGTACCTGATGAAACGAAATGTTTACTATAATTTCAATAAAAATAATAAATGAGATAGTATTATTAGCCTCTCTAAAATAAATTTATCAATTTACCAAACATTTTAAAATTTAGTTAAATTTTCAGCATTACTTTACATATATGCAGACAAGTGGTATACTATTCCCAAATTTTATTTTACAAGCAGAACACTCTATTTTGGTTTTAGTAACAATTGCAAAAATACAGTTGTAATAGGAAGTTAATAATATTAAAAAAAATTATAACAAGATTATTGGTCTCATAGAATGGATACTTGAGAAAGAAATATGCTTCTCATTCTAACCAAAAACTCACCTTTCAAAAGTGATGCACTCTGTTCCTGGTCAGCATTTAAAGCAGTCCCGTCCAAGGTGATCTTTCTGGCTATTCGTCTTCATAGTCGAAATTTTCCGATAATGAAAGAAAATTACTTTTCTTCCGTTAAAAAAATTGGACGTTATTTGCAATTCGCAAGATGGGACCTCTTCCACTCTCTAAGTTAACTTTGCAATTTTTTCAGATCCCCATTTATTTTTTTTTACCAATTAAATCTCCTTTCAACAAATTTTGAGCTGAAGCTTATTTTTGAAATGTACGTGGACGAACAAAACGAGAAGGACGTGAAAATTGAATTTTGAAAGGTCTTCATACTTGTTACTGCAATTCACCATTCAAAGAAATTTAAAAACAAATTATAAAGTCAACAGCCCTTCTAGATATTATATGCACTTCTAAGCAATTACGTGAATGCATAAATTTTTAAATCTGATTGATAACTCTAGCCGATCCATGGATAAGTAGCCTTTCTATATTTATTAATATTTAAAAGATTACTAACATAATAAATTTACTACAACAATTATGAACTAATTTGTATTTATTTAAATAATAAATAAAGGTCACAGAAAGCGCAGAAACGATATAGGACCGGAACTTGGCGTGACAACTTGATATTTTGAAACAGGTGAAAGTTTATTATGGTTAAAGGATGTGCATAATTTATGTAGCCAAAGCAGGGAGGTTTGTAATACCACTGTCCAAGTGATTCACATGTACCATTGGGCAGAAACCAGATTTCAGCCTCAAGTTCGACCTACGCTAGTGAAAGTATTAGGAGGAATTTGGTTTTTGGTAGTGATGAATACGTCGGTTTTGTGATCTAGGTACTGAATGTAAATGTGAAAATATTTGGTTAGATCCATGAGTTTGGTTGTAACGGTTAAGAGAGCTTTCATCTATCATATTCAATTATTTATAGTTGTATTAGATATTACAAGTTTTGTAATAAGTCATTACATAAGCGGTGAATATATTGCAATAAATCATTTGTATTTCGTATATAAATTTGTATTTATTGGGTGTCCTGGTAATGAGGATTGAAACAAAGAATTCGAGTAACAAGAGGTTAAATATCTTTCGAAAATCAATCGACATTGACTATGTCTAACATCAGTCCTATTTAATCAAATGTAGGGTCATACAAATAAAGAAAACACAAAACAGTTTCAACTAATTCCTACATACAAGGTTTTCCTACATGTAAATAAATTTTATTTGTACGCATTAATTGTATTATAGTTTAGAAGCACTCTGGAGCCGGGCGATTATGTGTATTGAATCCAAATAGCATAAATGGAAATACAAAAATATTCTCCCTCTTTTTCTTAAAAAAAAATAAATTAAAGGCACAAATAAGACGATTCCCACGTACATAAAATGAAGTTGAGCCTCCCCATGAGCCCTTAGAAATTTCGGAACGAAAACCAAATTATATAGTTTTTGAGTTCAAAATCTCATTGTGTAGGGGGGGGGGATCCTCGTGGCCTCACGTACCCATAAAAGGCCACCACACCCCCAAAACGGGATTCAGTAATGAGTTTTCAGCTAGGAAGGCGGGGGTGGGTATTCTTCGACTCCTCAGTCAACCCCTAACCTCGGCGCCGTGCAATTGAAATTATAACTGTGTCTAACAGCGTTTCCGCTCTCAGCGGAAATGTGACAGGTGAATGACACGGGAGCCCATACAAGACCGAACCGACTCGAACTCAATAAACAGTTGAGGCAGTTCACGATGACTTTTCAGACAGCACCACCGGCGAAGTGCCAACATTTCAACCTTCTCCTGATGCGAGGACTTCGCATTAAATACAATTAGAATTATTGTAGGCCAGGCTTGTGTTAAATAGATTAATAAGGTGATACATGTAATTAAAACCGGCTGATCCCGGGGTAAGAAAACTGCTATTTATATCAACGTAATGTATGGTTTATTTTTGAAAAAATTCAAAACCAATAAAAAAGTGAAAAAAATAACAGCAGTTGGTCTGGGTGTTGGCATGTGTGTTTCAAAAACATTTGTTTAATGTTTATCAGAAACTTGTACCAAAAATGCTCCATGTTGTTCGTGAACTGCAATACAGTTATATGTAGAACTTTCATGTGGTATAGACAATAAAATTATTACATACACTAAACTCTCTAATATCCGGATTAATGTGGGTGGGGATTTGGGAAAAATCCAGATATGTGGCAGAGAGTAGGATATATACAAAATAAAGAAAAATGTGAGTAATTTTATATATTTAGAATAACCTTGACAACTATACTTCAAAATATTTGTTTAGTATTGTTTGTTTTGTTTTTTTGTCCCCTTTGGTGGCCCCTTGGTTTCGGGCCTATAAAACAACGACAAACAGCATACTTCACGAATCAGAGGACACTAAGTAAATTGCATTCCTTCAGTAGCCATAAGGCAAAATGCCCAAAAGTGTAGATTGATAATCAAAACAAGAAAAAATTAAATTCCTGACTTTTTGTGCTCTATCATCGAAATTGTTTTTGCATTTTCAATTTTGTGTTCATCTTTTATGAACATACTCCGGATGATTGTTGATCGAAGCAATCATTGACGCACCTCTATCATTAGCTCTATCAACCTCAGTCGTCAACAAACCTCTATCACCTATTGACGACTTTGAGAAAGCTTGATTCGGTAAGCCCGAACATAATTTTAAAATTTGGGACCCCAAAACACATCATCAGAAGTACGTGCACAGACCGCAAATGCTTTGTTTTTCATAACGGAGAAGTATTGGAATTCCTTTACGTATTGAGTTGCATAATTAAGGGTGGATACGTATCCCTGTTTTGTTCGTAATTGTTTCCGACCGGGTCACACGAGTCCTAAGCAGCTCTAAGACCAGTGACTAAAATTCCACTGGTATTCGTTGATCGCGAAACGATTCGTATAAAATAATCCAAGCTTTAAAAGGGGGCCACACAACTTTAAACGAAGCACTGGGAGAGCTTACTACTTGTCGAAGATCTATAGGAGAAATGGATAGATTACACATTAAGAAGATGTGCTCGATTTGAGCCCAAAATTCCTCAGAAGACGTCGTAGACCAGGAAAAACTTTGCAACGGGTGATAGAAAAGGAAATGGAATAACACAAGTATGGGAAAGCTTTAAAGCTGCCATTTGCTCCGACTGTGCCAAATTCTGGACATTCTTTCCTTAATCATATGTTGAAAGAAACATAGACAGAATAATCAAGTGTGTTATTGAACCTCTCGTTAAATCTATTAAATCAGTCATACTAATCAATCACACGGACTGATGGTCGGCAAAAGATTGTACAGAATCCATTTAAAATTATTATATCCTCTCCCTTCAGGCTCACCAGTATTTAAAAATAAATTAGAACCTAGGTCACGAAGTAGAAATTGATTATGGACGAGAAATTAAAGGTAATTGTTATGTTCCTGAAATATAATTGATATTACATGTAATAAATATCACATAACTATGAGATATAATAATATAACGATACAGCTATAATTATACAATATAATTAGTAATAATTTAATTAATTATAAATAATAATGTAATTTAAAGATCAACATATAATGATCTAAAAATTGGTACTTTTGATTAGATTTTTCTGAAAACCGACTGTTTAAGCTATTTATATATTTAAAAAAATACTGAAATTCTTATGGACTACAGGAATCGTTGGTTAGCGTCCTAAACTTTATCAAGATTTATCCTTGACATTTTTTTGTATTTATGTGTTAAATACGACCTTAATATTGGGGGAAACATAATTTATATGAACGATTGATGGGAGAATTATTTCTTATTTTATCCTTTAAAAAAATTTTCACATTTCTTTTCACCCCTACGAATGGACTAGTTACGGAATCGAAAAGTTTCCTTATCTGCCCCCTCCCCCCCCCCGTCACTTTTGATTTAATCGTAAACAGAAACGCTCCGGCCAAATGAACCTAATCTTATCTAAGCTAAAGTTTTATTTTATCTAATACATGAGCGCGTAGTTGGCGAAATGATGTTTAATCCTACATGGGTGCGGGTGTTTGGGAGAGAGGAAGGGTAATTGGAGTTCGCAACTCTCTTAGCCTGTTTAAGTAATCATTCAAACTCGAGTTGGACAAACCTCTCATAGTGTTTAGGGAATTTTTTATTTTCTACGCACCAGCATCCAAAACAAGCTGATGCGATGAGGTCTTCATGTAACTAGCAGAAAAGTGTGGGGTGGACTTGTATGATTGATACTTTTTATTTGCTGATTGATTTGGCTTTTGTTCGTTGGCGGGTTTTTAAATTAGATGCAATTTTTAGGAGAGAAGTGAACGCTAAACGATATATAAATTTCCCGTAGAAAATCAACGATTGATAAACTTCAAGCCAGGAAGTGGTATTGGAGCCCTAAGTAGTACAACTGCCCAATCTTACTAATTGCATATTCTTCATGAATTTTTCGTTCAGGCTAGACATTTGGTCGTTCCACCATTCAGCATAAGATTCTAAGTTGGGTCCAAGAACCCGGATGCTTTCGGCTTAGGCTCGTACTCTAGTTCCTAGCAATATTCTCTTGGTGGTGTGTTTCGAAGTTTACTGAATTGTTTACCATGTGAATTGTATTTTCATTGTTGAATTCCATTCCGGATTTTTGTGCCCAGTCATATATTCTACATGGTCTAACAAGGTTTTGTGCAATTGTGATAATTTCCTTGCTTGTAAATTTGGAGGTGGAATATGAAGTGGTCACTCCTATACTGATTCAGTAGTGATTGAAAATAACAAGGAATTTCGATAGAGGGAGGCACTGGAGATATATATGTCAATAGACAAGTATGCGCGATAGGAATGCCTTAGAAATCCAGTATTGAGAATTAGCATTTCGAAGTTTTCCAAAAAGTCTTCAATTATTATTCTTCTAGAGGTGAGTTGTGTGGAACCTCATAGACAGAGCCTCAGAAAGAGAACATCATGTGGTAGCTGGCTATATAAAAAGTGAAAATTTTATTTGTTCTTATCGGTTCATCTGAAGGTTGAAAACAATTTCATACAGAGAAAGTGATTCCGAAGTGTATTGATTGGAAATGTGTGTATTTCGAGTTTGCTCTGGATCGCCCGGTGTATTTCCTCCATTTAAGGACCTTCCATTATTTTGCATTGCTGTCATGTCCATAAATATTTAAAAGTTTTCAGTGAAAAACTGTTGAGTGGGTTCAGGTGTGTTCCTCGTCTTTAATTCACGGACTTAATCAGCTTTGAAACGCGTAATCTCATCCCCTATCAATACAACAAAGGTTGGGACATTTCAAACGAGGACATTGATTCTAATTGGGCCCAGAGATGTTTTCACTTGACCCCGCTTTTTACGTTATTAAATTAAGAAAAAAACACTTATTAGAACAAAACAATTGAAACTCGTACTCCATAGAAATAATAAAAATCAAAACAAACTTACATTTGTATTACGCAACACATAGATAAAAGAAATAATTAATTAATAAAAATAACTAGCAATAATTATCTGCGGAAGCTGTCCTTAATACCTTGGGACGGTCAAGACGACATGGAACCAGCTTTCGGACAAGTCTAATCAACACGACATATCTCCTACAGATCTTTTTTATTACTAAGGAAATGTCTGTTGTTCAAACATAGTGGAAAACATTTTTTGATATGCCAAAGCTAACTTTGGGTGTCCCCACCCATCGTATTATAATAGAGGTTTGTATGTAGCCTACCAAAATCCCTTCCTGGAACCCATTTACCCATTTCCGTTAAACAGCTGCTTTGAAACTCTTTCAACAGCTTTATAGTCCCATAAACGTAAGATTTTTTTACTTTAATTCATTATTTTTTTTCCATAGCATTCCTTATCTGGGCCCTATTGGACAACTTTATTCTTCCGTACTTCAACTTTTGAAAGTTATCATCAGGTACATTTATTAAACTAGGAGAACAATAATAAATAGACCAAAGCGAATGAAAATTCTCTTACGGTATGGAAATAATATAAAACAAAACAAAATTATTGGTTTACTTACATTGTTATTTTATAGCACAGAAATAAAATAAATAATTAAGTAATATAATTATCTAGAACTCTTGTCTGCAGAAGCTGGTCATAATCCCTAAGAGTGGTCAACACGAACTATCTCTTTGTTACTAATGAATTGTCTGTTTTTCAGGCACAATCAGAGAAGAAACCTTTTTTTTTTGATATGCCAAAACTTTCTTTGGGTGCCCCCCCATCGTATTATAAAAGAGTTTTGTATGCAGCCTACCCAAATCCCTTTTTTTCTTCTTCCCTATCCGTTCAACTCTTTCATCGGATATACCAGACTCATGAAAGTAGGCTTTTCTACTTTAACTCATTATTTTGATTCAATGGCTATTCTTATGGGGGCCTATCGGACAATTTTATTTTTCGGTATTTTAATTGGTGTAAAGTTATCATCAGGTACATTTATTAAAATGATTGAGCATTTGAGTTGATTAATTACCAAAAGAAACTAAATTAGTCCCAGTCACCTGACCTGTGCACCGGAAAAAAAAAGAAAAGCCAATGCACGCATTTATTCCACAAGTCATTTCATAAAGTAATTCTGATTCTGAAGCGGTATATGAAAGCTTTTTAAAACTCAGATAACAATAAAGAAACTTTTCTGTTATCGCTGAAGTAAAAAAAAGAACTCTGGCCCTTTGATAGGGACTTCTAGACTGCCGTTTGTGCAACTTTACGAGGAGGCGAAAGGATAGAGGAACAAAAATTAGTTCCAGCATATTATCTCTGTTGCCGGGGATTTCTCTGTTGCTTCCTCGCTTTCTTCTAGCTCATTTTCGTATTCATTCTTCTTGCTACTTTCTAAGGAAACTAGCAATAGCAGTTCAACCATGGATTAGTAGCCACCTGATTAAAATTTGCTTCTGGTGAAACTAAATTGTATTTTGAAAATATAAATTAATGTAATAAAGGACGCAGAAATTAAAAAAAAAAATCCTAATGGGACTGGAGTATTTTAAAACATATTAAATATAAATACTCAATATTTTTTATTGAAAATACTTCATATTATTTATTCAACTACCTCAGTAGCCGAAAATGGCCCTATAAATCGTTTTAAAAATAAATACACATTCTTTTGAAATAAATGATTATTTTAAAAGAGGTACTTTTCGGCTTTACCCTAAAGAATGCAGTATATATGCGGGGAGTATGTGTGATGAATTGTTTATTTTTTGTTAGTCAGAGCCCTGTTTATTTATTTGTGCGATATTATTATTCATAGTTGTCATAGTAGCAGAATAAAGATTTTTTTCTATATATGAGTTTTTGTAGCAGTACATTATCAAAACATAGACAGTCGTAAACAACAAAAGAGGCTTTTTTGGTACAGTCATACCTGCCACACAGTCATCGTTTGGTTTTTTTTTTCAGATATATTGCTTGTAAGCATACCTTGCTTTATCTTTAAAAAAAACTGCTCACCGTCCAAAGATATCCAAACAAGCAAAGGTCCTTTGTTATTTATTTGTGAGGACTAATGAGCAGGTGAGTAACCACATTTAACTTACTGTTTATGAATTGTAGCAATTCACTACATAGATATTTTCTCAACTAAAGATAGACATTTTATTGCATTAATTGTTTTTTTATATATATATAATTCCTTTATTGTGCTAAAATTACAATCTGCCTTGCTAGGCAATAAGTAATTAAGATATACGATCATTCATACCATATTTACATTTCATCATTCACTCGCTCATTCATTCAGGACATGATTGGAGAAACTGGCCATTGCCAGGACTCCCACTGTCACTTGATTATAGCAGGTCACGAGGCCACTGCCGTTTCAGTCTCCGAGGAGGATTATAGGGATGAGTGACGCAGTGCAGTGACTGTGCAACAGGATTAGGGTGGTTGGAAAGGCTACTGTGGAATTTCGTAAACTTGGAAGGGATGAGTTCTAGAATGTAGGGTATATTAAGGTCGTTATGAAGGGTTTTGTTGCTGACATAATAAGGGGCATTTACTATTGTTCTCAGGACTTTTGATTGAAAGGATTGGATACGCTTGATGTTCGACTTTTTTGCTGTCCCCCATAGCTCTATTCCGTATGTCCAGATTGGTTTAAGTATAACTCTGTAGATTAGTAGTTTATTTTCTATTGAGAGATGGGATGTCCTTTGAAGTAGTCTGTATAGTTGTCCAAAGCGTCTGTTTAGTTCTTGTCTTTTTAGTCTCGTATGTGGGTTCCAGGTCAGTCGTTTATCGAGATGGAAGCCTAAATACCGTACTGTCTCGGATACAGGGAGAGGAATAGAATTAAAATAAACTAGTGGACAAGACTTGCGACAAAGGGTGAAGGTAATGTGGGAACATTTTGCTTCATTAACTTTGATCCGCCATTGGTTGCACCAATAATCGATCTCGTCAAGGTGTTTTTGAAGGTTATGGGATGCTATGTCGGGGTCTGGGTTAGATGACAAGACTGCAGTGTCATCTGCAAATGTGGCCAAGAAGGTATTGGGAGTAGAGGGGACATCAGCGGTGTATAGGTTGTAGAGGATGGGGCCCAGGACACTGCCCTGTGGAACTCCTGCATTTATAGGATAGTAGTTTGAATATTCTAAACCACAGCGGACTTGGAAGAAGCGGTTTGAAAGGTAGGACTGTAGGATTAGGAAAAGGGTCTGTGATAAATATCTTTTGAGCTTGTAGAGTAAACCTGCGTGCCAAACCCTGTCAAAAGCTTGAGCTATATCAAGAAAGGCAGCAGTGCAATACTGTTTGGTTTCAAGGGCTGAGGAGATGTGATCAACAACGCGAAGGCCTTGTTGAGCAGTGGAATGCCGTTGGCGGAAACCAAATTGGTGTGTAGGAAAAAGGTTTTTGGATTCAATAATTGGAAGTAGACGTTTTAGTAGAAGTTTGCATTAATTGTTAATGACGAATTTTTTTATTTGTAGCTATCATGAGGACAGTATTTCTTTGTTTTTCCTAACAGTGATTGTTCTTATCGGTTGATAGCATCAACACATTTTATTTCCTTTTCATACCACTCAACAGTTTCAATCACGTGTATTGACGAAACGATTCTAAATTTAATTACCCGTAAACTTTTCATGACAAACGAAAAATTAACTAAACGGTTCATATCACCAATAGATCCACAATGGACAATAATCACATATTCTGGTCAACATTTTTAATTTAAGGCCGGCCAAACTGTGAAGTACAACGTGTAACAGACCATTTTCCAGGCAAAGATTCATTTGTATTCTCGCCAGGTTCCCCTTTGATTGGCTTTTCTTATCCTCGGATAATTAATTAAGCAGAATACGGTTCAGTACAATTATTAAGACGCAGCGGTAGCTTACTTGAATAAAATACCGTGGTCGCAACGTTTGTGAAAGCAGGCGGTTTTAATTCATATCAACTATTTACATGCGTATCATTTATTTTTTATAAAAATTGTGATCAAGTATGAAAAGTAACTTTACTGCCTATCGAACAACCGATTCAAAAAAAAAAACTGTGGCAGGATGACTTCCGACTCATTATAGAATATTTGACAAAATACACGTTTCAGGATCATTATTGAAAAATATTAGTCATCTATCAAAAAAACTTCCCACTGTCATTAAAACACTAAACTATAAAAGATAATTGCATTTATTTACTATCGAGCACTAAGGCATCCCTGTTTCAATGTAGGACACCTACGAGACAAAGTATATTACAAAAGAAATATCAAACAGTAAATTTATTTATATCATGCACGCGCTATTGCAAAGATTTCAACCTGATTATCTTTGTAGCAAATTGTGGTTCAAATATTCCTATGTCCATTATTTATATATATATATGATTATAACATATAACATAATATATATGTATATGTACCCAGGGCGAGTCTGTCATACCTTACAGTATTTCTGTGTATTCCCTTTATCGAAATAATAATAATTTGAAGACCTATCAATAAATGTTGGTCGAATTCACATATTTCGTAATTACTAGATAATATGGGAGAGTAGTCGGTAAAGTCTTAATTGATTTATTGATGAGTCCAAAGGGACAGTCTCTTGTTTCTAGTAGTAGAGAAATATTCTTTCCTCTTTCCAAGTCTTCTACGAGGGGAATTTCTGTATTTTACGACAGGCATAGGCATTAACAGGAAGATTTCTTAACCCCTACTTAAGAATGTATCGAACATTTACAGTTCTAATTTTTTTCATAGTTACAGATTTATTTGAGGCAGTAAGAAAAAATTGACTTAAAGGATATTGTCGGGTCGTGTAGAGGGGGGTGCCTAGTTACCCTAGCCCTGGTGACAAGTGAGGGTTGTTTGAGTTTATAACCTGGACAAGCGTTTCATGACGGCTTTACCATCTGACTCCATTTTTTGATAGGTATGTGGCCCGACGAAAGCACTATGTTAGGGAGAAGAGGTACAGGGTAGGTTTATAGGCAGTTTATGTGGTCTTGGAATGACCACGAATTCACACTCGGTATCTGAGGGTAGGCGAAAACCGTCCGGATCCCAAAGGCGAGTGTGAACCAGAGAGAGGCAGACTGGATTGCCATGGGAGACAGTGCTGTTAATATTTGCAGGGCCACGGCAACCGTCGTCCGCGAGGGAGAGGTCTCTCCCAAGGAGGTGCTAGTTTTAGCGAGACGAAGGCAGAGATTCCCACTAGGAAGGTGTGGGGCCTGACAACGCCGGACTAAAACATAGCGAGGTTAGGAGAGAGATGCAGAGGTAGTTGAATGAGAAGTCCATGGTTTCGAGTAAGGAGCAGGCGCCAGTGTAGAGAGAAAGGAAAGAGTAGTGTTCCAAGTGACTGTCCGATTCGTTATGTTAATTTGGTCTGAGGCCGAGGCTTATATTGGAGGCCAGCCAGTAGGGTGGGGATAACTCCCCACCTACGACTGTCTCCCCCACTACTTCAGTCCCTCCTCCCACTCTCACTGACGTCATAACCTTTATTAAACATAATGAAAACAGTGATAGATATGATCTGATCGAGAAGAAGGTGACTTATAATTATTTGTAATTAAGAGGTGGCCACAACAGATATTAAAATGAAGAATGCGATAACATCGAAAAATAACAAATTGTGTATTCAACGCGTTGCAATAGGCGATGTTTTTCTTATTGTTTATGGGATTTGCAATATTTTTTAATTGTTGACAAGGAAATTTTTAGCGGCCAAAAATATTGTATAATGATTATAAAGCCTTAAGCAGATATGTAATTCAACCTCTTCAAATAAGTTTTATTTCGGTTTGTTATTACCGCATACTGCTTGTACCAGGGGTACAATGTGAGTATGACCCGCATAACAGTGCTGTGTGGCCGGTGAGATATATCTGGTGAGCCGGTTTGAAAAAAAATAATGAAACATTGCTAACTGAAGGCTTTAATTAATATGTTGCAGTTTCTACAGTATCATATTCGTGACGTAAAGGAGTGGGGGGGGGCTAACAATGATAATTTGATAATAAATTTTAAGCGGTAGCGTAATTATAAAATGAGCACGTACGTGTTACCCTTAACCTTCTTTATTTCGAACTTAGTTACAACAACTGTCCCATTGTTTACTACATATAATCAAAGCTGATTGAAACGTTCTATTCTACCAACGGGTATTTCCAGGTTTGGTGTATGTGATACTACTTTCCAACCACCAGGTTTCCAGTAAGGAGCTCATTGAGGCGTAAAGGTCAGAGTATCCCGTGCTATGATATTCATATACCATTTAATTTAAAATATAAGTATCTGATTGAACCATTGTCTCTTTTATTGGAAACATACATTTTGCTTAATTAATAAAGGGATAAACAAAATTTAATTTACCCTGAAAGCTCGACAGTGGGTGGACAATGAGGAAAACAATATTCATAAATGTTATTAATTCAATATAGATAAATGGAAAACTTTTATGAAGAGGAATCAAACTCAAATAAAAAAAATTAGAAGCAATTTACTAATTGTTAACTCATCTTAACTGGATTTCTTTTTGTATGTAATTGGTTGATTGGTTATCATAAACTCTTTGGATGGCAGTAATCTATATGCCCTTAAGTAATCAATTACTTTTGGTTGTGTTACGCTAGAAATAATTATCAATCCTTTGCAACGCGCTGTATTTGCCTATAGATCTACTATAGTAACTATAGGCTACAGACATATACATCATTTATAATGAGATTTTTAGGATCAAACTTAACTAAGTCATTAAAAGTAGGTTAATTACAAGGGAGTGAGTTTTTTGTTTATATCACCTGTGTGTGACTGTTAATAACCTTACCAACGGGGAACACTACATGATGTTTGGGGTTTGTACAGATTGCCAAGACAGAACAAAGTTATCCAATATTTACCCAAATCAACACGTTTATCAATCTCAGTTTATTTCAGACTGGTTTCAAGACATCCTCTTTTTAATTCTCACCTACTTGCGCTTCTTAAATGCAAGCGAATCAATTGTACATTCTTTAACGTTTTTGTTGTTCTGAAATCAAACAATATTTTACTTCGCAAAATTATTCCTCTTTAAGAACGCACAGCAACTAAAAGTATTGAAACTTTCTGGTAATAATACAATTGCCTTGAATATATTCTTTGATAGGAAACGGTGTCAGAACGATTTTGGGTATATAAAATGTTTTCATAATGCATATTGTAGTTTGAAATCCAATACTAATACCTATATTATATGGATGTTTTATGGCTTGATAATATAGTATAGAGCTAGGTCACGTAATAAATATGTACATTTCATAAAACTACAAAATTTTGTTAACTTTCAATGTAATATTGAATGCTATAAATAACAGACTGCGGTTTAGGACCCATTTGCGCCCAGTTTTGCCATCCACCGGTCATACCGTTACATTAATGAGAGACAATCATATAGGTATCCTCATTTCCAGCCACTGGAGAGAGAACAGGGAGTGTTCCCAGATTCCAGGAAAGGTGGCTACAATGCGTTAGTCCCTTTAAATTAAAATGCCTCATCTTCTTTGCAGTCAAAATGATGATAGGCCTGTCTTGGAAATTCGGAATGATTCAGCTACCGCAAGAATGTCCAGCGTATATTTTGTCAAAATGCAGAAATTCGGAATGGAATGAATTTTTACTCTCAGACCATGTCTATAATGCACAGATAAATAAATACATTTCAGGCCGATAAAAAATTAAACAATACATCAAATGATGAGAAAATAAAATAATAACAAAAAAACTACAATAATAAGGAAAGAAAATATTACAAACGTCCTAGGTTAGCAAGCGTCTGTCTGATTGGATTGGAAGGTTTTAAAAGTACGAAAGGATGAAGCACGAGGGGTATTAGGAGGGTGAGGATTCCAGAGAAATATTACATAAATATTATATAATATAAAATTTTGATGTTTCAAAACATATTTTTATTATTATCAAGTAATAGAAATATAAACTATTATTTTTTTTTTTTAAAAATATGTAAAATAGATATAAATAAACATTTGTTTATACTTTTGTAAAATTATGTGTTATTTTACGTCTTGCTAAACATGAACAAATATTGTTCAATTAAATCATTAGCTAGAAGTAATGTATAACTTTAATGACTTAATACTTAAAATAATATTACAGCTACTCGTAAAATAATATGTTATACAAAACGTAACAAAATGATAAAATTGGGTGTCAGTTGTGTAACAACAAAAAACCGCTGAAATTAACTAAAAGCAATGGGTTATAATTGCAAATCTCAATTAGCAAAATTAATTACATTAGCAGCTTCGTAGCAAAGGGATCATTACAATTACTGTCAGGGTATTATAGCATTTAACAGGACAAGCAAATTATTATCTGTAACGTTGGTATTGTTATGATAAAATTAAAATTTTTAATAATCAATAGTGAATCGCTCTATGTTTATAATTATTCCAGCATGGATCTGTGGTATACGTACTCTACCCTTTCTTGTGTTTCACCAGGAACATTATTCATCACAAAGCATAAAGTTGCTTTTTTATATTTTTTATTATACGATTTTACATTTCTTTATGTAATATTAAAACCTTATAGAAAAAGAATACTATTGGGAAATAACAAGGCGTTTAGCTTGTATCTGCCCATAACATCCTGTAACCCCCTTTTCCATAACACCTCCCCATTACACATATACTCGTCTATTTATATGGATTTAGGGTTTGATTTCCTGTACTCTCTAACTACATATGGATCAGATCGGGGCTGTATCAGCCGCGTGAGGGAAAATGAGTATCTGAACGAAATATTAGGCAGAAAATGTGTTTTGGAAAACCAAATGAATTCACGAGGAAATACCCTGGCATTTACAACGATGTAATCAAAAATTTATCTATAAAAGATCGTATGCTAAAATCACATATTTCACACCTCAAAATGAACTTATAATTGAAAATCTGATAAAAATGTTTGCAAGCTAATTTATTAATTTATCGTATAACAAAAATACTTTTTAAGGTAATCATTATACGACCTTTAATCACACATGAAGTGTTTTTGTTTTTTTAGAGTACACAAAGCATATTTAACATATTCCGTTCTTTGATCCTACTCTAAATAAAAATGAATATTTTAATTTAGCAACAGATGTTTATATCTTTAAAGAGAATTTATGCTGGTGTAACTAAGCACCCGTACATGTGGATTTCACGAAGCCATTGTCTTGTAGAATATAATTTAGTTTATTAACAGACAAATTCTTCAATTCTGGGTGGTTACAAGTCGTTTAGCCTAGTGGTTAAGTTTGTGGGGCGATTCCAGTTATTGATGATAACGCATTGATAGGTTTTTTATCCTTTCAAGGTTTCTGTAGTATGTTTAGCAAGTTGAACTTCATACTGGTGAAGCATAGGCTATTTGTGGACAGTAGTTAATTTGTGGAGCATGAGTATTTTTTGGAAAACTCACAAAATAGATTAGCTCCTAACCGAAACCAAGCTAATCAAGAACTTAACGCTCGGGATCTATTTAAGACTACGTTTACCAAGACCACAAGACGTTAATGACTGCTTGGCTTCGCACCTATAAAAAACAACCAATCTACCATTATGCCAAGTTTTTTAAATAAACTATGTTTATGCACGAGAACGGTTTTAACAACTTAATATAATGTAATATATTTTGGCACATTTTATTTGTTAAATAAAAATAAGCACATATAATAAAAGTAAAATCGCAGAATTTTTTAACTCATAATCACTAAATATGATTCTTATACTCCAGGCAGCTATTTAAAGCCAAGGACAAAGACTAGGTGAAGGGGGGGGGGGAAATTGTAACATTTCAAAAGAAAATTACAGTTTGAGTTAAAGAAAAAAGACCTAATGATGCCTTGAATTATAAAACCATTAGTGATATTGGTTCTCGGCGAACACCTGAGGCTCCAATCGAATTTCTCATTCGGAGAGGGCCAGTATTTCCGAAAGGAACTCAGGGCCACCTAGATCAGCTTTTTCCGTCCCTCCCCTCTCCCAGATCTACCTTTAACTGAATTATTTTCAATGTAAATAAATACGAAACGAGCGGGGAGGTTCTTAAATTGAAAATTGAAAAACAGTTATTTCAACCAGCTCTACCTGTTCCGCGTTTCAACCCTTCTCCTACCATAATATTATTATTGCTAATTGAACAATAATAACTAAGTTATACACGTTTTTGTATAAATTAATAGTTTTGTATAACTTGTAATTGTTTTTATTTTATTTTATGTGCATCATTGCAGTATAAAAACAGTCCCCGCCAGGAAGTTTGGTAGATTCCTATTATATGCCTCATAGTATTTTTATGGTTTAAGTTGACTTTTAGTCTTTCACCAAAATTATAAACGCTTAAAAACGATAAATCGTTTGACTTATAATGACGGAGACTGGGTAGTGTAAAATTATTATAATTTTGTTTTTTTCAACTATATTCAATTACCTCGAATCAACTCTTTTGTCGATAAACCCAAAGCAGCAATATTTTCAAATTGTAACCACTGGTATTATATTATATTAATTTTTGAAAACAAATCACAGAATTTTTTTTTTTTTAAGTAAACCATTTAGTTTCCTTCATTTGATTTTTTACCCCTATGCAATGTAGTGTTTTAGTTTTGTTAGTCAGAGATCTATTTGTTTATTAGCGAATTGTTACTATTCATAGAGGATATGCACCTACAAAAAAGTAATAATAAATAATGAGGTAAAAAAGTGTACTTTTTTTTTTAAGTTTGCTCCGAACTAATGCTTCGTCACTGTATTATCGGTGTATTACACCCGGTATTTCATTTAAGAGTACTGAATTTATTACAAAAGATGTAGGCCAAACATAACAAATGCCTACAATATAAAGAAGAAAATAAGTTAAGCGAAATTATCAATATATATTTTAAATGATTTCCTAAATGTACTATAGAATTCTAAGCCCTACCTCTCTTATATACAAATTTAAACATCATGGTTGTATTGGAAAGCAATTCATTTCAGCCAATATAGTGAAAAAAATACGTTAATTTAACGAACGACAATTTTATTTATACATTATCTTATTCAATGATATTTCTATTTTCTTTAGCGCATATATTTATCAATCTATATTTGTTTTCTCTCCAAATTCAGTTATTTAGTCTCAGGATTCAGTTACATAATGTTATTGCTTTGGCAAACTATACTTTTATAAGGAGTACCCCAAACAAAGATAAATATTATACTATACTAGCATTTTGAGGTTTCAGTTCATAATAATCAGCAAATCAACATTTTTAGGTAAATTAAAAAGAGTAAAATAAAAATAAAACTATTTTGTCCTGATACCAATTGAAATTTTTAGATATTTAAATTATTATGATTAAATCTGGAGGAAATTTTGGTGAAAGTGAAATTGTTCCATTTAACATAAACTTTAAACAGGGTTCATATCAACATAAATTGTCAGCTTCAAGAAATTTTGATATAAAAGTTAGAAGTTCTATTTACAAGGTAGAAGGAACATGAAAAAAAAAAAAAGTCAAGATTTCAGATCCCGTCTGTAAACTAGTGACCTGTAAAAGTATCAGGTGTTTGGCCTAGTGGACAGATAATTTCAGGAATTATAATCAATCAATGACAATCATAAAATAATGCAAGGACCTAATGTAATGTATTACAAGGCAATAAGGCAAGTTGGATATTTGCACTCTCTCGTGTAACTTATATTCAAAGCATTTATTTAAATGTACCACTACTAAAACAATTTCTAGAACTCGTAAAGGTTGCAGAACTAAATTGGACTGTTCTACTGCTTCAGTAATTTGATGCTCACAATCAACGTATTCAGTGAATGCCATTTAATAACATGCAGATGAATTTAATCTACATAATGTAACGCTTACTTCTGCCCCCCTCACTCCTAAAAAAAAAACATAAATCCGTTTTGTTATCGTTGTTGAAAATTATTTTTACATGAGATTTTCATTTGAAGTTCTGAATCAATAATATTAATTATTAATGGTTTTCAACATAAGATGTAGCCAGAGACTTGATATTGGCACGGCTCATGTTCGACCCGGGATATCACAGAAGGTAGAGAGCCTTTTAGACTTGAAATAAGAAAATACTCGGTTCAAATCCTGGCACTGTCAATCAGCCATTTTTCTTGTTAATAATTGTTGAATTGATTACATTTTCACAACATAAAATATTTTAAATGTATTAATATTTTATTTAGTGTTAATATATTAATATTTTAACACTTTAGGACGAAATGTGCAAATAGCACATCGCAATGCATCAGTCATAATTAAAATGGTTTCTTATGACTCAAAAACTGTTGTACCTTTCTGAATGTGGGAGAAACTTAAAGTCGGTGAGTGAGGCAAAGATACATTTCCCTTAATATTTGTTCAAAAGTTCAATTGAAAACATGTTCATTTTGTGGAATTTAGCATGATTTTTTAGGTTTTGTCTAAATGTTGTTTCAATCTGGTAGCTTGTCAAATTTTTATTATTATTCTAAGCCACTCAAAAAAAATTTAATCGTTCCTAAAATTAGTTTTTCGTTCAAGGTTTTTCTTTCTTTTGTTTATAAAGTTATGTAATCTTATTAAATGTAATCTTTATGTAGACCGCAATTTAAAAAAGTTCCTGAAAATGGCCTTCCTCCACTTTTTCCTTAGCTATTAGGTGAGAAATTATTTTCTCTGTGATCCACCCGAGACCAGTACGTGTTTTTGTTCTCACGAATGCTCGAACAAGTTATAGCTACTAGCGCTACTTAAAACTGGACATCGCCATCAACTTTTGATTATTTCAACAATCTTGTTGAAGAAAAATAAGGAACCGTAAATACTATTGTGAAAAATGCCTTAAGCCAATAGATGAAGCAAATAAAATATATCAAACATTATATAAATGCAATATTGTTGGTGATTTAATGACATTAACATAACGAATATTTTAAACAATATATTTATATGTACACTTTTTTTTTAGCACAATTTTAGTTGTACCGAATTGAGTTAGGGTTTTTTTGTTATTTATTATTTTTAGATATGTAATGTGAGGAATTTGAAAGATTATTATTTCTTCTAATTATATTCCGTGTCCTACTATTTTTTCGTTTTTAGGGACATTAACATTTTCTTGTGCGTTGCAGTGATTCCATAAAATCCCGTGAATACGTTTTCTAGCTTTTCCACCTACTGGCAGACTTCCAGCTAAAATTAGCATATAAAATTCGTTTTTTTTTAAATAAAAAACAACAAAAATAACTAGTTATTTTATGTTTTACCTACTCAAGAAGTAGGTAGTAGGTAGTTAGAACCGAGAGGTTTATGTATGTAAACGTGAGTACTATTATAATTATGGGTTTTTAGGATTTATAAGACGTCCTTATCATGTTCGAAAATTTAAAAACATTGTAGGTGTAAGCACAATGGTTTCTATTTTTGGTGGAAATTTCCCCATTCTGATGTCATATCCATGTTCCTAGCCGTTTAAAACATTAGGGTACTAAATATCAAGTTGTTTTGACGACATTGACATGTCCAATGTCCATGTCCATGGAAACCCGCCCTCACCCCAATGTGCCTCATGTCATGTGATCCCACTAGTCTTATAATTATGGTATGAATAAGAAAAGTTATGACAATTTTCTATTGCCATTTTAGGGTGGATTTAATTTTTGTTCAAATAAAGTTTTATAAAAAAAGACCAGGAAAGGTTAGTATAAAATATATTCTTTTCCGAACCCAAACAACTTATTTATCTGCTTTTAAAATTGGCTGTTGAAGCAAAATGTTCCCACATTACCTTCACCCTTTGTCTTGTCCACTAGTTTATTTTAATTCTATTCCTCTCCCTGTATCCGAGACAGTACGGTACTTAGGCTTCCATCTCGACAAACGACTGACCTGGAACCCACATACGAGACTAAAAAGACAAGAGCTAAACAGACCCTTTGGACAACTGTACAGACTACTTGAAAGGACATCCCATCTCTCAATAGAAAATAAACTACTAATCTACAAAGTTATACTTAAACCAATCTGGACATACGGAATAGAGCTATGGGGGACAGCAAAAAAGTCGAACATCAAGCGTATCCAATCCTTTCAAACAAAAGTCCTGAGAACAATAGTAAATGCCCCTTATTATGTCAGCAACAAAACCCTTCATAACGACCTTAATATACCCTACATTCTAGAACTCATCCCTTCCAAGTTTATGAAATTCCACAGTAGCCTTTCCAACCACCCTAATCCTGTAGCACAGTCATTGCACTGCGCCACTCATCCCAATAATCCTCCTAGGAGACAGAAACGGCAGTGGCCTCGTGACCTGATATAATCGCGTGACAGTGGGAGTCCTGGCAATGGCCAGTTTCTCCAATCATGTCCTGAGCGTCTGTGGCTCTCGCGCTCTTGGTCAGCCTCCTATGGCTAGTATCCGGTAACGCGGCTGACGGAGGAGCGTGGGGGACTTCCCAAGACTCCGCTTTCTCTTCGCATGTGGACTTGGGAGGCCTCTGGGCTGTATGTTAATATTGTATGAATGATGAATAGTAAATATGGTATGAATGAGAGCATTTATCTTAATTACTTATTGCCTCATATGGCATATTGTAATTATAGCACAATAAAGGATTTTACTACTAATAAAATAATTGGCTGTACTATATCGATTTCGCTGTTCCCTCAGCACCAATGTTGGGTGATTGTCCCGCTTTCTATATGCAGTGGTGATTGAAACGCAAGAGGTTCAAGAGGCTCTAAGAACGTCTTCAAATATGTACTAGACTCTCACATATGGCACCAAAACCTCAACGGCTGGTTATTACTTAATATTTTTGGTATCATAATATTTCGGCACATCATTACCTCCACCCCGGACCAGACAAGTTCAATTTCCTCTGGTTCAAACCCTTCATCTACTTCCGTCATGGCATTGACCGTTCATTCCTAGTTGCAGCTTGTTACTTTCCAAAACCTATTTATTAAATTGTCTACTAATCCTACTCAGCATCAAATTTAAATCCTGTTTTTTATATGTTGTTTGGAGTCACAAACCGATGCAGGTAGAGTACACTCTATCACGATGCTTTGGTTGTGTTAATCCCATATTCAAGTAAGGAGCTGAATTTTAAAAATATATTTACTACATAAACATCATGAATTATTTCCTTGAGTTCGTCATTGAAAGTTGGCCACCCAAACCAATTATATCTGTTGAATTGAAAACACCGCAGCTACAGAGCTCAATCGAGATTAGCATATTAGAGGGTTTCAATCGAGCGATTCTGTTTCTCATTCGAACCTTTCTATTAAGGGAACTGGAATAAATGTCGGGTGATGAGCATAGTTTAAGATTAAATTTCATTGATAAACGGTTCAACCTAATTGTCATGTAAATGGGCTTGTTACTCAACTTTGTTGAGCCTCTAGTTAGATTCGCCCTATTCAGACCCAGGTTCATGGAAGAAGTCTGCCGACTGTTGAAGCGCCTAACTCGGCTTTGGAATCAGCATATGCTGACGCAGACGGGGCCGCCTCAAGTTCCCTGTATATACCGCCTGGAATTAACGTTTCTCCTGTTTATTTACAACCGTTATCCCAGTCACTACTCCAAGAAGTTGGTTAGCGTACGAAGATTTGAGCTAGCTACTCCCCCCTCCCTAACCTCCGCGTGAGCACACTGCACTGGAAACAGATTATTAACTGTAACTTTGTATACGTTCGTAGAAGTCACACAATCAATTCAAATGGTGTTGTTGGACCATCACACAGGGATGATGTAGTCTTCAAAATATGGCCAGGGACGCACATGTAACAAATTTGAACGTTCAGATTTAAGGAATAGGTTTGTTTTTCATTTTTCCGAATTCCAAATTCCAAGAGAACCTTTAAAATTCACCTCATTTTGGGAGTCACCGTATCTTGTATAAAAATTCAGTAGGCTGTACCATATTCGGGACAGATACCTAAAAAAAATAAAATCACTTTCCTCATGTTTGAATGAGAATCACACCTCTGTAATTCAACGGATTTTCACGAAAAATAATAAATCCATGTTAAGTCCTGTTTTCAGTTGTATGGCTATTAATATCACACATGTCCTTTATCACCTAGCCCATGTCATTCACTTATGCTCATTCATGGTTTAATCTTATGCTAATTGTTTATTGTAGTCAGCGCGTATGTGCATACGCCCTTTATTATTAATAAGCGGATCCCTCCAGTTTTATATTAAATATTTCCCCTTTTTCTTACTCTTAAGGGACATTGTCCTGAAATAATTTTTTTTTTCTGGACACATTATAAAATTTATTCAAATTATTAATTTACTACAAATGTCCTTTACTCCTCCCATCCCATGATATTGTAACGGAAAACATGCCAAGATACATGTAGACAGACTGCCTCTTGTCTCTTAACTAACGGGCTTCTCTCCAAACGCTCTTATGTTTCTGGTATAGAAAAAAAACAATGAAATGTTGTCTGATCGTTCGTTGATTATTCTATTGCGGTTTTGTCGTTAAACGAAGAGATATATCATTGCTGCCGTACCTGGTGTCGTATATTTTTATCTTTCCCTGGCAGTTTGAGGAACGGGAGAAGTTACAGTAACCTGGGCAAATCCGGAGCAATAGACTTTTTTTCCGACTGTATAAGACATTTATTTTATTACGCTTAGGCCTGAAGGCGTCAAGTATGGTAATTCCGGGAGTGAACTTTTTATTACTAGTATTCTATAAGGACCAATAACCAGATTATGAAGCATAAAATTGCTAAGGTAACCACGACCGCTTGAGATGGTCCGGGCCAAGCTTTAGGCCGGTTTAGGTTTAGCCTGGTTATAAAAGAGTTGGAGGAATAGGGGGGGGGGGTTAATATTGTCCCTGCGAGGCCAGAAGTATTTTCCCATGTCGCAAAACATTAATGGACTCTTGCCCCCACCCCTTGAGGAAGCTCTTGGTAATGTCTCTTAAAAACTTTATTTTTAATGCGCCCTCGGAACCCTACCATTACCTCAATTAGACCTCCCTGGAGGTTGGAAGAGAGGGGGTTAGAAAGCGTAGGCTATTAAATATAAAATGTACGCTTTCCTTGCATATCTCAGATCTGGGAGTGGGCGAAGGGAATTATCCATTCCGATAACTGCCACTATATAACAGGCTATAGGGTTTTTTTCCCTTTTTTCTGCTGTTGGAATTAAGGGTTTCTCTAATGGGTATCCAGAGCGCTCCTCGAACCGAAGATACTGGAATAGTCATTGCCACGCATCAACTGGCATCATTATTATAATCCAACGTCACACCGAAAGCTTTTCTAAAACCGCACCAAAGGTGATGGATCTCATACACATTGTATATCTCACTATCCAATCTCGTTGTGTGAATTGAAAGCTGAAACTGATTGCTAATTACCTTCTTAACTTAATAATATAAACGCATGTTGACCCCGTTGTTATAATACTAATCGATAAAAATCAAACGAAGGTGTATGCTCGGAAGAACAAAAAACTCTCAGCTGAATACAGTTCCCACGTAACTGAATGGGCAAAGATACCTATGGGAATGGAATTAACTGAATCTCACCACAGTTAATATCGATATTTTATTGCGTAGCATAAGGTAAAGGCATTCTACGGGACTGGTTAGTTGGTGAACCCCGGAATAAAACAGGTATGGACTGTAGGTGAGAGGTTGAGGATTGCGCTCCATATTAGTGTTCCACAGAATTTAAATATTTGTGCTTAAGTCTACCTTAAGAACATAGGGTGGTGTCCACTGTTACCTGTTTTGTCGTAAGTTACTACCTAGACACGGGGATATTTCGCAAAAACCTAAGAAAATGCCCAGGTTGCCATGGCCAAGTACGATCAAAGCAAAATAAACTATTTACCACTTCACAAGGCAATTAGATAAATGGTATTGCAGATTGGGCACTGGTGGCCCAATGTTTACTTCCTTGCTTCATGTCAAGCCAATAACAGTTGAAATCAAAAGTCAGTTGTGAGTTCGATGGAGAACAGAAAACGCAGGAGAAATTGGAGTACTATTAACAGATCTCCATATTGCTTTATAGGCGTCTGAGTGAATAGAAAATTAGCTTGTAAACTTGTACTCAACACACGACAACCTACGAGGAATTGAATATGCAACCTACGACCTCATGTCTTAGGAGTAAATAGGCTGAATGGAATTGGAGTAACAAGCCTAAAACAAATAAGACTTACACGACTGATTCATTGATACTTCTGCAGAATTAAAATACTGTTAGCATTTACTAACAACAGGCTTCTGAACAATCCCAACTTTCAGTTAGTGACGGGATCACTTCTCATACTACACAAAATAATAAATCATTGAAGAAACAATTACATTAGTAATTAGCTTGAGAGAAATACCCGATGCGTGAGAGAACCACGGAGGTTTCATGGTGCCGAAAGAAAAAGTTCAATATTTTCCACTTACCCATGATGTAATAAAAACCAAAAATTAATATTGGACATCGTCCTCCTGTAAGGAACAGACTAGGAATATCTCATGACATTAAAAAACAAAAACATAATATTACACAGCTTATAGATAATGAGATGGCAGGGGGAGGTAGTGGCAGCCTGGGGCCAGGGCCCAGAAGAGGTGCCCGGTGGCTGAGGATAAAAATTGTTATTGTTGTATTTACTCACTCAAGCTTTTCTTCAGTTCTTAATAAAAACAGGTAGTTAATGAGAAATTGAGTTTTTCTCTAGAATACTTCAACTAGGTTAGACTCTATAGCTAGTATTTGTAGCTACATGTACTGTTTAACATCACGTGAATTTAATGATTTAAAGGTCTAATAAATAATTTAACGTACAACTTAACGTTCATTGCCGGTTAAGCTCTGTCCCAAGTACCTACGATACAGTAACAAAAAGTTTAGTAACGTGAGAATTTATAGGGTGGGGGCCCGGGATTGCTCAGCCATCTCACCGCTCCTGTATAAATGTCTAATGTGCTATGACAATATGCTACCAACTGTGAAACATTTGAACAAAATAAAAAAAAGAATAGAGATGAAAAAATAAAAATAAAATCTATGGATTATCACAAAGGAAGAAAGGATAAAGGAGCTATCGCGTCAAATGCTATTCACAAGAATTACAATATAAATACTTCATCTGACAAATAAAATTTCCCTCAAATTAGAAAACAATCTTTCGTTCCATTAAATTCTACTGAACATACTCTTTTGACTGTATTGTATTGACATACACTCTAGTAAAATATAGCTTCTTTATTACACTTAATTAACTATACAAACTGACAGACACCGTGACATAATATTTACGATTACTGTAACCCACCATACACAAACCAGTGTTGTCAGAATCATTTAAATATTCCAGTAAGGGATTATATTTCAACAACCTCTCTGAGTTCCTCTCTAAAATAACTAAGTCTTTACACGCAAGCGCTTTGATTATATCAGTAAAGAATTCAATTCTTAACATAAAAGAAATCAAAACACTTAAATAATCCATATGACATTGAAGTAGTGTGTATAACAAAAAAAAAACAATTGTTTTCACATGAAAACAAAAAATTATCGATTCAATATCTTCAAGTAGATTACTTTCTATTGCAGGGTTTTAATGAAAAGAACGGACGGAAAACGATTAAACAGTTGGGCTCGCGCGCGTCCAGTTCCTATTAAGTGGGGACATCGCTACTTTTGCATTTGTCACAGTATATTTGAATATATTAACTTTGACAAACGCATATCAAATATTCCCCGTTTATCCTGGAGACATTTTAAACAAGCGTATCCTTTTAACGTTTCGATGACATGAAAACTGTCACCGGTCTTATAAACAGTTAAAAATTCAGGTAAACCAAAAGTTTTGAGGGTAATAAAAATCTCTCTTGGACCTTAGTACACAGTTTAGTAATTATTATTAATGGAAATTCACCGGATAAGGTCTTGATCTGTTATTTTTTTTACTCACGTCCTACCTACTATGATTCCTATGTTTTTTATACTCACGTGACATTTTATATAGATACAATGCAGTTTATAATTTATATAGTTAATGATTAGGTATGAGGTGAGGGATCCTTGTAGCTTCCGGTACGTTTTAAACGTATTACAACTCCTGGCAGATTTGAATGAAATTGACTGTGGACTTAACGATAACAGCATCAGATAAGAGCATCAAACTCAAGCGGCGGGGCTGTAATCGAGAACAATAATACAGCTGAAAGGGGGTCGACTATGCTGCGAGACGCTTAGTGATTATATATTCGACTTCTTCATTCTGCTTATCAGTTGCCAACCGCAGGCACGGCCCTAACCTGCCGGCATTGATCGTATATCTGACCACTCAACCAATTTTCCCTACGGTCATAGAAGACCGAGAGTTCGGATTTACGTCCAGGCCGGAACATACGATAGCACTGGGCCACGATCTGAACGAATACGCCGGTGGATAATCTATATTCAGTTTTGTCGACGCCCAGTCGTAGAATTACGAATTCACAAAGCAACCATTCATACTAGTAATGGTCAAAAGCATGTGGAATGCTCAAATCGAGTTATGTTTTTTTTTTAATACGATACGGTTTATGAAATATGATAACATGAACTTTTTCAGGTGTTAATGTCTCCCATAACCTATAAAAACACCTTGATGAGATCGAGTATTGATCCAACCAATGGCGAATCAAAGTTAATGAAGACATTCCCACATTCCCTGTACCCTCAGCCACAAGTCCTGTAAACTAGTTTTTTTTTAATTCCATTCCTCTTCCTGTATCCGAGACAGTAAGGTATTTCATCTCGACAAAAGGCTGACATGGAGCCCACACACGAGTCTAAAAATACAAGAACTAAACAGACACTTTGGACAACTGTACAGACTATTTCAAAGGACATCCCATCTCTCAATAGAAAATAAATTACTAATCTACAAAGTTATACTCAAGCCAATCTGGACATACGGAACAGAGCTGTGAGGGACAGCAAAAAAGTCGAACATCAAGCACATCCAATCCTTTCAATCAAAAACCTTGAGAACAATAGTAAATGCCTCTTATTACGTCTGCTGCAAAACCCTTCATAACGACCTTAATTTACCCTACATTCTAGAACTCATCCCTTCCAAGTTCATGAAATTCCAAAGTAACCTATCCAGTCACCCTAATCCCCAAGCACAAGTCATTACACTACGCCACTCATCCCTATAATCCTCCTCGGAGACTAAAGCAGCAGTGACCTGCTACAAATACGTTAAGGTCTCTGACTTTGATGATATTTACTTACTGAAAAAATCTTGAGATAGAGAACATCAAATTCGGTGCCACTTACCTGAAAAACAACCACATTAATTAATTTATTTTGTAATGAGAATTTCAATTCATCGTATAACTTTAAAGCATACAATAATAATTAATACTTTCTTTTTATATTATATTCACACTACTCATTTAAATATAGAAGGAGAGATATAATTAACTCATATTATGCCTAACCTAAATAAGCCTAAATCGTGATCATGTAACTGTTTCATATGTATTATATACTCGTATTAATACAATAATAAAACATAATTATTATATATGTATATATTATACTTCAAAACGGAGATTCATATAATTTGGAAGGAAAATTTGGGTCAAAATATTTCAGTCACAGGAACAAACAAATTCATAGAACCAGTAACATATAACCTTCGACGCTCTTTCAATCCTTACAGTTTAAAGTATTTTTGAATAAATATATATATATATTTATAAAAAAGCGAATATAACGCACGGTTGCCAAAACGATTTTACAAACAATTGTCTTTTTATGATTGTAGTCCACTAAAGTCCTGGTAAATGTAATATTGCCCAAAAAGTCTTTCCAAAAAATATTAAATTGTATGCCCTCTTTAATACGATAGGAAAATAATTGTTTTAATTACCTCTGATTGATTTGTGATTGATCTAGGTGATCTTAGAAGCATCAAGTATCTCTCTCGTTCCAAATATCAACCCTATATATTAAATTATCGCTGGAAAAGTATTGTGAATGAACTTTTATTATAGACCACTTACGTATGAAATGTACAACATATTATTGATCAGAGCGTCAATATCATTAATTGTATACTATAGACATTATATTTTTATTACGAATTGATTTATTAATGACTCCTAATTGTGTTTTCACATAGCTCTTACAATCACCCATTTATTTATACTCTTCAATTCTTCCATAGTCAAAAGGTTAATTACCTAGTTTATGGTTCAAGCTACATGATTTAGGAGAATTTGCTTATCACAAAGCCATAAATTATTTTGAAAATGTGTCTATTATATATAAGTATATATATACAATACGACCATGAGATTATTACTTATAGAAAATTGTCATATAAATTCATGATTAATAGTTCATAACAGCCCTAATATATTAATACGATTATTGTGTCCACTTCCCTCGAGATATGGGTACAGGGCAAACAGCAATGTGTTTGTACACGTGTCCTCGCTAATTGACAAACTACCCAGCAAGTTACTCAGTCAAAAGCAAATATTCAACGGGGTGTTGCAGAGTGAAAATACTAAATCCGGAGTCCCTTTTATAAATATACTTGCTACTCAAAAAAAAAAAAAGTAGGAGTGAGCCACAAAATAAAGATAAAAAGAATTACTCCAAATTCTTAGAAGTTAAAAAATAAAAATAGTTTGGTGTCCCTCACAATATAGCTTTGATATTGATGCACCATATTCAGTCTATTGGATATTACACATAATAATAAGCATAACCTCCCCCAAAACTATAATGGTTGTTTTTCTTTTAAAATATACAAATTATATTTTCCATTGTGTAATCAATTCAGTATGCGGACAGTGAATTAATAAAAATTACAGTTATGTTAATATACTATTTTTATTGATAAAGCCCTCAGCCAACGTTTTGCCTGTTCCGGCATCATCAAAACCCCAACTTATAAAAAGATGCATAAACTTACGTATTTAGAAGCATAATAAAATAATATAATAACACTGGATTTAATAAACGATAGCATCTAAAAACAATAAAATGATTACAACTCACCTATGACATAAATTACTTTTCAACTGCATATATACCGAATCGGAAACCTTATTGTAAATTTAAAAAAATATATTGAATCAATATTCCATTAAAAAACAAAATCTTAGATACAAAAAACCTTGAATAATTTAAAGTGGAAAACTGTATTTTCGTATAAGCAAAACAATAACTACTGGGTTGGGGGAGGGTTCATAACTTAAGGAGAAATATTAAACCTTGTCTAATGAGAATTAGACGATAAATAATACTTTCCATTAGAATCATGATAGGAAATGTCAAAATCGTCCAGAAATTTCTTCAAATATTTTTTTTGTATCAACAAACCCTAAGAATATTTTACCAAAATTACAATACCTCAGTTCAAGCGAAATCTTAAATTGTCAAAGATTTCAGCCTTGACAATGTTAAGGTTCTCAAAACCTTTTTTATGTGATATTAAAAATGATTACTACGTTTTCAGCAGAACAAGGTTAAGTTACATTGGTTATATTATGGAATTAGGTTCAGACAAACTGGAGGTTAGACCCTCTCGAGATTCCTTAGATGGAGAATGATGGATAATAAGGGCTGAAGAAGGGATTAAAATGTCCTTGGAGATTGTACACTCAGTCAAGCAGTTCCAGGTGGCTCTTACGTCAAGTGTGAAATCTTACTTGAAATTGGATTTCTTCGTGTTCTTTGATCCTTTAGGTAAATTCCTTGAGCCGGAAACAAGCTCGCATAAAAAATAAAATACCCAATATGCAGGAAATACTCATTAAAGGGTTTTATGATCAATAAAATGTAAGGTTTTAATGGAAACAATTTTAGTTCGAAAAATTAATAAATTTGACCATCCGCAATGCAGAAAAACACTAAATCCATCGAGGTTTTTTTTTTATTATTTTTATAAAATACCCCAGCCCATGTTAGAGATTTATTATTTTTAGGACTTTGAGGATGTGAATGAAAAAACATGTTTCTACCTCAAGATCACAATAGTAACATATCTGTACATGTTACTGATTTTCACAGTCTTGTGTTTATGGAAAACGTCCAAATGCTCCTGGCCAAAAAGAGAAAAATTGCTCTTAAGCCCCGAATTACCCCTCGAACCCCAAGCCGCAACCTAGGATTACTAGTATTGTAAGAATATCTAACTTTATGTAAGTTTGGTAAGCACTCACTATGTTTACAGGTTTCCAAACTATGTTTGTATAGCTGACTATATTTACTTTTAATCATTGCGAACATACAACTTTCTTTATTGGACTTTATTTCTAAACAATAAAAGTAAAACTTGCGGTGCTCCATACGATACTAGTTGAATATGTAATTTCAAGACTCGTTATGTTATGACGTCCTAATTTAAACTAGTAAAGTTAAATTAATGTTAAAAAATGAGGCAGAAAAGACTACATGCTTGACATATAGTTCAGCATTTTTTTAGTAAATAACATATATATGCAATGAGAGAGGAGAAAAGTGAAATTAAAACGTCTACCTAACAAAAACTGCAGTATGTTTTAAATACTTAGATCACTTCAGACATAGAATCCTTTTAAATAAGAAAATATGACTAAGGGTCAACTCTTATGTGGCCAAGAAAAAATTACATTTAGATTATTATTAGTTGAGCCTACCGTTTTTATAATTATTTTACTTTCTCCGTTTTTATATTATTATTCAAAAACTTTATTATGATAAAACTACCATATGCCTTATTGAACTATAAGTTATCATGATAAATGTTTTCATTCATACCATATTTACAATTTCATTTAGTTGCTCATTCATACAGTACTTACTAACAGCCCAGAGACTTTCTAAGTCCACTTGTTTGCCACCTCCCTCGCATGCGAAAGAGTATAAATTAATGGTATCCTTTGAATGTTTTGGTAATTTGATAACAGAAATTATCTGGTAACCGTTTTGAAATGCTATTATCACTTGAAGAGAGGGGCTATTTTAAGAGAATGGGGTAGTAATCAACGCAAGGGTGGGAACCGCGATCGGGTCGGGACAATAAAGGTTTTAGTAATTTAATTATAAAAGACATTATGGGAACAAAGGGAACCGAACAAATCCCAGTTATTGGTAGGACTGCACACAACACTCCCAGGAGGGTTCACTATAAATCAGCAGAGTCTTAAAAGGAACTTTTAGTCTTAAACGTTTAATTACAGCTGAATGGTACAAATTTAATCCTCGCGTGCGTTAGTTCGCTGAGCGATTGGCCCGAAAACAATTAGCGGACCGAAACAAATTTAGGTAAATCCCCCCTCAGACCTCACGTGACCGGATTAATGGTCTACCACTTAAGGCAGGCGTTACTTTTTTTCTTTACATTTTTCATTTTTCAAAAAAAAATTTACACCATCAATATATGATAGTTACAGGTCATTGGCAGTGGATAGCGTAAATGGTTGCTTTTAATTAACTGTAATTTTGAACTGGCTGCTTAAAGGTATATATTCTATATATATATAATATAGTTTAGTAATGACTCCATACTATGTTACATTACCAAACCTTCCAACGAGTTAGCACTCTAAAAAAAATAACAAAAAACAAATTTTTCTCAAGAAGGCTTCACAGTCTCTCCTAATTAAAGTTTTTTGTTTCACAATTGTCTACTTTTCAGAAAGTTTGTCAAAATTGGTCATTCTCATTATTATAACTCCATATCCTGAATTAGTACACTCCAAGCATAAATAAAAAAAAAATCTTCTACATAAAATTGATTTTAAAAGAATTTCTTTCCGTCATTTTTCATATTTTTCACACAGTCAAATTTATAATATTTTTATTTTTTATTCAACCATTTACTCAAGTTTTTTATTAATAATTACAATTTTAATTATATGATGTTTATGCAGAATAAGAATTTGTCTATTATAGAAACAATGTGTGTATACATAGATATATATACGAAGTAAGACTGTATGAAGCTCGCAAATGGTATTTTTATTGAAAGGTTTGTGGAATACTTAATTACTTTTATGAAATTATGAATTTCCTAGTTTCAGTTTATTCGAGTTTTTATTTAAATAAATATTTATAATTTTTTTCTGTATTTATGTTATTACAAGTTCGTAGAATTGTCACTTGACTGTACAAATACAGCGTGGTAAAGGCTGCTGTTAAATATAACTTTAAAATTCTGATTTATTAGATTATTTTGACGGCTGCTAAAGTAAAAATGTGACCATCACATAACCCTTTGAAGCCAGAGCCTCTCTTTTCATGTTCAACAATACACATGTATAATCGTAAATGCACTATCATTTTATTTATCAAGTTTTTTTGACTCGTTATAACACCTCACAAACCCCGCGTTTATACTATGACCCTGCCCACATCGATGGCAGCAAACTATCGTGAAAATTAAGTTAAGTTAAGTTTCAGTTTTTATTGTTAGATGTAAGTTAGTTTTAAGTCTGTGATAAATAAGGTCAGCCCCATCACTTTTAATAAATTCAGTCCATTAATGTATAATGTCCATCATTATACTTTTGTACAATGCAGATCACTATTAGTAGAAAACAGAATTTGTATAAAATGTAGCCAAGCTACAAGAAATATACCATGGAGCAATTGTAAATAGATTTGTTTGTGCAATCTATATTTTGTAACATATATTAATTTTGTAACAAGGGGATATGAAGCAAATACAAAAAAAAATTTACTTATGTTGTCGGCAGTATTAACATATTTTAAGCCAATCAAATGATCGTATCATTTCGGCAACAGATATTATTTCTTATTTCAGTCACCACAAATGTTTCGAAAAACCCCCAAAGTTTATCTATTTTCGTGGGCAAACAGCCGTAAAATTCTCAACCTCAATTATTATTCAAAACACAAAAGGATGAGGGGAGGAAAGGTTAAAAAAAAGAATTAAAAGCCGAGAGGAAACCTGAGAACGAAAAACAAAAGAGGCTTTTGTCAATATCCATCCTCCATTTTTTGTGCGTTTTTTTTTTATTCGTTTTATTTTTCTCCTGTTTGAAAGACGGAAAGAATTACCGAAATTTCTACTCGGCTAGACACAGCTGAGAATTTGGACTTCTGAGAAAGGAAAGTCCACTCCTAAGGACTGACTGTATAGCAATAAGTCCTTGTAAGTCCCTCACCCCAATTAGGGTGGGAAGGAAGTAAATACCTATTCTACTATGTATCCTACTTTACTGAAAAATACCTATTTTATCAGTTGCCCAGGTTTAGAAAACAATAAGATTAGTGTTAGCATAAGAATCATTCATGTAAACAAAGAATGTCAATACAGCTAAACGGAAAACCAACTTTCCCCCCACCCTGCTTCTGAATTACCAGTGATTTTCTTCCAGCGTGAGAGAAAACCTCACCGTGCAAGTTGTTCTTGTTGCGTCTTCATTATAACATCTTCTCGTTAAGATCATAATATACATTAGATCATATTGACCATGGCGTTCGGATAATTTGAAACTTTGCTAAATATAAAGGAAACTATTTATTTATTAATTACTAAATAATTAGTAAATGGACCATCATTATTTTTTATAAGGTTGCTTCTATTTTTATTATCTATGCCTCTAAAACTAACATAGGCGGAGCTATGGTTGGGAACACAGTGTCAATTAACAGTATTAAAAGAATTTCGAAATTTATAGCTTAAAAACGTAAAATAAAAATGTACTACTGATAATGTGAACGTCCAAATCTTAAAATGTGGTCGGTCTCATTTCAATACTCAAGAAAATATATTTTTTTATACCAATCAATTGTGACACAATCACGTTTTATGCGATCGTTTTTCTTTTCCTTCTAATTAAAATGCTATATATTTTGTGTGCATGTGAAAACCGTAGTCAATGGATTAGAACCTCCTCCCATTTAATTAAAATAATTAAATATTTTTATATGTAGATATTCACTTAAAAAGTTACGATTCGCTAGTACATCATTATTACTTGAGATGTAAATATTCGTTCATAGTTATGTGCAAATAGGATTCATGCCACCATTCTTATAATTCTTAATTCCATATTCCCCCACTCAGGGCACAAGGCAATTCCTTCAGCAGTGTATGTCATCGTATGGTGGATTACTTTTTGATGTAGTATTCATTTGTTTTCAGGTGTATTAGTTTTCGACTTATGAACTAATGACTTTTGAATATTTTTGACTGTTTGTGGAATGAGTTTGCGATTTACTAATCAGGTTTTTGTTTTATTTCAGTAAATTGGAAGTCGTATATCAATAAGCGCTTATTAACAACTACCCTTGATATACCCAGCACTATGTACACACTCAAACAGAGAATTTCTTTTTTCTAAGTTCCATATCCGAAAACGCATTAACAAGCGAAATAGGCAAATACTGCAAACATGCCCTCTAAAGATGAATTTACAAACAAACAAAACTTATATTGTTGGAATGACATTAAATTAGTAGGAATAACGAAATTCAATTTAGTTCCTGCTTAATTAATTAATTTTACTTATTGTTTTTATATTTGATTAAGTGTTATTGTTATTTATCTACGTTTGTCTTCTATTATTTTAAGGTTTTCTCTACTATTCAATCCTAATTACATTATTTAAATTACATTATCAAAGAAATAATACAGTTTACAGATTTTTACGCTCTCAATGACCTAAGCCTGTATTATTTTATTGTGCTTCTGAGCAAAATTTTAAATTATGTAAATAATAATCTTTCAAAAAAAATGATTATACCGGTATCATATAAATCATTATTTAATTAAAACTAAACGCTTCATTTCTTTTTGTTCGTTGATGGTCAGTAGATGTCGTGTAACCCTGTTGGACGAAGGAAGACTTAAGGCAACAGGCTTCCCTGAAGTCCGAAGTAATGGACCAGGGACTCCGCTTTAATGGTCAAGTTAATCCACGAAAGGTAGGGACATACAGACCTTGCCTAATGGCCTCGCTGTGTACTTTACTATTTCCTAGAGGAGTCGAGATTGCTTAGAGCGGATGCAATGCTCAGAAAACTTCACATCCACCCTTTGACTCAAGTAGATAAAGAGAGATAGGGTAATATCATTAATTAAATCACTCTAAAATCTTGACACATATTGATAATGATGTCAAGATCTTGAATTTGATACCAAATTCATACATGATTGAAAAAGATATACTCGGCATCATAGTGAATAATGAAAATGAAAACACCATGCATGCTACTTATAAAACACACTGGTTAACTAACGTTATACATATAACGATGTGATAGATCACTAGTACACTGTTAAAAATTAAAGTTATGACCGGTTTAAGAGCAAATGTTAGAAAAAGTAACAGCTAAACAACGCTACGATAAAATTAAAAGTGCGTACATTTGAAAATAAAAATAAAATTTATTTGATAACGAGAAAAACTCTTAAAAAGGCAAAAAGAATTAAAAAAAATTGGACGTTTCAATAGGAAATGGGTACGATACGTTTTATTTTTTAATTACGTTTTAATAACGTTTTGTTCTGAGTAACTTTAAGAACGCACCTACCGGAAACCGACAACTGAAATCCACTTAAGTAGGTCACGTGTCCAACTTCAACAAACAATGGTTGTGCATGCGTAGGATTCCCCCCCCCCCGTAACGATTTTCCATGACAGTTTCCCTTCCCATAAAACTATAATTACAATATCCTTAATTGAGAGGACGGGTTACGAAGCAGGGGCTAAGAAACGCATATTTTCTGGCACTTGAGTGGGCTATGATCTACATATTATGTTGTATTAAGGTGGTCGGTATTTTACGTGGTGGAATAGAGATCACATCATGTAAACCATCAAAAATACTTGTAAAACAATATAAAGGAAAACGAAATTTGACTGGAAACGAGAGAAGCTCGGAGTGATTACAAAACAATCAAAGTTTCGCTCTGGTGAGCCCTGGATAAAGACTGAAATGATGTAAATATAATATAATATATATAAATAAATTGAAGCTTAAAGGTTACTCAACAATTCTTAAGCACGAAGATAGACCTAGATGTGAGGTGTGGGGGGGGGGGTAATCGGGAAAACGTTGGAAATCAAGGTTTCGGGACATCCACCTGTAGTCAGTTGTCTATTACTCCAAAGCCACCATAAAGAGGGTGAGCCCTCATCAGTCCACTCTTCTATCTACAAGTGAGGTAGAATAAACCCTTACCAAAAATAAAAATAACTCACCCCAAGAGTACGAGTAAATAAAATGTATGCACTATCAAGTGTCAAATGCTCCAGGAAAATATGTAGCGCCAGTGCGTAGAGACGTACGACGTGGGCAATCGATCCTAATCTAAATCGATCATTTATACTGTCCAGTGGAACGTTTACGTGCGATCGCCGTCCAAGGCAAAAATAAAATGAAGCCAAGATCGAATAAATCAGAATTCTTTAGCATCTGTTGTAAATAGATATATGTTATAGAAATAATAAATATATGCATCTCAGCCCCTGGTAGCTTCTACTAGATTAATAAAATCTACCATAAACCAATACAAAATCAAATACTTTTCATGAACTACGTTTTAATTCAAGTTGTAATAAATAATGAATATTGATATAAACATACATTTATAAAAAAAAGGTATATATGTACAATAGACTTATAACAATACCGAATAACACTGAAGACTAATAACATAAACATAAATTAAAGAAATATATATATATATATATATATATATATCAGTTAGATTCTAGATAATCTTAGCTTGACATGATGCACTATTGTGATAAAATATGTTTGGTTCTTATACGTAAGTAAATTTAGTGTAATGACCTATTTTTTCTGGATCTATAGGAGAACGCTAATTATTTTAAATTCTGAGACATTTATTTTGAACATTTAGGTTATTTTGTATGGTATTTTTACTGGTACAAACTGGACACCCATACAATTGTATCATATGAATTACAGATGTCTACCACATTAGATTATTTTTAATAAAAGGTTTGAATTTTTTATTATATACCGGGGGGGGGGTACATTTTGTACATTTTTGATAAAGTTTTCTACAGTTTAAAATTCACTTGCTGGTTAAAATTAATCTTTTGTCTTGGTGTACCCAGAGCTAATGTATATTCTATGAGATGGAATTCCTGCGTTTTTTTTACTAATATTAAAGACAGTTTTGTTTTTACATTGACAGATTTTTTTTTTAGTTATAGTCAACTCAAGATTAAACACATATTAAATATAATTAATTAGGACGTATCGATTTAAAACCAATTCTAAAGTATCATTTTTTTTTTAATTTTATAAACCAAGTAATTTGTTTAAATTAACGTGTTCTATGATAAACGTTTCTAATTATATTTCATCATCAACGGTGTGGATTAGTTGTGATAATTATAAGTTTAGAGGAATTCCTTTATCTATGATCCAGATATTTGGCTCAAATTTAGATAAATGTAAGCTCGTGTTTTTAATCCCGGAACTCGATGTAGTTGAGCAGCCCCACTTAACTCCCCCTGCTGTATTATTTCATCTACTAACTTTCTCTCTCTCGCATTACAAAACGTGACACGAGGTTTTGAATATAAATTATAATAAAAACTTTTTCAGATCCAGTTTAGTTGTTTAGATATTTATATGGAATACAAGAAATAACTATGAACTTTTTTTTTTGAATGCCGAGATACTCATTATAATGAGCAGCTTACTGTCAGTTAACAAACGAGAGACTTTTAGAATTGAAATTTCGTCGGTTGTCTGATGTCGACTTCAAGCTGTCTACTGGTAATTTGAAGACCTTTTCCGTTGAGCAGATGAATAATTTAAATTAAAATAAAATAAAGACGTTGAAATTAAATGTAAGTATACTTGCAATATGTAGATTTATTAAGTTTTGATTGCCTAGAAATTGAAATCAAATTTGTTTCAGGGCTGACTACGACCGGGCCATTATCTTGGATTGCTCACATTGGTCTAACATGTAGTATAGAGTTGATACCTATCTTATGCACTAGCTGTTCCGAAAAACATACGCTCTACTGCACTCCGTACTCAGTTCGATGATAAGAGGGTAGTAGTGAGACCAGCTGAGCACGTAGTACTAACTAAGCTGCGCAAGAAGGCTAAATTTGGACCAATAAGTTATTTAATGAAGACTACTGGGTGACCTTTCCAGCGTTTATTTGGTCATAATTTATTTTAATTATTAGGCAAATAAAAATGATTAGACCAGTGGTTGAACTCAGGATCTTCCGAGTTGTGGTTGGGTGTCCAAGCCACGGATTCATCCCTGTCCGAGGACTAACACAGTAAACCTAACGAGAACTACATACTGGTCTTACAATGGGATTAGGATGTTTGAATAACATTGCATGAAAAAAAAATTAGAGGTAGTGGGTATATAAGGGCCATTATGGAGACCATTAGTGATAAATAATGAGACATTTGGCATTGAATACGTTTGATGATATAAAGTTTTCCTTTCCCCCGGAATTCAAGTGCGTTAGTCCAGATTGGTTTTAAAATGACTTGAAAAACGGGATTTTTTGTCTATTGAGAGATTAGATTTTCTGCTTAGCAGTATAATTATCCAAAACGTCGACTGAGCTCTTGTCTTTTGAGTCTCGTTCCAAGTCAGTCTACTGCCATAGTGTGATTCATGGTACTGGGTCAGATGGGAGAGACAGAGCGTAAGTAAGCTGAAAGTAATGTGGGTGCAGTTAACTATTCGCCTTTTATTCAATTTTATCGGGGTTAGTTTGGAGTTTATATAAAAATGAGTCAAAAGAATTGATGTCTCATTAGGGAAAGTAGCAGGAAAACTGACTATTGAAATCTCAGCCTATAACACTAAGTCGAGGAACAACTGCTTTGACTGGAAAGTAGTTTAAGCATTTCAATTCACAATGGACTTGGAAAGTTTGTGTGGATTAGAATTTTTATTCAATTTTTTTTGTATTACGCAGTACCCTCAGTATTATTTAATTTTTTTTTGTTTGAGGAGGAGGATGGGATGGTAGAGAGATTACAAAGAGTGGGCAGCGGAGGATAGAGCGTACAGGCCCCCAGAAGTCGAGCAGGTCTCTAACCGCAATCAGTCAACCCGGACGAATATGAAATTAAAATACGGCCGGCTTGTTTCCAGCGGGGCGATATTTCACGCCGCCCACCAATAAGGGGGCATCCCATTCATCAGTGCCCGGGAACAGCCTGATTTTGACCCGTCTCCACTTCCCGGCTCCAGAGGGATAACTTTTATCTGTAGTCGTGAGCTATTTATTTGTCCGGCTCTCCCATCTGCCGTAGGCAAGTCCATCGTAGAGCGATCATTCCTATTGCGATTCTAAATCGTGTAAATTAGAAACCACAACAGCCAAAATTTATCCCCTAAAAATAATCATAAACAAAATAATCCATGCTTATCGATCCGGGAATATTGCTTCTCTCGATAGGAAATTGATAGTGAAAACAACTTATATTAATTATAATATTGAACGTAAACAAAGTAAATAATAAACTGGGAGTTCATATGTTAATTTAGATTTGATTTGATAAAGTCCTTAAATTATTAGCTAAGGATTATGGACCAATTTTGTGACATCTAAGAATCAATCATACATGTGACAGAAACTCCTGAAGAAGACATATAAAACTTTTTGTACACGAGCATATCATTAAAAATAATGTTTGTTGTTATCAATAAAACTGTTTACTCAATTTTTTTTATTTTCTATTTTTCAATCATTAGAATAATTATACATCAACTAATCAATCCTACTTGTGGCACAAACTCCTGAAGAATACTTCTAAAAATTATATTTAAATGTTTGCTTCCTTCATTAAACAATATTGTGTATGTTATACTTTAAAAAAATATTTTTTATATTTTTTTCATCCATAAAAATGCTTTCCTACTCGATTTTTTGCTTCTAAAAAAATAATGTTTGTTGTTATCAATAAAAATTTTTGCTCAATTTTTTATTTAATTTTTTCTATTTTTCAATCATTTGATATAGAAAAGACCTAATTTGATTAAATTTGTTAATCATCTAAAAATTTTTTTTTTAATTCTAAATTTCATGTCAACACATTTTAATTGAACATCTTGAATTATACTAAAAAAATTCTACGGAAACTCCTGAAGAAGACTTCTAAAAAATATTCTTTATATTTATCACTCCACAGGGCAGTGTCCTGGGCCCCATCCTCTATAACCTATACACCGCTGATGTCCCCTCTACTCCCAATACCTTCTTGGCCACATTTGCAGATGACACTACAGTCTTGTCATCCAACCCAGACCCCAACATAGCATCCCATAACCTTCAAAAACACCTTGACGAGATCGAATATTGGCGGATCAAAGTTAATGAAGCAAAATGCTCCCACATTACCTTCACCCTTTGTCGCAAGACTTGTCCACTAGTTTATTTTAATTCTATTCCTCTCCCTGTATCCAAGACAGAACGGTACTTAGGCTTCCATCTCGACAAACGACTGACCTGGAACCTACATAAGAGACTAAAAAGACATGAACTAAACAGACGCTTTGGACAACTGTACAGACTACTTAAAAGGTCATCCCATCTCGCAATAGAAAATAAACTACTAATCTACAAAGTTATACTTAAACCAATCTGGACATACGGAATAGAGCTATGGGGGACAGCAATAAAGTCGAACATCAAGCGTATCCAATCCTTTCAATCAAATGTCCTGAGAACAATAGTAAATGCCCCTTATTATGTCAGCAACAAAACCCTTCATAACGACCTTAATATACCCTACATTCTAGAACTCATCCCTTCCAAGTCCAAGACTCTCTCTTCGCATGTGGATTTGGGAGGTCTCTGGGCTGTCTGTAAATATTGTATGGATGAGCAAGTGAATAATGAACTGTAAATATGGTATGAATGAGAGCATTTATCTTAATTACTCATTGCCTTATAAGGCAGATTGTAATTATAGCACAATAAAGGAATATTTATCACTAAATATGTGCTTTTTCGTAGGTAATGAAATACGTCCAAGATAATTTCATCTAAAAATAATGGTGCTAACTACGGTACTTACGAGCGATTTTTTTGTTTCTTCTGAAAAATTAAAATTTTCAGGTTTCAGACCTTTTCATAATGACCGATTTACGTATGCCTAATGTTATCTGGAATCCTCTACTCTCAAACTTGTAATGATTCTCATGAACATATCTATGTTTGAACCATCATTTTTACGTCTGTTAATGTTCAACCTATTAAAATTAAATTATAAAACGGAAATGTTTCTAGTAATCTGATGAACAAACATTTTTTTGTACTAACAGTTACAAAAAAAACTTGTCCAACAAGTACACTGGGCTCCTTCGCTGCTGTGAAAGAGAAAGGGCATTTGTCCAATTGGGCTGTTGATTTCAGGCTTAACGCAAAAATGGCAGACGTCTTGTTAGACTTACTGTGAAACGTGTGCTGTTGACCAATGGCCCCGGTCGTTGCCGACGAATGTTCGCCAAAAGTCCTAAGTGCCACAGCTTAATTGAGATGCGATCAGTTATTTCTCAAAACGCTGTAACACGCGCGAAAAAACCTATTCTTTTTTGTAACTATGTAAAAATTAAAAAAAAAAGTTTCGCCTTCTTTTTAATCTCAATTATAACAGGTATCATTCAGTTTTGAGTTTAAAAATTGATTCATACGTGGAAATACGGTTATATCCTCTGTAAAAAATTCGAAATCAGGATGATTGATTTATAATATGTATTCTGAACGGGAAGGTTCCAATTGAAATCTTGGCTGTTTCTGAAAGTTTTTTTTTGTATATATTTTTTATTTACTTGGAGGTAACTGGATCTGAGGGTAATTGGTTTGTGAGCTAGTGGTACTTTTTTGGCACTAGGTTTTTACCTTGCTTTAGCGAGCTCTGAGTTGTTCCAAACTTCTTCAAAACGTGATCCTTCCCAGTGCAAGTTTTAATGTCTAATATCAGTGTGGTTTTAGATCGTAGCGTCTAAAATCACAAGTGTGGTTATATTGAATAATTCTAAACCTCATTTAATACACACTTCCTTGCTTCCTAAGACACCCCCTCTTCCCAATGACCACCGCAGGTAGGATATTAAGATATTGTAGATATTGAGGTAAGCTAATTAATATGTAAATGTGTCCTCCGGCCAGCTCTGCTGTAGTGAGTATATAGTAGGATACCGTGGCGTGGTGATCCGTGGCTCATCCACACATCAAGCTTTCATCACCTAACAAACCCATTATTTAGCACTATCACCCCACCACCCTTCCTACATCAATGACAACAGACTGTCGGGGAAAATATGTGATGATTTTGTTATTAGATAAGTTACTTTTAAGTCTATGATTCGTAGACTAGCCACTTTTAAACATATTTAGACAATACAAGTATAATGTGAATAATACTTTTGTAAAAAACGCAAATCGCAATGTAAAATTATTAAACATTGTATAAAATTTAGCCAAGCTACAGGACATATATGTGACCTAGTGTAGATAGATTTATTTATGTTGAATCTATACTGATTTCCATAATTTATAGTAACAAGGCGATACGAAGAAAAAAAGGTAATTAGTTTTACAATATATTACGGTTTTTATGGATGCATCTATTTAATTTGTATTGCTTTTTATTTTTATTGTTATGTTGATTTTCTTTAGTTTATTTTAAAATTAACTCCTCATACAATGAAATAAAGAAAACATTAAATAAAAACAAAAGAAGGACTCTTGTGGTTAAAGAAAACTTTTAAAGGAAGGGACCTGTAATTTAATTCTGAATATGATAATAAAACATTAAGCAACAAATTAAAAGAACAGAGAAACCAAGGGGAGTGGGGGGTATCCTGGAAAATAAAGGATATTTTTTGGAGGTTGTGAGGGTAAAAGTTTCTGCCAAGAGTGTAGAAAAGTTTCTATTAGCTTCCAGTTATGACTATGCCTCGAGTCGTGGGCTGTTCTGCCAAACATCCGTTCCATGCCGTGTTCTTCATCGTTTCAGCTCCTTTCATCGCTTTGAGTAGCAGTCTGTTACTTCGTTTTGAATCGACTCGTTCGTAACATATCAATGAGTAGTTATCGTAAAACATTCATTGACAAATTGAGACGACTATTAGACTTTAAACAAAATATATTGACAGGGCTATGCCAACTTTTCCACTTCTACAAATCCTTACCCTAGCCAGATTAGCCTTGTCAGTCAAATTGACTTGAATTAAAGCCTTGATATAATATCGGTTATAAAACCAATAGGAATACATATATCGAATCCAATAGCCGAAGATTAATGACTATAATTATAATCGCAACAAGATATTTAGCTGATTTTGAGCAGTGATAAAATATAAAAAAGAAAATGGTTTATTTTTTTATATAAATATATGAACCCTCCAAAGAAAATGTACATGTAGACACATGAAAATAGTCACAACAGTAATTAATTGACAGTTAGTCGCATGCACCTCACAAATGCTCAGGTTTGGCAAGGGTTAATTGATTTTATAAATTATCAACAATAAACAAAGATAATACATTAGTAAACATTATCATTTTAAAGAACCTTAACAAATAATTTAAGTCTGTATGTTTTTCTGGCTTACTACCATTTGCCTTTGATAATGATGATCTTGTTTGATATAAATTCTCTTACAAATCACCAATCACGCCTTCAAAGGTCTGACAAAACGTTTATTGTTGAGAAATGATAAACTGATTGACACTGTCTTTTGATTCGGATTCTCTCTATTATTTATTGATTCCTGTACTTTTTATTTAGCATACGAAAATGGCGGTTGTGTCCTATGTTACGCCGTTATTACTAGATAGATAGACATTGGCGTTCCGGTAATTATTTCAAGTGTTATAAAATAAAACATTACGATAGAACACACTCGACTAAAATATATAAGATTCCATTGGAATCTGTCACACATTTTTTTGTTTTATTTGTATTTTTTTTTTTTTAAACTGAATCCATTATTATTCATTTATTTCCCCTCGTATTTCTGTGTTATTATAAACTATTGAAAAAAGTAGAGATTTCGCATCAATGAATCTATTTACAGTGGATCATTATATGTAAAAATAACTCTAAATCTAAACAAACTATTCGTTGATAAAATTAAATAAATTGGCTCAGACGTTTCAAAGGAGTGATTGGTGATTTGTTAAATGATTGAACTCAATACATAATCATTATACCTTATCATGCAATTATATAATAAAAAAAGTAATTAATAATCAATAAATAATCTTATTTAAGATAAGGTTCGGTGACAGCATAGAGGAGCGGGAGGATTGTGCACTCGTAACTGACTTGGACTAGCTGATGAAAATATAACGCCGGGTTCCCACGAGGTGTGAATCACGATAGTGAGTATTATTTGTACGCATACGGATAAAGAAAATTAATTTTGTCTTTACAATTCGCGTGAAATGCCAAATCGTGTGAACAGTTCAATTTCAATATAATTAAATACCTTAGTCCGTATTTAGTTTATCAATAATAATCACTTTCGTGATTCACGCCCCGTGTGAGCCCAGCATAAGCCGTAATATTGATGCCTTAATGATCCAAACTATGCGGTAATCGATAATGAATTGACCAATAAGACCACAGTTCCTTCACAATATTAGTAATAATTTAATATATCACCACAAATTCATAACGAATTAAGGTACATCAGGTGATTTATTTTAGACAGGGGATTTTATGACAAATGTTAAATAATAATAAAATGATTATGTAATTGAACAGTGTAAATATTCCCTAATAACTAACTGGCTAATATGATCTAACGTCAGACGTCAGCATTTTTCACGTTCCCAGCGCTGGGTAAAAGAAATGTTTTATAAAATAAATAGGAAAATTTCAAGGCTTCTAATCATTCAATTTACCAGTACCTAACTTAAACTTCTGAGATCGTCTACGAAATTCATCATGGCGGAATGATGACAGGACTAGTGGGGGGGATTTAATGCAAATTAGTTCTATTGCTTTATCAAGAAGTGACGTGTCTCACGAGGTGACGATTCAGGGCCTCTTACGTGACATATCTCCACCACACGGTGCCCTGGCTACTGTCATCTTTGGAATTAATGCATATGAATAAATTTTACTGACATTTCATGTCAAACAGAACAAGGTCCCTTTGAATAATACCCTTACCCAGCGGGGCAAACGCTGAATTAATTAATGAAATTTCGTATGTTACCGGCGAAGATAGGTGGGGTGAGAGGCAGGCGGAGGGCTAGGAGGTCGGTGTATCTCCTAACTTATGGATTCACCGAGGTCTTAGGCCAAAGGGGATTAAGTGTCATCTAAACACACACGCACACACACATCTTTGAATAAATTATTGCAGAAAGTCCTTATAAGTACAGAATTTCAAAATTTGGGGACATTAAAATGAAACTTTTCACATCAATCAGAGCAGATCTTTTTTTCAGGAATAATTCTGAAAGTACGCGACGGTTCTACACTCAAATCATCATATATTCGTAAAGGTGAAGGTAGGGGTAAGGGCTAATAATACAGCCAAATGTATTCAAGAATTTCTCTTATTTCACTTTAAGTTAAGATAAAGTCCAATGGAATCATGAGAAAAGTGGTCTGACCTCTCTCAAGAGGTTTAAAAACGCCGGCCTGCACTCGTTCCTTGGTGTGCCGTCGGTGGGTGAGTTCATCCACCGGAGACACATTCCGCCAAGTTTTTTTTCTCCTTGCAGCGCCTCAAAAACCCAGTGTTTATCACTATAATCCCACCACCCTTTCCATATTGATGGCAACAGACTGTTTAGAAAAATTAGATTAAGATTTAGTTTAAGTTTTTATTGTTGGAAAAGTTATGAATTAAGTATTAAGTTTATGATAAATAAGGTGAGCCTCATCACTTTTAATAAATTCAGCCTATTAATGTATAATGTACACATTATACTTTTTTACAATGCAGATCTCTATTTTATATACCAGAATTTGTATAAAATGTAGCCAAGCAACATGAAATATAATGATCGTTTGTAGAATCTATATGTTGAACATATAAAAATTTGTAACAAAAGGATATGAAACAAAAAAAAAAACATGTAAAGGGGTAGGGGTAGAATTAATTTCCCTATTCTGTGAAATTATAGGGTTTTTAACATTAATTTTCAACATGTTTTATTATTTTTGTGGTATAAATAAGTTTAGTTAGGGCTGTAAATCAACAAAGCTTTATCAGTTTTATAAACTGATAAAAGTTTTTGTCATATTCTTGTTGATAAGTAATTCACATTCGTGATCTTCCCTCTTCAACTGATGTTGACCGACCCAAAATGATATTGTAGAAATCGGAATAATCAGTACTGTACTGAACGAGCTTTCTAAGTTGACAAAATAAAGTTTCTGTACCAAACGAAGCTTCTACTAATCAAATACTTTACAAAAAAACAAATTCAAAAAATATCAAATCTTTTCGTATACATTCGCCTACTTGTTCAATGAAAATAAATTTAAATATAATTATTTAACGTTACGTTAATAAAATAAAACAAATAAAAAAAGTGCGATGGCAATTCAGAGACATGTTCGAACATCCACCCTTCATACAACGTCATGTGCACGATAAGTATTTTTTTTTTATAGTAATTAAACTACTTAAAATATGAATTTTGATATTTTTAAGGAGATTTTTTATTACTCCTTATATATATATATATGAAGAATCAAATTTAATTCTTAAATTGATATCAATGAAAATAAATTTGATGAATGAAAAAGTGATCTTCAAACTAACTAGTTCCAGTGCGTAGTTAAAAGCGAATTTTTTCACTTATATTTATGTTTTCATAACACTAATAGTATATTTCAAAATGTTTTAAAATATAACTATCCATAAAATTCTTGATCGATAGAACCATTGTTACTATCATGGAACATACTGACAGAATGATGGAATAGTCCTTTTATTTATTAGGGCCGATTTTATTTATTTTTGTTTGAAAATCTCAGATATGATCGTTTTTAAAACTACTGCATTATGCTAGGAAATATGATAAATATGTCTTTAAAATTTGTTTATTTGAAAAATTACAATTTGTTTGTACAGCATTATTAATTTAAATGCGAGAATTCATTTATACTTATGTACGATTCACATTCACATAATATGTACTTATATATTCTGGCCAGGACCCCTCCCCCCCACTCTAAGGCCCCCTGCAAGCTAAAAACATCTAAATACATTTTCAGTAATGGAAAAGCAGTAAGCGTATTGGGATCTATTATGAAATATAATTTTTAAATTACTTTTACGACCGGTGTCACCGTACACATACAGACATAGAAGCATTTTAAAGTAAAATCCCTCACATGAAGCACAGACAAAAAAAAAAGTAATTGAGCGAAATAGTTTTTTTTTTTAGGGAAACTATTTTGGAAATTATTTCAACGATATTCGCCAACAAATATCGAAAAGAAGGAGTAGATATCTTTGTTTAAATTGAGAAATCTTGGGCAACTCCATTTTATACGTTCTTAATACCTTTTATATATTTCAAAGAATGAAAAAGTGTAATATTCCAAAGATCAAATACTACAAAAAGAGACACATATATCTCTCCAATATTCTTTGCGTCCAATTCCTGCAATCCAGAACCCTCCACAAGACAGCCAATGCTCACATCTATGTCAACACAGCACCGTTCACGCTGGTCTCAACTTCGAATTCATTCAAGACATAGCCTCCCATTACAAGAAATTTCATTCCCGCCTCCCTGGTCATCTTAATCAGTATTGCTTTAATCTTATCCCCGACAACCCGGAGCGACGCAGGTGGTCCCGCGACCTCCTCCAAACCAAATAGCATTTCGTTTGTTGTGAGCACTGTGTGATAAACAAGTAAAATGTTGTTAACTAATGAGCCTTTTCCCCAAAAGTAACAAGACGTTTAAAAACCCGAAGCTCTAAGCAACGCTTAAAATACTTCGTGTATCGCATGTAATCATTTCAATAAAGATATTCGTTACAGAAAATTTCTTGTTACAACACCAGTAAACGTTTCGCCTATTCAGAAATCATCAGGGCTATGAATGATATTATCTTCAAATTCATTCTTTAATTTATTCGGAATATGAAACTTCGCCAAGGTATTTAAAAACTTGTATAAAGCACACTTATAGCACAGTAGAAAAATATTTTTATATCAAGCTTTGAAAAAAAGTTGAATACACGTGTAAAGAAGGACATAAAATTGAAAATAAAACCTTTCACTTGAGGCTCAGAAAAAAAATTTCAATTTGCTTACATGAATGATTCGATTCAAAGGTCGGCATGAAAACGACGTTTATGTTGACATGCGGCACAAATGCTAAACCAACCCAACAGTGATTTGTCGATCCGACGAGCCTGGGCTGTTCAATTATTGTTGTCAAACTGGAATAATGCAGCCGTCATGCAAGCAGGTTGCCGACTACTCATTTGCGATCCAAGTTTACCAATGATAAGTAAGCAGTATTTTTTTGGGTGTTTAATTTTGTTCAATAATCAAGACAGATAATTAAAATCTGAAACTGGAGAACGAAAGTTTAACACACGCCTGGATCGAGACCCTAGACAGTTCCTTAACCTTCACAGAACATCAAACAATAAAACAGATGAAGAAAATCATCTAAAAAATATTCCCACATCCATTAAAAATACAAAAAACTCTTAGCCCCCCCCCCTCAAAAAAAATACTTATACCCTTTACTAGTATGAAGTTCCTCTTGCAAAACAAACTACAAAAACTTAGTAATGTTATTATCTACTACCCTCACACTACTCAAAAATAACTACAATGCTCAACAACTTACAACCCCTCCAAAATTCGAGCAGTATCCCTTTCTCAAACTGAGACATATTTAAACGAATGAGTAACTTTTGAAAATTCATTAATATGGGAGATTGGTAATGACGGAAAACAATATCTCAAACGATGCACTCTCAAGGAACAAAACATATGCGGTTAAATTTAAAGGTTTTTTTTTTTATTTGGTTAGGGATTCCACATTCTAATTAATGAGATAATTAAAAAATAATTGTTGTACCAAAACCTTTGCTGATCATGTGGAGGATATCCTCAAAACATGTATATGTAGGAAAATAAAGATCTTTGATTATGTTGACATCAACATTGACTTTTAGAGCCAAAAACTCTATGCCTAACTGAAAAAATTCACTCTTCTACTTTGTTTCTACTAGACAAGATCCGTTTTGATTCTAAATATCATTAAAATATATAAATGTAACATAATGAACATTAGTGTAATTAGATTTGGATTGATTTGTATGTTAATAGAAAAATCTGAATATGTGGAAGAAATTGTCTGCAGAAAACCAGATGCCAATTTCTTCTGCAATAAGAGGGGGGACGTCTTCGGGAAAGGGTTCGAGAAGCCGAAGTAACAAAAAAAAAAATCGGATTCGCCTCTAGTTTTTCTTCATCTCGGACATTGACTATTGTTACAGGTCTTTTGGAAATGGTACAGTTTGTTTCTTGTACTCCTTCGGCACATTACCTAGAGTACGAGAAAATTTTCCTCCTTATTTCCTATCTGTTTCCGACGGGGGGAAAATGCCTCCCCTTTCTTTTATCGGCTCTCTCCTTTTAGAGGGAATGAAACTCATCTCGTTTCTCCCATCCCCCCCCCACCCATCTTCTTATTAGCTGGAAGTGCTAGTTGAATATAAACATAGAATTATTTCGTCACCGTCAACCGAGATTAGTTTGACGGACTCGAATCCTTCCACAATTCTGGCTACAGGTTTTTTTTATTTTTCCCAACCACCCTTCATCTGTCCTTCTATCTGACAGTGTGTATGTATCATTTACAATAAGTCTTAAAAGGTGTATCCCAGGGGATTGGTACGGCACCTTACTATTAAATCCTTCTAATGAATTCTAAGTGTTCTTCAGCTTTTAATATACAGACCTACAGGTATAATTAGGAAACAAAGCATGAAAGAGCTAGGCTATTCCTTACAGTGCGTGCCTACCATCTTGAAATGGATTTAGACTACCTACTAATCTTGATACACACGAGCGGTCACGGTCGAGTCAGCTCACGGTTCAATAACTATCAAATCTACATCGAGAACACGTTATACAATGGGGTATAAGACCAGAAGGTCCGCTGAAGCCGAAGTAAGGTCAGGTAAAATCTCGGTCTCAGGTGATCCATACTTGGGTGTTCTACTGGATTTTGACCACGTATTGAGAACCTAGTCTTAACACGTCCCGCCTGAAGTATGCATTTACGTAAATTACTCGTAGGCCACAAACTTGAAATATTACAGGCGTAGATTTTGTGAGGAAGAAAGATTTCCTAAACCTTGCGTCCTATTCAACAAGTCATTTTTTTCTTACTCTACACCATCAAGAATCTACTTGATTTTGATCAATGCACGAGTAGAAAACGCCATTTATTAAAAAAAATACGTACGTAGGCAAGCTGAAACGTCGTAAACCCGGCAGTGACCGCTGCAATGAATCAAGTTTATAGACAGATGCGTGTGTGTTGAGATCCAATGTTTCGCCAGTAGCATTCACTCTTCGGGTCAGGTGGGGTCTATTCATAGGATGAAATTTCATTTCAGTCACTCACTCGTTAATGGACAATGCTGTTCTCTACGCTAGCTTCAATTACAATCTGGGATCAATACAATGTGGTTACAATTATAATGTGGGGTCTGACAAGGCCGGACTGAAACATAGCGAGGTTTTCATAAATGAAAAGGCCAAATCCTGAAACATCAGTGCAGCTGCAAGTACCAGATCAGAGGCGAACCGTAGTTAGAATGAATTATCGGCTAAATACAGGGAGTATATATAGCCCTAAGTAGGCAATAGGCTGGGGTCTTATTCAGGCCAATCGTGTCTGCCAATCAGGCGAGGTTTTATTCTTGCCAACCACATTGCAGCCCTGGATGAAGCTTGAATGTTGTAACAGGTAGTCCCTGGGCCCCTGCCTCTGATCTCGTTTTGCAGCTGCGTCTTTTATTGTTTACAATATTTACACTGATATGACTTGTGGTTTGGTAATATTATTTAAATTTGTTTCAATTAATTTACAACATATTATAACAAACTTACAATACATATAGTAGATTATAGGGTGATTTATCTGATGTAAAGTAATCAGAGGTCGCTACACCCTGGTTCAATTGAACCGAACTTTTATAGTTATTCAGCCGTCTTCATCTGACCTTACTTAACCTCTAGTGTGAATTGGCCTCAAATCTTAATATAAGGAATCGCCAATAACTGAACTAACATGTTAATTTTGTCATTAACAAATTGTTTCCACTTGGCTAGCATACAATTCGTATTCCTGCTTTTGAATAAGTTTTATGTAACAATAGTTATGCTACTTTGAAAAAACATTACGAATCATCAGCTATTTATGAATAATTCTCCCTGCTTTTGTCACTAAGCATCAGTGTTTTTCTTTAATCGAATGATCAAAGAAAATAATTAGTACAAATATTTTTCATTCTTGTTTTTTTTCCAACCGGAAGTCTGCCAACTATTCCAATGCCCTTTTCTTTCTCAATTAAATTAGAACTGCTAAAATTAAACTCGAATCCTTTTTCGATTAAGTGAGGCTTAAAGACGGCGGTCCTAATTTTGGCAGTTACTTGAGGGGCTTCATTAATGGAAAAAATGAGAAAAGAAATTAAGTGATTATCTCAGTCATCTAAATTCCTTTCGGTGATTGGGAGAGGGGCCTTTGATGGGCACCCCCCACCCCCAAGCCCTTTCATACTAATGAAAAGAATCAGCTTTCATTTGCTGAATCCTTTGATTTAATTATACTACTCTCAACCCATAGGAAGAGCCTTTCTTTATACCTTTCAGCTACCAGAAGTTGCCCATATTTTACTTTAAGCCCTCAAATGTAATTTTTAAGAGCTGTGAAAACTTCCTCATTCACAATTGGAGTTAAATTAAGATAGCTCTCTTTAATGGGTTATTCTTGCGGACACCAATTAATTAATATTCTCAATCTTCCCTCTCTTCGGATAATTGTTCCTACTAGATGAAAATGGGACGAAAGAAAATCTCTTTTCTGAATTGGCATTTTGTTTAAAAATCGACTGTATCAACTAAGCTTAGAGATATCAACGTTTATTGGGAATTTTTTTTCTATACCAATTCATAAGCATAATTAGTAATTTTTCGTAATTAATTCGCCAAATTAAGGGTTTAACCAATTTTGCAACAATATCGAAACATTTCAGAGCTCAGACCAGTCGAGTTCCTTAAAAACTTGTTAAATGATACATTCAAGTGTGACTTGTCAGAAAATTTCATTGATATACTCCTTTATTGTGTTATAATTACAATCTGCCTTTTATAAGGCAATAAGTAATAAGATAAATGCTCTCATTCATACCATATTTACAGTTCATCATTCACACAATATTTACAGACAGCCCAGAGACCTCCCAAATCCACATGCGAAGAGAAAGCGGAGTCTTGGAAAGTCCCCCACGCTCCTCCGTCAGCCGCGTCACCGGATACTAGCCAATGGAGGCTTACCAAGAGCGCGAGAGCCACAGACGCTCAGGACATGATTGGAGAAACTGGCCATTGCCAGGACTCCCACTGTCACGCGCTTATAGCAGGTCACGAGTCCACTGCCGTTTCAGTCTCCGAGAAGGATTATAGGAATGAGTGGCGCAGTGCAATGACTGTGCTACAGGATTAGGGTGGTTGGAAAGGCTGCTGTGGAATTTCATAAACTTGAAAGGGATGAGTTCTAGAATGTAGGGTATATTAAGATCGTTATGAAGGGTTTTGTTGCTGACATAATAAGGGGCATTTACTATTGTTATCAGGACTTTTGATTGAAAGGATTGGATACGCTTGATGTTCGACTTTTTTGCTGTCCCCCATAGCTCTATTCCGTATGTCCAGATTGGTTTAAGTATAACTTTGTAGATTAGTAGTTTATTTTCTATTGAAAGATGGGATGTCGTATGTCAAGATGGAAGCCTAAGTACCGTACTGTCTCGGATACAGGGAGAGGAATAGAATTAAAATAAACTAGTGGACAAGTCTTGCGACAAAGGGTGAAGGTAATGTGGGAGCATTTTGCTTCATTAACTTTGATCCGCCATTGATTGCACCAATACTCGATCTCGTCAAGGTGTTTTTGAAGGTTATGGGATGCTATGTCGGGGTCTGGGTGGGATGACAAGACTGAATTGTCATCTGCGAATGCGGCCAAGAAGGTATTCGGAGTAGAGGGGACATCAGCGGTGTATAGGTTATAGAGGATAGGGCCCAGGACACTGCCCTGTGGAACTCCTGCATTTATGGGATAGTAGTTAGAGTATTCTAAACCACAGCGGACTTGGAAGAAGTGGTTTGAAAGGTAGGACTGTAGGATTAGGAAAAGGGCCTGTGGTAGATATCTTTTGAGCTTGTAGAGCAAACCTGCGTGCCAAACCCTGTCAAAAGCTTGAGCTATATCAAGAAAGGCAGCAGTGCAATACTGTTTGGTTTCAAGGGCTGATATTATTAATTGACAGAAAATTAACTACATCGTTACTGACAAATTTGACCACTTTTTATTTTATATATTTTTGATTACTCGAGAAAGGTGCATTTATTTTCAGCATCTCTTAGACATCGAGTAAAGCATTCATGCAAAGTAACTAAACTTTCTATAAAACTTGTATTGGAAAAAACTGACAGTTATAATGATTATTATAATGATCAAGTAATTACTCTCAACTTAAGCCCAAACACATTTTACACATTATCAATGTAGAACGTCAAGTACTGTGTTATGGTACCAGCTCAGCATAGTACACTCTTTATACGAATAATTGATTTATAAATGACCTTTTAATTATTTTTCGCATGATTATTTTATAATTCACGAATACCAACCCAGATAAACATACAACTCACGAATGAAAACATAAGGGTTTATGGTTTTGAAGAAAAAAATCAACGAAACCAATAACGAATAGGTGCACTTGAAGATTTCCGAAAAGAGATTGTATAACAGAATAATTCTGTGCATGTTGTCCACAAAATAAAAATCAAAGAGAAAGTGTGCGGAAAATCAAATATATACCTATTCGCCCCTTACAGACTAATTTCGATTGGGACTTCTAGTCTTCCTCACTTTTATACTGTCACAATTGTAATTTGTAATGCTTACTTAATTGTTTGATGATAACTTAGTAAAATGAATCTAAACTATGTTTTTGTTAAACTTACTTTGTGGTTTATTGATTAATATAATATTTGTTAGTTCATAATATCCATTAGTGAAATCCACCTTTTGAATATACTTATATAATTTTATTTGATATTTTAGTTTAATAGACATTTTAGACAAGTTTATTAATTGTCCAATTACAAAAGAAAAATGTTTAGATATGAGAGAAAGTCTCACGTTTGAGTTCTCATGTCGGATTCTTCCTAGTGAGTTCTGCCGGCTTGAAAAATCAACTGCTTTAGACTTAGCTTGCCAATCATCAAATATCAAACCGCAGCAAATATGTCAGAGTAATTATATAGAAACAACTATTATTAGTTGATCGCAGGGTGTAATTCGATCGGTCCACTGATCCACAAGGATGGTCTCACTTTGTTTGGCCTGTACTGCATGTCGTTAGGTCGTCGGTTTAACGGTAGTCACGTACTGTTTATGCAAGCGTCCTGTACACTACCGCCTGCTTCCAAAGCCTGCCTACCAACTTTTACTAAACAATGATCCCCCCCTAGATCTAGTCAGTTCAAATCACCAGTTATTAGGTACAGTTGAACCATTCAAATCCTATGCTTCATTTTCAATCCAATTCACAATATGTTGATTCTCATAGTCACCTCTTCGTGATGTTGTTCACGCACACCTTTTCAATTGTTATTATTTATTTAATTAGGTGTTTTGATAATTTTCTTCTAAATATACAAATTTATGTTATTTATGAAAACGTTTAAATTAAAAAAAAAATCTAGCTCCAATGGGTTGCGGTTGAATTTAACCTGTATGTCAGTTTTTGTTTTCATGTTCTGTACAATAATTTCACTAACGAGTCTTAATATACCTTACATTCTCGAACTCATCCCTTCCAAGTTCATGAAATTAACTTTAATACCAACCTTAAATACAATTAATTAATTAATAGTAACCTATCAAACCACCCTAAGCCCCTAGCACCGTCATTGCACTGCACCACTCATTCCTACAATCTTTCTCGGAGACCAAAACGGCAGTGGCCTCGTGACCATCTATAAATGCTTAACAGTGGGAGTCCTAGCAATGGCCAGTTTCTCCAATCATGTCCTGAGCGTATGTGGCTCTCGTGCTCTTCGCCAGCCTCCACTGGCTCGTATCAGGTGACGCGGCTGACGGAGGAGCGGAGGACTCTGCTTCCTCTTTTGCATGCGAGGGAGGTGACATGGTTGTATATTTAGGAGGTCTCTGGGCTGTCTGTAAATACTGTATGAAGGAGTGAGTAAATGAAAATTGTAAATATGGTATGAATGAAAACCTTTATCAAAACTACTTATTGCCCAATAAAGCAGATTGTAATTTTATCAAAAAAGAAAGACATTAACGAGTATTTTAATTATAATATTTCTCGAATGAAGCCTAGGAAAGTAACAATTATGTAAAAATTCCTTCAAAACGATGTAACTCCTGCTTTGAAATATTTGATCAGTTATAATTTGAGTCCGATATTAAAAAATAACCATTTTTTATAAGAATCGATTCATACAGTTAACGAATACCATTTTGTAAGGAGTTAATTCTGGAACACACCATCTCTTTTTCATGCCTGCATATCTAATGCCTCGTCTCTAAGTATTTGATAATGGTAAAAATGCCTGATGAGGATAAGGTGCAAATAATATATCCTGCGAAAATTGTGTCCTTATTTTTGAATTTCCATCAGGACGAAGACAAAGGGTGAAGTGTTACTAATTGAATTACATTAAAATGTGCGTGGATGGTATTTTAAGTAGTTGACGAGCCCGATAGTAGATATTCTACTTCTTTCAAGGTTCGAGGAAAAAATCTATATACCCAGTCTGTACATTCTAGGAGCGCGGTGAAAATCGTGTAAAATGATTAGATTTAATTCTGATGTTATATTTCAATACATTACTAAATGTGATAATCAGTTTCTGGTTAATATATATAAACGAAACAATCGCGAGCGTTTAAGATTTTTAAAGTCTCAGTTGGTAAGATTTACTAATCCTAAAGCTATTTTTCTCACAATTAACATCATACTAAAGACAAGACACTAAAACAAATTTAAAATATATTTAAAAAAAATTGGTATTAAATGCTAACAATAGAAATAAATATTTATTGTTGTTACAGCCGGTTAATTTTAATATTTGTTTTTTAATGTGGTTAAAATGGCGATTTTCTTAAAAAAGACGGTTTAACAAATATAGTACAGCTGTTTTATCGAAACTTCCCCCTAGTTGTTTCAATCATTTAAAGTTCTCAAGATTGATTTGCTAGATCCAAGATTTAGTCGTAAAGAAAAAATAAATCGGGTGACTGAACCAGATCAACTGGTATACGAGTATTCCTATACGCAGTTCAACTTGAACTCTATGCAACCTTTTTTAAAAAAAAAACAACGGAGAAACAGTTCAGTGGGAAAACAAAATTCATTATGAAGTTTTTGTTTTTTCTTTGGGGCAATGAAGATTGAATTTAGATAAAATTTATCAACTTCTAAGTGGGGATTGGAAAAGTCAGATAAAAACCTCTTGATAGACTTGAGAAAAAAAAAATTGAGTGATCCAAGACGAATAAAATTTAGCCACAAGCCTCACTAGAAATCGGAATATTAAAATATACTATGCACACATTCACAGTACACAAGAGCTCTGACGGAAGTACATTTGATAAATATTCACGTCCTTGTTCAAGGATTAAGTTTACCATATAAGATTATCGATACAAAAATCATAATACGTAAATTAAGTTCCTTACATATGTAGCTCCGGATCTAATGCGATCTCCTACATGTGACAATTATGGATTGAAATTATTTTTAGGTGTGGGCAGTTTTGGTTAAAGAAGGAAACACAGACACACCAGACGGCTAAAAACATTTTAAAAAACATTACTATCTAGCTTCAGCTAAAAGAAGATGTGTTGTCTCATGATCTACCCGCATAGTTCTAACTAAAAATTGGCCTCTTGGGCTTACTTGATTCGTCAAAAAATATTTCCTCTTTTTCACTTACCACCCCAATATCCCAAAGGGTGAATATTTTATGGTCATAAACACCCTGGTAAGATACTTTCGCCAAATAACTCAAACCGTACTCTATTTACTTCAAATATATAAATTCAGGTAATATTGTTAAAATATAAGTGACTGCGGCTTGATCAATCAGCATTTCGTAAACAATGTAACTCGTGACTTCGCGCAACCTAATAATAATATCTATGGAATGTTACCGTGAGTTAGTTTCTTTCGTTTGTTTAAATTAGATATTGTTTTTTGTTTTCATAATAAGCATTATATAAAACACCGTTATTTAACAATTAGAGCTATAAGTATACCTACGAGGGTGGTCTGAAAAGTTTCCGACCTAACAAAGCTTTTGTTTATTTTATTATCATCTTCATGTTGAGGTCGGAAACTTTTCAGACCACCTGTGTATTTTGTTACGTTTCTTCATTTTCTGAAGTAAAAATTCATCTTCCAAGTCTATACATCCTTCCTTGCATTTTTTTTTTTTTTCAATTTAACCCTTTGAACAATCTACTTTTTTACCTATAAACAAGGTTCAATCAAAGCAATAATATCGAATAAAAATAATATGCCATTAATAAAAACCAAAGTTGTTCCTAGAACGAATTGTTGGTAGGAGATTGACTGTGACACCAAAGCCAATAGTGGATTATGTGAGAAGTTGAAAGGGGCCTTGTTCATCAATTTTCGAAATCTAATTTTCGAAGTTCTACATATCCAATCATTACATTGTTAGAGTTGGTTCAGTGTAGGATGGGCTGTATAGTGATATAAAGAGAAAAAAAAGTCTGTCTCTTCCCAGGAGTATTATAAATAATACATTTTCAACGGTTTTTAGCGTCATCTTCAAAGAATCGAACAACCTAAGCTTCGATACGGTTTTCCTTTCAGTTAATTAAAAGACAAGGAAAAGTTTCAGAATTATTATTCAGAAACACATTCCTAATATAATCAGAAATCAGAAACATAATCCTAATATAAGTAATTGTTACTATTGATCAATACTGTTTTTGTATTGCAAATGGCGTATTTAAGTTTGGTATCTTTATTATAATTTTTTTTCAAAAAAAGGTTATCACACTCGCCCTTTAATTTATCCAAAATACGTGTAAAAAATCCCAAATTTAATTATTGATAATTTCAAGAATGTTTTTTATGCAAGATATTTTCAATTGTCACAGCTAGTTTCACCCAAATTATAAACTATTTAACCTAATTATAGCAGGTAACGAGGTCACTGCCGTTTTAATCTCCGAGGAGGATTATAGCGATGAGTGGTGCAGTGCAATGACTGTGCTAGGGAATTAGGGTGGTTGGAAAGGTTACTATGGAATTTTATGAACTTGGAAGGGATGAGTTCAAGAATGCAGGGTATATTCAGATCATTGTGAAGGGTTTTGTTGCTGACGTAATAAGGGGCGTTTACTATTGTTCTCAGGACTTTTGATTGAAAGGATTGGATGCGCTTGATGTTCGACTTTTTTGCTGTCCCCCATAGCTCTGTTCCGTATGTACAGATTGGCTTAAGTATAACTTTGTAAATAAGTAGTTTATTTTCTTATAAACTATTTAAAAAAAAAAACTTCTATTCTTTGAAAATTAGCGGGTTTTAGAGCCATTGTCTTGAAAAAACTCTACTTATTTTTTTTAATAACAAATTTGTTTTTTTTATTTTATTTTGTTTTTTTATTTTTATCAATTTTCATACCCCTCCTTACTGCTCCTTTCATCTCACAACTGGTCAAATTCAACACCAGTCTATAAATGCCCGGGCCTGACATGAAAACCTCCATTGAAATTCATTTAACTCCATCTTTTCTGGCAAGTGTGAAAACTACCTAATGCTATCTAGGAAATCATGTGGAAAGCCTTGGTAATAAATATAGACGCAGGTAATATTACTGTTTCAAAAATATCTGAAGGTAATCGGTGTAAGAGCTAGCGGTACTTTTTTGTTTCTGAGCGTAGGGGCTCTTGAGCTGAGTTCTTTCCAAAAGCAACGTGTGGTGCGCTTTCAGTCCAAGTTAAACGAATCACTTTGCAATGTCGAACTGTTATATGGGTGTATCGTTCTGTATTATATCGCTAAATGAACTCATTAAGTAGCGCACATAGATGGTTTTAAAAGAAGAAATGAAAAAGGATCGATCACAACAAAATACCTAATAACGATGCGATAAAAATAAAGGAATCAGACCGCAGACGATGACAGTTGATAAAATTTGCCCTAAGGGTTGAAAATGTTGCTCTTAACTTTGTACGCATGCGATGATTTGTTTATACATTTTGTAGACTACAGTAAAATCCTTTAATTACTGTTTCAAACGTTATTAATGATTGTAAAGATGTTGATCATTGGTTAGCATGCGTAATATTTTTATTCCAGTCCGTATTACATTTAAGAGAAGTTTTGATGAAATAGCATGTTCCGGTAGAATAAGTGGCTTGGTGGATCACGCTAACTTCATTCCTTATTGATAAGGCAGTGTAAAAACCAAGGCAAGACTAAACGCACCATTAAAAATTACCGTTCGGTCTCATTGTGACTGCGCAAAATATTTTCCCCTGCATGAAGACACCGTCTAATGCCATATTTTTTTCTTTGTTTCATTTGAAATTCAGATTCATGCACGGCTATAGCGACTGATCGTACGTTCTTTAACTTCCTTGCAAGCACTAATTAATTACATGAGGAATCTAAATGTTTTTATAAATATATATGTATATAGTTATCTTAAATTACAATTCGCTTCTACAGCATTGCTAAATAGGTGGTAAAAAGTTACTCATACTCACTCAGGACATAAGTGGGAAATGCGGCCATGACCTAGTTTTTTTATGATGGATTTACAATGGATGGTGATCTCACCATTGTTTCAGTCTTTGTGAATTGTAAGAACCACTTTTTCTATAATGAGTTGACACGAGGACTGATTGCTTGCGTATTAAGTGGACATTTGAAAATCTTGAGGATACAGGTTCAAAGACAGTTGGCACTGTAAAGGGATTCATTTGCAATGTAGAAAGGAGCGTTGACTACAGTTCTGAGAACATTGGATTGGAATATTTTGGTTTGTTTGATGTTTGATGGTTTTGCTGCCCACTATGGTTTAGTCCGTAAGTCCAAATTGGCAACTGTTTGTATATGTGAAGTTTGCTTTCTAGTGTGAGGTTAGAGTTTATGTTAGGTAATCTATAGAACTGTTTAACCCGTCTGCTTAATTTTTGACTCTTAGATTGTTTGTCACCACACACGTTCTAAGTCAGCCTTTTGTCTATATAGAAACCTTGATATCTAACAGTATCGAATATGGGAAATAATATCGAATAGAACAGGATCTTCATTATAAATAATTAAAATTTAATTTAGACGAATTTTTAAATTACTTCCTAGCTGTGGCATTATCATTACCATACAACCAATTTGACCAATTACAATCACTGAACAAGAAACAATATACGCAGTCACAAATGGCTACAGCTAGCTGATAGTATCGATCCTTTTGTTTTGTTTTTTTCAAACCTAATGGTTCCGGTTTGTTTTTTCTATTCAGCGTGGATTTGCCCTAGAAACATAGAAATATACATATACAGTTTTCATTTGATCATTCAACTAAGTACAACGTTGAATTAGTTCATTGAAAATTTTAAAAAGTACATATCTTTTTATCACACTGAAAATGGACCTCATTATAAAATGGTTACATTAAAATTAATCAGGTGTAAACTGTTTATTGTCTTCATAAACTATAACTGTATTTGCAACAAAATGTTTAAAATCGAGTTCACAACTGTTGCAACAACAAGAAGTGGAAAGACCATTATTTATTACTTTTTAATCTATTTTAACAACATTATACATATAAGTAAATCGCCGGCGGTTAAGATAGATAAAAAAGAATAACGAAAGAGGGAAATGAAACGACACTCTGACCCCAGTAAAAGACTGCTTTATTGTTGATGATAATCCGACATACATAGGATCATGGGTTGTTTACATCTTGCGATCGTATTAATATTCGATATAGTCATGCCTCTGGCTTTAACTCCCCCCTGCCAGCTCCTGATCATCCGTCGGGAACTCCAATTTACCACTTATACACACTTAAAGCATATACTAATTACCTAACGGTCGGAAAATAATGATTCCGTGCTCACCCAGAACAGCACAACAATGCCTTACAGTCATAAGAAATAAAACAGAAACCTTGTCGAATTTCGTACAAAACTGAAGATAATACAAGTGAATAAAAGAATAAAAATATAATAAAAATATCCTGGTAAAAGTATATACTGAAAAAACAACAAATTATGACCCCAATGAGATGTGTGGAGGGGCGAGGATACTAGAGCCAAACTACTTCGGATGGCTCCCCCACCGGAAGCTTTAACTGCTCTACATGTACAGTCCTGCACTTCCCGGGTTTTCGGACACTTTGGATGGTCACTAAATTGTGTTCGCAGATCGCGATCCCTCTGAAGGGTCCCTCATAACGGGACAATTATTTACTCCGATTGGAGCCGATCCTTTGATATACAGTGGTGCCTATCGTGACGCGTCGTTCTATCGGTTTGACGCCCGCATTCTCCCTGACCACCCTCCTAGTCCTTTCGGCTGTAATTTTTGCATAGACTTTCTCCCACAGTTTCCCCAACTCCACGTGGTTTCACCGAGCTGTGCTGACGTCTCATCTCCCACCACCGTTCCACCAAAGGGTGAAACCCTGTGGTTGTGGGAACGTAGTGATTATACGCTATCACCGCCTTAGGCTTGCCTCTGCCGGCTCCAACCCTTTTTCGGCAAGGTAAACACGGAGATGATATCCCAAGGTGCTGTGGAGACGCTAAAATTCCCCCTCTGCTCTCTGGATGCCCTGGGGTATTGACATGCCATATTACGTCCAGAGCTTTCATCTCCTCTCTCACGTCGGCGTTATCAATCTCCCTCCCACCGTCCGACGCTATCCGTTCGGGGACACCGTAAAATTGGAACTACCTCCTCAACGCTCTTAACACTGCAAAGACTTTTCCAGAACAGGGTATTTTGCTGAACAGGTCAACCGCCGTGACCCACTTGTGTCCCTTCCAGGTAATGTTGACCACTTCATGGTCAATCAGCGGTACAGTGGCAGACCTCGCTGCCCCTAGCGTCTTCTGAATAGTCTTCTGCATCCCCCACCAGAAATACTTGCGCTTCAAAGCCAGGGCTGTCTCGTGTTCACCCCGGTGATTTTGTTTTGCCTTGATGGTACGCCAGCGTTACCTCCTTCCGAGTTGTCTCTTTCCCTATCTTTTCCCAAATGGTCGTGTTTCGAATGTACAGATAGTGAGTCTTCCCTGATTTGGAAGCATCCTGGCGCCGACCATATCGTCGATATGGTGGATCGTCGATAGCTACGGTACACTCTCTTCATGAACCCCGATGTCTTCGTCTTCCAGACTATCTGAAGGCGCTTATCATTCATGATTTCTTCACGCTCTTCCATTTCCACAGGTCTGACATCCATCGAGCTCCCTCCTCCTGCCCACCGTTTCTTCTCAGCAGACTCGTGTTGGTCGCCTTCCCTCTCCGGTGCCCATTCCCACAAGGACTGCCGTACATTCCTGGATAATTCCCCCTTATCTTACGTTGACTGTCATCGCTCGGAACAGCCAGTGAGCCACAACTTTCTCTTTTCCGGGCTTATATTCTACCTCCAAGTTCTATTGACCAAGGATCTCTTTCCAGTGAGTGACACTCGCCGACGATTCCTTCAGTTTACTGACCCACTGTAGTGGTTGGTGGTATGAGTGCACCCAGAAATCTTTTCCCGAACGAATAGGCCCGGAAGTGATCGATCGCCTATCTCAAGTAACTCGCGTTCCAGCTCGCTATACCGACTTTCTGCCTCTGTGAGGCGCCTACTGGTGTATGCTACGGGTCGGTCCCCTGTGCCCCCGCCTGTGATAGAAACGCTTCCAAGACATATTCACTGGCATCCATCGTAATTGTTAATTGCTTGGTGAAATCAGGAAAAGCCAGTACCGATGTTCCATCGGACTACCTTTTTCCCCTTTTTGAGGAGATTGCTCTCTAGTGTCTCCCGACACATTATTCTGTTGGTACTCCCGGTATCCAATAAGCACTACACTCCACTCGTGACTATAATTATAGGCAGACCACTATGTGTGCCTATGTGCAACGTGTCCCAGCGTGCCCCACTCGAAGCACCTAGTGCATGGGCACTCCTGGGGCGTCCCGCGTTTCCTCGGCTCCTTTTTCTTACTGTGGCTCTCTCTCTTCCACCGTACTCCGCCTCCTTTTTCCTATATGTGACCGGCGCGATTTTGGGCCTTCTATATACCACTTTCCTCCAGCCCATTTCTTCGTCACCAGCTGTAATTTCCTCCTCTCTGGCGCTGGTGTCCACCATTTTTAAGTGCATTCTAGAAACGTGCGCTCTCTAGGTAACGCCTCCTTTCTTCCTGTCTCGTTTGCTGCTGTATCTTCAATATTGTTGATAAAATCACCATCCTGGCTTCTACTGCCGTGCTCACTGTATCCCGCATCTTCTCCGTGATGCCATTATATTGAGCCAGCAGTGTTCCGGCGTACTGCCCGTTTGTTTGTTGGTGCCTCTTCGTCCCCCAGAACATTTTAAAAATGTCCTCTTCCGGGGTCCACCTTCCCCCGCCGAATACATTCTTCAGCCGCTCACATACTTCACTATGGTCCATGTGGTTTCCTCGTCAGCCTGGATCATGTTTAGGATAATCCGCTTAACTCTGCACACAAGAGCTGCTCTCAGTGAATCGACATCTCCTGCAGTTATTAAGTCTGTTTTCCCTCTATCTGCACCATCAGCCAGTCACCCCCATTAAGGAAGTGATTCATTTCCCCGGTCTTGCCTGCGAATCTCTCCAGATAATATGGACTTCTTCATATCCTGAGCCGTGATCGCCTGAATCTTCATCCACGCTAATGTAGTCGCGTGAGCTGCTGCCATGGTCGTTTGAGGCAACTGTGGTATACCTGCCGCTCCACTCAGCAGCGCGGGTCGTAACACTTCATCTGGCATTTTCTCATAACAAAAAAACGTATACGGAGAGGAGACGATAAAGAAGAAAAAAAAATTAGAGAGAAAGAGAAAAAAAAAGAATAACTTTCTACGCCACCGTACGAGGTTCCCAGGTTTCTTAGTAGTAAAGTCACTTTATATGCACAATTAAAACTTGCTTACCCAGCATTAATAATTGTGATTAGTGAGCTCATTCATATCGTATACGGAATAAATAGGTCATATTAACACACTCCGTTGTAAGTTAGGCTAATAATTCTTTATTTTATTTGTTTTTTATCGATCAAAAATCAAAGTGCCTTCCCAAAAATGTGAATACAACAAAAATCCCATTAATATATATACATATAATATGATATATATAATTAGTATTAGGGGGTAATTGTTTTATAAGATGTGCCCTTTTTCTTCGCACTCGGTCCACCCTTCTATTGTCGAGCAGTTCAAGTTATTCAACACTCCCTTAAAGCAACACATAGTATACAATCAGTGTAAGTTTTAGAAATTAGTCTGGGGTTTTCAAATATCAATACAATCCCTGAAATATCCTCTCAAGCCAATGATTACCAAATGTAGGAGATTTAGATATAGCAGGCAATGAGGTAAAATAATAATTTTTTACAATGCTTAAATTGTTTGCCGTTTTTTTTTTATATTCAAAATTGACTCATGATCTAGCGCATAAAAATGGTATTGAGGAAATATTTTCCCTCAGGAAGCACCTAAAGGGTTCCTAGTCTTTGTAATGAAAGAACATTACCAAAAGCAAATTTATGACCCTTGTGGTAGTTGTGTGGTTTCTGACTCAGTTTCATTTGTATTATCCGGCTTTTTTGAGGTTTCGTAATAAGTTTTCGCATATTATTGCTGGTTAGAGTAGAGACCTCAGGGGAACATTATTCCACACTTGCTGTTCCTAACAGCATTTACGGTATTAAGCATTCTATTAATTATGTGTAAAAATTTTATTTTAACCATCAGCATCGTGAGCTACAAACGGAAAGCCGCTAATTAGGATTCATCTGCTGGAAATCCTATTAGACCACAGTTATGTCACGCCACAACTTTTCACGCTGAAATCAACACAAGAAATGATTGCCTGAACCAAAATGTTTTAATATGAAACTGGCATACAGCTCAAATTTTTATGACTGCTTCATTGTAAACATGTTCTAGGTATACAGTGCATACTAATCTATTTTATTTTTACTATATTGATAAAAAGTAAGAACAAAAAAAAAGAGTTGATAATGGTGAAGTTCAGGGCTCCAAGGGTCAGAGCGAAAGAGGGTATTGGATGATTCGACCGCTTGTTTCTTGTTCATTCTCTGGAATTCCCTCCCTCTTAATATCCACACCTTTATAAGCATCTTATTATTACACGCCACTTAGACAGATGCTTACTAGCATAGGATCTTTGTATATATTTGTCGAATATTATTGTTTTAACTGTATACGATAATTAACATTAAATTGTTCTTTCGATAAACAAATAGCTAAAAACTTTTGAAATAGTACTATCCACTAATATTTATGTATTCGATTGTTTTACCATTGTTTTTCCCAGTTCTTTTTTTTTTTTAATTGCGTTTTATACCGTTTTTTAAATTTTATTGTGTAACAAGTTTTGTATGAATATTTTGCAATTTGAGTTGTACCATTTAGTTTTTTATTATTATTTTATTTCCTCAGCTCAGGTGATGTACTGTTTCTTTTTTTTTTTGGCCAGATCTGTATTCATGTTATTGTTGATGTGCATTGTTATTGTTTGTTTTTCCCATGAACAAGGGAACTTTAGTCTGCATGTGAAATAATCGATTACTTATTCTGGGTTAAATTGTTTGAAAGTTGTGTTGTTTACTGTGATTTCAACATTTCAGAATGATTAGTTTATATGTATTAATTTAATATTTGAACAGAGACAATGAGATAAACAATTTATCATTATGATGATGAAATATGAGTAAGGCTTGGCAATTAATTTTGTTGAATATTATTGACCACGTCTACCAGCCATCAACTCGTCGAAATTAAACGGAAAAAAATACATGAGCCATTTTGTTTACAAGGAAATAGTCGCTGACAGGGTAGCTTTGCTGGCACAACGCCAGGTCGGACTCTTATTCAACCAACACATTTTAGCATCGACTCCACCCAGAACAACAAAGGAGCCGGTGCCCAAACCAATTGTGGTCAGCAAATGATAGGGATGTACTTGGTCTAATCTAATCGCTTTTAGCAAAATGTAATGGATATGGATTTAAATCAGCAATTTTTTTTATATGACGATCATGCTGTACTGACAAACAAGGTGGAGGTGGTTGTGTTTTTTTAAAATTCATTGGGTAAACCATTCGTATGTCGTATTTGTGAACACGTAATCACACATTTTTAATGATTTTTTTCTCAAAATCAGTAACCCTTGTGTTTTCACCTGCCTGTGGATGTTCCTGAGTGTTCTTATTTCATTTTTTATTAACTACGAGTCGTTTGAGAACAAATTTAACTGTCTTAATTATTTTGGTTAATGGTTTCATCAGAATTATATTCGTTTAGTTAAAATTTTAATAGTACCTTAAGGTATGGAATCATATTAAATTAAAATTGCAATCGGAGTAAAAGTTAGTAAAACTGATTGTTATAATGAACTGTAGTTTTCTAATTATCTTTTCAGTATAATAGCTATTGGAATGGACACAAGTACAACAATGCATTTACTGATTGCATAGTCACTCCATTCACAGAAGAGGAAAATAAAACAACATATTTGAAATGAACCGGCTACAAAAAACAAATGAAAAAAAACTGCCCTTACACGCTGACAAAGAATTTTCATTTACCTTTAAAATTTGATTCTCGCAGCGGAGCAACTGCATTGGTTTATTGAAAAACCTTGATGAAATTTATTTTGAAAAAGTTCAATAATTTTTTTTTTGCTCCTTTTGTACTCTAAAAGAAATCCCATAATGATACTTTAGTAAACTGGAACTAATACGGGCTCACAATTTAATGATTTCATAATTTAATTGATTCAAACTTGTAATTAGTGAAAAAAAAGCATCACATGAAATGCACTATTATTATCGTTTGACAATCGAAAAATAATATGGAAAAAATCTATCTATATCCAAAAATAGCTCAGAAATCATTCTTTAGGTAAGATATCGATTGTTCTCGATATATCGACGGTCTCCAAAACTAAAAATCTTGTTCCAGGCGGCCTTCCTATACAAGATATATTATCTGATGCAACGAAAAATCAATGATGGAATCATTCAAGAAACAAGATACCCATTAATTTATCAGTAAATCAGTAATAAAATAACAAACATTTTTCTGTCATTTGGAATGGTATTTCAAATTTATTATCTCATGAGAAGTGTATAAATAAACATCCCCCTCCCTCGTTCCAGGAAGCAAGCTATTTGGATTTTCTTCTACGAAGTTTCCTAACTTCCGGTTCCGCTTTGCTCAGTGTGCCTTTGATTATTTGCCTCACTAAGTCCCCTAGTCGTGGAGGTGTTTTTTTGATTATAGGGAAGATGCGACCATTCGTGTGAATAAATTCATTTTTACAATGAGGTATCGAGCTAATTGTTTTCCTGTAACTTTATACTTTATAACGATTCAGTCGTGGTTTTACTTTTACCCATGTTATTAATTTGTCTAATGTATTCATTAAAAAACTTTAATTTTCAACCATGAGGTCCGTACGACAAATGTCATTTTTTCCTTTCATATTTTTATGAGACAATCTAAGGTCTTATACAATTATTTTATTTTAGAATAATGACGAATTAAAAATATATGCTGACTACCAGCACCACAAGGACATATTGTTGAACTGATAAATTGGTTCTATAACCTAGTTTGGCATGCTATTTCGCAAAATGTATGTGTGATAAAAGAAATTCCACTAAAATTAATAAAACATCATTAGTTAATCAATTAATTGCTGATCGAATAGGAGATATGTTCCTATCATGTTGAGGTATCAAATTCAATAGCTCGGTGCCCTGTTTATTACAAGCTTGGTTTTTTTAATCAATCGCTTTTCGCTGACGTAAAGAAACTTTTGGTAGTGTAATACCTCATACTTGAGTTTAAATCTAAAGTTATTTATACTAATAGAGTTGAAAATTCAAACTCAACTATGTCATTATAAAAAAAATTATATGTTAGTTATATACTCAGATATTATGTGTACTATTTGAAAATAATTAAATTGAAGCTGTGATACACACATTGATTTCATGAGAGCAAACTAAACGGAATTGCGCACAAGATGTACGCTGGCACTATTGGTTTTTCAAGTTATCCTGAACATAATTTGTCCTAATGTACGATCCTGATTCATTAAATGAGAAAAAGAGAAAAAAACAAAACAAAAGAGAGTTTTTCCTAGCCTGTCCGGCGCCAGTGCTGTTTACTTCGATACAGTATTTATTTCACATTCCTTGCTTCAATCAATCATTACTGTAATTGTTCTGCACATCATTTGTTACTGAACCGTATAAGTTATAATTGTTGTGTTGTTTTTGTTGCGTTGACCTTTTCCCCAATCCAATTTAAATGGCGGTTATAATTAAAATTTTAAAGAGTTGCTGTTTCTTCTACGTGTATTTTCTATAGCATAGGAAATAGGTAAAAATAAGAATTAATTAATTAATAAGACTACAAATGAGTCTTGATTTTTTGTTTCTTAAAATAGCACTTCACAACTTTTAAACCTTTCTAACTGTTATTCATTTTATTTTTACTAAGCATGGGTACATTTCGTTGGATTTTTTTCCTTTTAATAATTAATAATCGGAATAACTGCCGAGTTACATAAGATTTATTAAATTTTACAAATGAACAAATAAGTAGTTTAACAAGCGTTATAAATTTAGTATTAGGTGCTAGTTAAGGAAAATTCATATTTTGAAGATAAAAAAATACCTGAACTTTTCTTTTATTGGGATTTGAATATTACTACGTTGCCATTTTTTTCTATTGTCGTGGATTTTTTAAAAATAACAGATCATTTCATTCACAAAGCTTATGTTATGTATGATAAAATAGCGAATAAAATTTCCTTGCTTCGACTTTTAGGATGTAATCATTTATTTGAAGCATAATGCTTTCTCATTCAATAATCATTGACCAGAAAACTTTAAATCCTGAAAAGCGATCGGAAAAAAAAATGAAATCGTTACAATGGCGAAGAAGCGATTATTGTATGACGGGAGGACGTGAACAGATCCAAAAAACATGATTGAACTCAAGTAACATCAAAACAAATATACTTTACTTAATTAATAATTTTGTTTTATATCACAAGTTTTATTTTTATTATGTCCATTATATAATTGAGATGGCTATTGTTCATTGCGCCGTATCAAATAGTTTATACAATATTGAAAACTGCATATACACATGGAATTTTTATTATTCTTTCATGGTCACAATTAGCGATTTAATTTTTTTAACTATTTTTTCTTACATTATTTCAAAAATATCAAGGCGTTTTTTCCACCAACCAAATTAAGCAATTTCAATAAGCTCTTGAATAAGCAATTAACGTAATAACGACAAACAAAATACAAGTGATAAGACACTTATATTTTTTAAATATTGTCTTAGTTGTAGATATCACTTTATTTGTCGTGTAATATTTCTTAGTTGTTACCCAGAATTATGTTTTCTTCGGCTGTAGTTAATTATTAATTATATGGAGCTAAGAATACATCTTTTTTCTATTTATCTTTACGAACCCAGGTACTGAAGAGAACTCGTTTAACAGTTACAGGGTTTACCACTGTATTTCAATAAAACCCCAAGCCGCCTTGACCTCTTATAACCCTTCCTTCTGTGACATCAATCAGCCTATGTCCGGTTCACGCGGTTTTTAAACGTACGGCGCCGTTTCAAGGCCGTAGCAATTTAATACGCCTGAATGGACTCTAGTACGCATGCCAACGATGGTTGTCCATCGAAGAAAACCTTTTGTACTTACCCTTTTTTTCTCATGGAGATGGCTAACTTTACGAATACCGTTCGACCGTGGTAGATATGAGGCCGTCGGCCAAATGAAAGGGATGGCCGAGTGGCATGGCTAAGTGGCAGCAAATCTTGCCCCGGGGGATTATTCGTCCAGTTATTTGTCTGTAATCGGCGGAGAACAAAAGCCACAATAGCTGGTTATCGGCGAGCACGGCTGAGTCGCGTGTCTGCGCCTGTGTAGCCACCCACACGCGATCCACACTCCTCCGTCACCTTGCTCATGATAATTTTTGACATTGTTCCTCAGTTGTCCTCTTCAACGTTGGTTCCTTTGTCAACCCATGTCACCTCACCTTTCTTCGTTGGCATGAAGAGGGAGGTTCTACTTTCATTCGCGGTGATCGTATTATATATATATATGTATCCTATCTCTTATCCAACTTAATAACCGGATCGGCCTGGAACCAATATACAAGCCCTTTGCTGAACAATGTGATATCAATTTAATTCTTACACGTGTGTAGTAGAGCTATAATCATCTTGCGTTGTGGCTATCATAACCTTGCGATTTAAGTACTTATAAAGATGAAATTTTATTAGTGAGAGACTCACCTAACGACGAATCCGGTCTTTAAAATGAACCAATTAATATTATATTCTAAAAACTCTCCAAACATTCTGATTAGGTTTTGGAGAAAATAGATGAATGACAAAAATATAAAAAAGATTGAACATTTCTGAAGTCACCGCTAAGTAGATTTTATGTTTGCCATTGAACACTTAAATGAGGCATCGTGATAGTAGCAAAACAATTATTTTATATATATTAGTATAATCAAAGTTTTGAAAGCCAGCGATAAAAATTGCCCATTTAATACGTTCAATAGGCTATTTTAATGATTTATAAATATACTTGTAAACATTACTGTTTACGGTCTCTTCTCTTTAAAATAAAACAAAAGCCGTTAAGTGAGGAGCGTGGATGTAGCAGCTCTGGTTAAATAGATAGAATTTGAATAGAACCAATTGGAGATAACTGAAGATGACAGCTTAGAACTGTAGAATGCGCTTTTACATTAAAGGAGAGGTTATCAGTTATGGACAATAAAGGTATTTTATAATATGACATTTTGTACATGTATTTTGTTTGTTCTTTTAAAAAAGGTCTATCTTAACTTAGTGCTCTCTGTTTGTAACTGCTTGTACCTAGTATATCTTCTATATGACACTAAGTGCTCACTAGCTCAAATATGGTAAATCGAGCCACGGTAGGGTCAAACTTACTAAACACCTTTAAACATACTATGTACCTAACTAAAAAGTGCGTGATGAAAATATTAGCGAGCAGGCATATTGTAAACTATTTATATTATTCATTTGAATACACTGTACTCATAATTTTATATACATAGGAGACATGACCGAAACTGTGCTATTACGTAAATTAACCAATATTTCTGCTTTAACTAAAAAAAAGAGTGAACACGCACCTTTTTTGTATTATTTTGCCTTACGCCACAACCTACATATATAACAAAATTCAATTTAATTTAAAATTGATTTAGAAAAATTCAACGAACATATCGATAATGACAAACATTATGTATTGATTTAACGCATTATTTGTACCGACGCAAGGATGCGTCATCCTTAAAATGGACATCTCGTGTCATGATTAACAAGTGCGTAATCTTCCTTCCCCTTTACAGGATAGGAAGGGTTCGAACGAAAATATCTCAAACCTTCTTACCTGAAATTTCATGAATAAATTTCCGATCGTCCTTAAACACTGGTCACAGCAAACCTCCCAGGTGCCGTTCTCGGCCAATTTATGCAAACTAAGAAGAACCTGTTAAGATCACGTGGTACAAACCCCACCGCTACCATGAATCAATGTTTTTTTCCTTCAGCTCCGAAGGCCATAAAGTTAGAATAGAGTTGTGGCAGGAGCGATTGAGGTTAAAATGGTCGGTAAGGGCAGAGCGGGGTTGGCCAGCTGAGTTGCCAATTAGCCAAAGGTGAGCTGGTATACATTATTGAACAGCCTCCAGCTCCTACTGTCTTCAAATGTCCTAACTCAAACACCCTCCACTCTCCCAGAATTATTAATGTCAATTTTTAATTCTTTCTCAGATTTTTTTGTAGCCGTTTGTCTCTCCAGCTCCAACGGCACAAAGTCGTGTATAAATCATTCAATATGAGCCCTGAAATGACTTTTTTTTTTTAACTTTATTACTTATATAATTTTGAGTGCAAGTAACATGATATATACTTTGGTCACTGATACCTTTTTTTAAAACTGATAAAGAGTGTAATTTACGTGATGGACGTAACAGTAGGTCGGTTGTCTGGGGTTTATTTCGGTGCAAAACAACTAGGTCATCATTGTTTATTTAATTTAAACGAATTGGGACATCCACTGATGCAAGTCAGAGAGAGCACTAGAACAAGAACAAGCCAGGAACCAGCCAGAGCCTAGGAGGCACCCCAGTCCCACATCAGTTGGTGGTTGTAGATAGCGTTTTAAAAGACACAACGTCCAGTTGAAGGATAATAATAAAATCAAGTAAACCGCTAGCCTAAATAAATACATTAGTACAGTTTACTCATGTTCATATTTCATAAACATCCTCCGTCAGCCATGTCACCGGATACGAGCCAGTGGAGGGTGATGAAGAGCCTGAGACAAACATGCATGATTGGACTCCGTCACATATTCAGGTCACTAGGCCACTGCCGTTTTAGACTCCAAGGCGGATTGTAGGGATGAGTGGCGCAGTGCAATGACTGTGCTAGGGGATTAGGGTGGTTCGATAGATTACTATGGAATTTCATGAGCTTGGAAGGGACGAGTTCAAGAATGTAGGGTATATTAAGATATTAAGATCGCGTAAGAAGGGTTTTGTAGCTGATCTAACAAGGGGAATTTACTGTTGGGGGACTTTTGATTGAAAAAAATTGGATACGCTTGATGTCCAACTTTTTTGCTGTCTCCCATAGCTCAATTCCGCATGCACAGATTGCCAGGTCAGCCGTTTGTTGAGATGGAAGCCTAAGTACCGTACTAACTTCGATACAGAGAGAGGAATGGAATTAAAAAAAACTAGTGGACAAGACTAGCGGCAGTCAACATTTTGCTTGATTAACTTTAATGCGCCATTGTTGCAACAACGATCGATCTCATCAAGGTCTTTTTGAAGGTTATGGTATGCTATATACATCGGGGTTTGAGTGGGATGACAAGATTGCAGTGTCATCTGCAAATGTGGCCAAGAAGGTATTAAGGGTAGAGGGGACATCAGTGGTGTATAGGTTATAGATAATGGGACCCAGGACGCTGCCCTGTAGAACTCCTGCTTTTATGGGATAGTAGTTAGAATATTCAAAACCACAGTGGTCTTTGAAGAAGCGGTTTGAAAGGTAGGACTGTAGGATTAGGAAAAGGGTCTGCGGTAAATAGGTTTTGAGCTTCTTAGACATTGCCGTCACTAACAGTCAGTATATTGGTACAATTGTAATATTTGAAATGCTAATATAACAAACATACCTGTAAAATAATTAAATTACACGTTCTTTTGTAAAAGTTAATTGAACAAATTACTAGTGCCCTTAGTGAATTAAATATATGAAAATATTACGTATTATGTATGGTTCAATATTGTTACACATATTTATTGTACGTAATGAATAATCATTTAACTTCAATGAAGTAATCATCACGCTATTTAAAATTGGTTCTTAAAACAGTTTTAATGACATTTTATAACTATACTCCTTCAAAGACAAAACACAAATTACGCATGACTTGAATTAACGTCAACTTAATTGATCGATCTCTTACTCAAAATAATAAAATTTATTAATGAGGCAAATTAATTAATTAATCAAGCTTTGTGGAGGCCTCGTTGACTCAATTAATAAGAATATAGGGACTTTAATGAGGCTACCATAAGAAAAAGGGCTTTAAACTGTCAATGTAATCATATCCGTAGCCACTCATCAGTTGATGCATCCACATTAGTCTTAAAATGTTTGATAAGGTATTCATCATCGGTATACAACATTGTTTATAAACTGGGGTTTATTGTTTGCAAACTATTTTTTAAATACCTGAGCCGATGTTTGCAACAGAAATAAGCAGCGAAGTGCAGCGAGAGAAAACCTTGATTCAGGAATTCGCGGTCGACCGGGGCGGAAAATGTTTTTTTTTCTGTCCATCGGACCGTTTGTCAGCGCCGAGGTTGGAAAACCCTCCAGGGGCTCACCCAGCCTATATAAAGTGTGTAGCCAACCTTTCGCTGGACTCACAGAAAATTATCCTACCTACAAAAAACCAAACAAAGAAACATTGCGTTTTTATGAAAGTTTTGTTTTTAATAACGAAGAATTCAGTCGTAGAACGCTCAAAAAATTGTTAATGGTCATTCATACTTACTATATTTATATATCTATTTATTTACCCCATTGATTTGGTTTTAAATAATCTCGCATTATGAACTCATATCTGTTGCTGAAATATATTAAAACGTTTATTATTGAATAATTAAGATTGAACTAGTTTGTATTTTCAAACTATTCTATTAATTTGTTAAGCCACTGAAAATAATAATTTAATATAAAAATTAATTAATTGCATGCAGAGAAAAAAAAAAAAATTTTCTTGGAAAAGTTTTTTTTAATATCTTTTAAATTCTTTTTACATCGAAGTTTTTAATGTTTTATTGCCCTTGGATCTAAAATTTAAATTATATAAAAGTGATCTTAGGCCGAAATCAGCGCATATTTTATTTCACGTTTCAACTATTTTTCACAATTCGAATTATTACTTCTTTTTTTTATTAATGGCTGATGAGCATATTTTAAGTTTAATCTCAACTTTGAAATTTCGGGTCTGTTCATGTATATATATATATGCTTATATAATTATGAAAAATGTGTATTATTATAATTATTTATATATATATATAATTCCTTTATTGTGCTAAAATTACAATCTGCCTTGCTAGGCAATAAGTAATTAAGATATACGATCATTCATACCATATTTACATTTCATCATTCACTCGCTCATTCATTCAGGACATGATTGGAGAAACTGGCCATTGCCAGGACTCCCACTGTCACTTGATTATAGCAGGTCACGAGGCCACTGCCGTTTCAGTCTCCGAGGAGGATTATAGGGATGAGTGGCGCAGTGCAATGACTGTGCTACAGGATTAGGGTGGTTGGAAAGGCTACTGTGGAATTTCATAAACTTGGAAGGGATGAGTTCTAGAATGTAGGGTATGTTAAGGTCATTATGAAGGGTTTTGTTGCTGACATAATAAGGGGCATTTACTATTGTTCTCAGGACTTTTGATTGAAAGGATTGGATACGCTTGATGTTCGACTTTTTTGCTGTCCCCCATAGCTCTATTCCGTATGTCCAGATTGGTTTAAGTATAACTTTGTAGATTAGTAGTTTATTTTCTATTGAGAGATGGGATGTCCTTTGAAGTAGTCTGTATAGTTGTCCAAAGCGTCTGTTTAGTTCTTGTCTTTTTAGTCTCGTATGTGGGTTCCAGGTCAGTCGTTTATCGAGATGGAAGCCTAAATACCGTACTGTCTCGGATACAGGGAGAGGAATAGAATTAAAATAAACTAGTGGACAAGACTTGCGACAAAGGGTGAAGGTAATGTGGGAGCATTTTGCTTCATTAACTTTGATCCGCCATTGGTTGCACCAATAATCGATCTCGTCAAGGTGTTTTTGAAGGTTATGGGATGCTATGTCGGGGTCTGGGTTAGATGACAAGACTGCAGTGTCATCTGCAAATGTGGCCAAGAAGGTATTGGGAGTAGAGGGGACATCAGCGGTGTATAGGTTGTAGAGGATGGGGCCCAGGACACTGCCCTGTGGAACTCCTGCATTTATAGGATAGTAGTTTAAATATTCTAAACCACAGCGGACTTGGAAGAAGCGGTTTGAAAGGTAGGACTGTAGGATTAGGAAAAGGGTCTGTGGTAAATATCTTTTGAGCTTGTAGAGTAAACCTGCGTGCCAAACCCTGTCAAAAGCTTGAGCTATATCAAGAAAGGCAGCAGTGCAATACTGTTTGGTTTCAAGGGCTGAGGAGATGTGATCAACAACGCGAAGGCCTTGTTGAGCAGTGGAATGCCGTTGGCGGAAACCAAATTGGTGTGTAGGAAAAAGGTTTTTGGATTCAATAATTGGAAGTAGACGTTTTAGTAGAAGTTTCTCAAATATTTTTGAGAGGATAGGGAGTAGGCTTATTGGACGGTAAGATGAGGCGTCATTGGGTGGTTTACCGGGTTTGGCGAATAGGACAATAATGGAATGTTTCCAGAGGAGTGGGAAGTGCGTAGTTCGGATAATGCAATTATATATATAGGTTAGGAAGATTATGGCTTTAGGAGGAAGTTGTTTGAGAATTTGAGGAGTAAGGAGATCATATCCAGGGGATTTTCGGTAAGGTAAGTTTTTCAAAAGGTATTTGACCTCAGAGGGATTTACGGCTTTTGGTGGAAGAGAGAGAGGAATAGGTGAAGTGAGGAAATCTTCCACAGTTGTGCTGTGAGTATGGCTTTGATGAGAAAGGTTAGGTGTGAAAGTATGGGTAAGATGCAGAGCAAATTCCTCCGACCTATCCCCATCCGAAGCCGCCCAGGACCCCTCATCACGACGGAGCGGATGTGAAACAGGTTGATACTTTAGGATTTTTTTGGTTACATTCCACAAGGAGTTATCCCTGGTAGACAGAGAGGAGAGGTAGGAATTGAAAGAATCGGAACGGAAGGATGCCAATCGCCGCTTTACCAATCGGCAGTACTGATTGTACGAGCGGCGATCGGCAGGATGCCGGGATCTTTGCCACACTGTTCTGGAGCGGCGTTTGGATAGGATTAGATCTTCAGGATGCTGAGGTAAACTATTATGATTATGAATTTTTGGGTGACGATGGGGTGACGATGCCTCCCAAGCCGACCTCTGGACCAGAGTAGTGAAAGAATGCACTGCATCGTCCAGGTCTTGGGATGTTTTCAGGGATAATTTGAGGTTTACGGACTCTGTAAGAAGCTGACGGAAGTGGTCCCAATCGACTGGGCCCCTAATAAATGAAGGAGGAGATAGTTTGTGAATTGGTTTTAGGGAAATGGTTAATAATAAAGGGCTATGATCGGAGGAGAGGTCATCGAGGCGCTTGAGTGAATAGTTTAGTGTTCCTAAACTATTGTAGAAGAAGAAGTCTAGGAGATCTGGATTTCGGTTGGGATCTGATGGCCAATAGGTGGCTGTGTCAGGTGAGATCGTGGAGCAATGTTTCCGTGTGAGTGCAGACAGCAAAGCACGTCCGCGTGTATTCGTGGATCTTATTATAATTATTAACAATATAAATTATGCCACCAAGCGGTGATTTTTTCAGGGCGCAAAAAACGTATTGGATCATTTTGTGTAATTACTCAGTAAAATAGAAAATAGTGAGAGTGAATTTTTTTGGACTTACCGAGTGAAAAAAAAAGCATTGGATAAACCGAATTAAATTTCGAGTCCATTGAGCGAACGGTAACAGCAATGGATAGCGGTGTATTACACTATAACTTAGTAATCAAAGTGCAGAGAGATCCTAACACTTCTGTCTGTCTGTCCGTGTTTTCTGAAACAGCAGTCCTAAAACTAAAATTTTAATATTATACTCCATGTCCTGAGCGTATGTGGCTCTCGCGCTCTTTACCAGCCTCTACTGGCTCGTATCCGGTGATGGAGATGACGGAGGAGCGTAGGGGACTTCCCAAGACTCCGCTTCCTCTTTCGCATGATTTGGGATGTCTCTGAGCTTTTTGTAAATACTGTATAAATGAGCGAGTGAATGAAAATTGTAAAGATGGCATGAATGTTAACATTTATCACAGTAAAGAAAAAAAAAACCTGAAATATTATACTCCACAACACCGTAGACTACGCACTATTTACTTTAGTTTAATAGATAATGGTGTGGCATAAGTAAAATACGTCTGAAAAACCTCAGCATTAAATCTATTTTAACTAAAGCATCACTGACATTTAAACTCCACGTATTGCTTTGACGAGTGTCTCAACAGATCGGACATTTTCTTTAATCAATCTCATATTTACTGGCAACATACACCCTTCATAGTAAAAGTGTTTTAGGTCGAAGGAGTTACCCTTTGGTAGAAAGTAATCAGTTCCTAACCACTGTATGCAGATGATTACATAGTTGTTTTTTTGATTATTCAAAAAAAAGGATTTTAAATACAAAAAAAATAATAAAACACTATTTATACTTACCTAAGCACTGAAATTTACAGAGAAGGGAACCCTCATCGTCCTGAAATATGAGCTAATTACTATTCCCTTGCTTGTAAAAGTATTAAGGTCGCTTAAGTCTCCGAATGTTGGTGGCTGAAAGTACTAAGTACGCCCATATTAGCAGAAATTCTCTCATCATTAGGGGTATGAGTTATAGGTTTTAGGGCCGAGGTATTATTCGGATTAAGGGATAAAGGCCTCGGGCAGGAATTGGGAGAAGGGGATTGTTATCCCTTTGTCCTCCCACTTAACTGCTTATCAAACTAGCTCTCGTGGCCAAAACAACGCTGATTAACATATTCGTCGGTATGATTTTAATTTAACCGGTAAAAAAAAACAAGAATTGGTAAATTTATTTCGGGATCAATTGGAGTACTTAGCCAGATGAAGATGTATTTTAAGTACAATCGACTCTAAAACGTTGGAAACAATGAATGGTCTAAAACATTTCGTATACGGAAACAGAGAAAGAACCAAAAACATTGGTTGAAACTCTGACCTATCCCAAAACATTGATTTAAATATGTCGAATTAGAGAAAGATCAAAAATATCAGTACGATATAAGTTTGGTTCAAATTTTCATTCTTGAGTTTTTATAAGTATTTATTATATCATATGAAGTATAATGATATTTGAATAATAAATGTGAACTAAATAAATAAAATGTTAGTTTATGCACAAAAGTTTTATTAATATCATGATGGTGTGTTGTCTATCATAAGTATTATTGTTATGGTATATTTTGAGTATCTAACTTTTCATATTTTCAATTAATTAATAATATATAATTATAAAATATTGGTACCCATAAAATGGTTGACGAGTGACCTTTTAAATGTTTGGGAACAAGATTTGGAAAAACGTTTGACAATAAATAATAGAATAGAAAAACAAAATATTCCGGAAAAAAATAATGTTCAGGTAACAAATTTATATCTGGCAAATAAAACGTACTATTGAATCATAAAAATATTAAAAAAATTGAAAATGTAAACATTTGTGAGAAGAAATAAGGATAATAGTAATAAGAAGACAAAAATATTTAAATGTAGAAAGAAAATGTATAGATAGATCCGCACACATTAAAAAACAACGATATGATGAATTTAATATGACAATAAATATAAACCAACCAAGGTACCAGCCAACCATCATATAACGTAACTTATCTTTTGAATAAAATAAATCGATCGCACAAATTAATATTCGAGATTTTCTTAAATACAAAAAATGCTTAAGTTTCAAATATAATACTTCACTAATAGAGTCTGTAACTCGATTTATATCTGACTAGGGTCTGTTGGTGTGATTACAGTACTAATAAAAGCTGCAATACTATTTAAATTTAAACAAATTTATTGGTTTTTATTAAGTCGTTTTCTAGGTTTCCATTTTTTTCTAAAGTTCAAAGCAGCTTTAAAACATAATCAACACTTTGGCACGTTAATTTAACTGTACCCGTATATAATTATCATTTGTATATATTAGAACTTCTTTTTGAAATGAGAATACAAACGAGTTACGAATTAATTCCAGGAATATACTCACGTCCCTTTTAAACCAAAGGGTTTCAGGTGAAAACGATAATCATGGAAAATAAAGCATTTATAAATTCTCCAATTCAAAAACTCAATTATCCTTTGCTTCGTTTAATGTACAAAGAAACAAAACAAGCGGGAAACGTAATAAATTTATTCCAACGCCTCGTTTCCACGGCCAGGACTATATTGTTTTATATTTTGTTAACAGTTTCAAAACCCTGTAACATGAGTATTAAGGAGTGCACTATTTACACAGCCACTTTTTCCGTTTTCTTGGAAATTTAGGAACAAAGTGAAAGATTTTACCATGAATAAAAGCTGTGAAGGCATTCAAGAATGTCGCGGAAAAGAAGATTCCGAACTGTTCAGTGACTACTTGGTTTCATCGACTAGTTTTCCTCTACCTTTGTATATAATAATATTTGTAAAATATATTAATAAAGATTTCCTGTTTATTTTTCTACTTGATCCGTGTATTTAACTTAAAATAGTGTAACGTATATTTTACTATAATGTTACATCCTAGAAAGTAGAGCTCCTAGGCGAAACCTAATGCTATATTTGGATTCAGGGCATCGAAACCTAATCAATATAGCATCAAATGCTATATATTGGATTCATAAGAAAACAGCTCCAAATTGTCAGGCACCAAAACACCTGTAGGGATGTGTTTATAGTCTGACCCCTATTTAACTCAAGCCCAGCCAATATCAAGTAACTTAAGCTATGCTCTTACAAACATTGCTATACTTGTTGTAGTATAAAATGTCACCAACACAAAATTACTACATTATATTAAACCGTAAATGACTTCACTTTTTGCGATGTTCTGTTGTTGTTTTCTAGGCAAAGGGATTTGATAGTCACCGGTCTAGTCATCAATAGTAACTAAATAGCTTTTATTTCTCTAACAATTATAAAAATCATAAAGTTGAATTATGGCGTACTCAACATCATTTTATAGTTTCAACGTACTTTTTAGCCCATGTTTACCCCTTGCTGGACGTATATTTAACGTTTGATTTTTATTTGAACCTGTATTATAAAAAGTAAGAGCTATCTGTGAACACGTAATATATTAAAACATATAAATATTATATCTGTCACAAGTTAACGTGAAAAGTTTATATGCACGATATAATACAAAACTTTTCTTATTAGGTCGAAACTTCCTTGGGAATAATATTCCAATTTCGGTATAACAAAGGCCTATCTCATTTTGAACACAGATAATGCTCACAAAACTTCGGCAATGATATATGTAACTCTTCAGTGGGGGTAATTAATTCAATACTTCTCGTAATGTCATTTACTTTCATTATATCATTACTGACCGATACCAGAATATTTACTCAAAGATATATGTATTATTAGTAATATGTAATGATATATATGATTTAATAGTATTTATAATTTGATCGGCTCTTTGATGAGGTTTCTATCCCACTACTCAATGATCAAAAATAAATTGTAGTAAATTGTTGTTGAAAGCAATAAAATTATTTGTTTTATAAATCTTTCTTTGAAAAGAAATTAAAATCTGCCCTAAGAGATCTATACATAATTGTGATAACTGATCGCATTCATACCGTATTTACAACATACATTCATACAACAATAAAAAAATAAAATATTAAAGCCTATGTAACTGATGTAGGCATAAATAGTTGAAATTAATATCGTTATAATTATTTATTTAGGTACTTATTTAGTTTAAAAATACTATGATCTTTCCTTTTGCTGAAATATATTAAAACAAAAAAAAAACTTATTATAACAACTATTAATTGAAAAAAAGTTCTAGTGTTATTTTTTTTTTCTATATAGAAAATTCTTTATTGTATTAAAATTACAACCGCTTATTGGGCAATAAACAATTGTGATAAATGTTCTCATTCATACCATATTTACAATTTTCATTAACTCGCTCATTCATGTAGTATTTACATACAACCCAGAGACCTCCCGAATCCGCATGGTTGTTTAACTGTTACTATTTCATGAAATTTCGAAATTCATTAATTTGGTTTACTCCAAAGGCGACCCCCCCCCCCTACTAGAGGATTGTCTTTCTTCTGTTGGTTTCTTCTGCGATAGCGGCCGGGATAATGACTAAATCAATCTGAAACTTTTGAGAACTCTACCTCTCCCTCTCTCTATCTTTCTCTCTCTCTCTCTCTCTCTCTCTCTCTCTCTCTCTCTCTCTCTCTCTCTCTCTCTCTCTCTCTCTCTCTCTCTCGCTATGTTCCTATATATATCTATCTTTCCTTGCCGTACAATTATTCCCGTAAAACCAAAAAAAATTGGTGATTATAATGATCCATGGATCAACTGTTGTTTAGTTTATCGGTTTTGTTTGTCGAGCCTTCACGATGACGGATTAGAACACGATAAAGTGCTCATTAGTTCAGTTCCCATTGGTGCAAAGACAGGTGCTAGGCACAGCCCCTCACGATCTGCAGCAGAGGGAATTCTTATTCATTTGTTAGTTTGCGTGTAACCCCTCGTGTAACGCTCTCTTGATATATTCTCTTGTAAAACCACCCCTAATGGTTTATTATCACATGCGTGTAGACATTCTATATTTTAATGCACAACTCAAGACGTATTGTTCCGTGATTTCAACATATAAAACACTAAAATATTTATGACCTGTGTATAATAACTGGTCAGGAGGTCTGAACACTGTAAAATAACTTTATATTGCAACAATCAATACATTCCCGCTTTGCTTTTTCATTCCAGACCGTTTAAAGGACTTAAATTCTCTCGTAGCTACTCAGGAAAAGTTCAATGATGTTCCGTTTGTAATCGACAACTTTGATCAGTAAATTAAGTACTACTTATTTTTAAAGTGTGCTTCAAGTATTTACTTATCGTATGGGTATTGTTTATCCCTGATGAAGTATGTTTCACATAAAGTATAAAGAAAACTTTTTAAATATTGAATATACACACGAACAAAAAAGATTAAAAATCAAGAAACAATATCATAAAATACTCCCGTATGGGTTTTGACATAACTATTGGTTTATTTTCTTTTTTATACTGTATCACTAAAAATCACCTTTTCGAGAAACACAAAAATGTAAATAGGTGATATGACGTTCTACTGTCCGTAAAACAATTTTATTTGTCAAAAAAATTATTTAAATTTTAAAAATGGCTAGGTCCTTTGAGGAAAATATTTAGGCCAGTGTGGACCCTTAGTGATTTTTTTTCACCCTTAAAATGGAAAATGTTCTGTCACGGTAAGAAAATAGAAATTGACTAGAGTCAAGGTGACAATATATCATGAAAGGTTGACTACCCTCGGTGCTGCAAGATAAACACCGTGCTGCAATTAACCACGATCCAGCAGTGGGTACATACCCAAACATACAGTTTCTTTTTTCTAACTTTAATATCATAAAACCATTTATAAGAGAAATAATAAATTACAGTAAATACACCCTCAAAATATATATCCAAAGAACATAGAATATTGGAATAACCAAATTAAATTTTGTATTTACTTATCTCCTTTATATCGTATTAAGTATTATTATTTTGTAAGACATTCTTTTTCTCTTCTTTTATATGCAGGATTTTTTCTTACGTTTCTCTTAATGTTAAACCTCTTATTACGTTAGCTGTAAAAAAAGAAATATGCATACACATGGTGTCTTAGTGACCAAAGCATGTAATATTTTACTGTGGCTCTGTGCAAAATTGTCAATTAAGAAAATAATAAAGTTTAAAATATTATAGAAATGAACAATTGGAATTTTTAATTATGTATTACTATATCCACTTTAATTAGTGTTTTCTCACCGGCAATTACAATTTTCACTACTCTAGACTTCTTACAAATAATTTTATATAGTAAAAAAAAAAATGTATGTATGACCACTAGTTAACTGGAGTGAACCTGCTGACTCAGTAAGTGACAGTGTCTGCTTATATACTAGAACGTATGATGAAAGTAGAGATTATGAAAAAGGATGATTACAGGATTTCTAAAACATGGGAATACCCTGTTATGATATAAACAAGTCATAGAAAAGTACGATAGAGGGTCATCAATAATTAATGTCCTCGCATTTTAACAAAAAATCAAAGTCAAGTCCCAAAAACAAACTTACACTCTAAGATCAGTCATCCGATCAAACATAATGTAGGCTTCACCAGTATGGAGTTCCAATTGCGAATCCAACTACAGTAAACTTGAAGGAATAGAAAACCAAGGAATGTATATTATCAATAATTACCTTCACTATTCAAATGTAACTACTAGGCTCCCCACTAGCTCCCCAAAATTTCTTCGTTCTTAAACTAAAACATACATGAAACAAGCAATGACTTCTGAATGTCCACTAATACATGAGATAGGTAGCTACACTTTAAATATAGTTTGTGTACCCAAAAAACAAGTTCTGATGTGTACCAATTTAATCTGTAAACCTATTTTATTTGTAAATAACTTTTTTTTTTTCTATTTGTTGTTGGATAAGTTTTTATTTTATTTTTCCTACTTAAAATTTTTGTTTTGTATCTATGAAATTATGTTTTATCCAACCCGGGAAGGATACCGGAACATGTAATGTAATAACTATTTCGTAACATGTTAAATTGTAACTTAAATTATTATTAATGTTTTTCTTATAACTCTATTTATCCATCGACGATTTCTAGGTATGCAAGAGTTGGGTGGTTATATTGATTCAGTTTTTTTTTTTCAGGGTTTATGTTCAATTTACAAAAATTTCCGTAAGGACACACCAGGTATTGCACAGTCTCTAGGTGGGGTATTGGTAAAGTTTTCAACCAGCAATGATTGCGTCTCAGTAGAATGTCATTCCATAATTACATCAGCACCAAAAACCATCATTACGATCTTAATATACCCCACATTCTTGAACTCGTCCCTTCAAACTTCATGTAATTCCATCGAAACCTGTCCAAACACCCTAATCCCCTAGCTCAGTCATTACTGCGCCACACATCTTTATAATCCTCTTCGGAAACTAAAGTGAAAATTCGTGACAAAGTGGGAGTCCTGGCAATGGCTAGTTTCTGCAATCATGTCCTGAGCTTCTGTAGCTCTCGCGCTCTTCATCAGCCTGGCTCGTAACCAATGATGTGGCTGACCGAGAAACGTTGGGGATTTCCCAAGATTTCGCTTCCTCTTTCGCATACGACAGAGGTGGCAACCAAGTGGATCTGGGATCCTCTGGGCCGTTTCTAAATACTGATTGAAGTGAGTGGGTGATTGTAAGTAAGGTCGAACTTGATCTTAGTTACTTATAGCCCCACAAGCAGATTGTAATTTCATCACAATATAGATTTTTTGAATCTTAAGTTTATGTTGGCTGATCATTTCATCTAGTTTTGACCCATTCTTGTGATCTGAGTTGTTCCGTTGTTTTCACATCGTCGGCAACAATTAAAGAGGATTGGGTATTTACTTTTTTTTTTCTTTCATAGCCCCTTTAAATTTACAGAAAATTATAGATCCTTAGGCGAAATTATTTCCTATTGTTACTGAATGAGAACACCCGGTTAAGAAGCTTAAAACCTGCGAGAAGGAATGAGTAAAAGCCGCCAAGGTGGAGAAAGAAGTGGGAGATTCTTATCAGGGCACAGAGGGCCGAGCCGAAGCCAATATTTCCATGGCTAAGCCCGGCCACTTCAGGCCCCCAATAAAGCCAATTAGACGGAGTCTGTAGATACCATCTCTAAGTTGGTATTTCTTTTTTTTCCTTTTTTTAAATAAATTGCTTCTTCCAAACAACGTTTTTTTTTTCTTTACTTTTGAAGAAATTGTATTCATATTCAAATCAAACGATCTTCGCATTCGGAATTCGAGATAAAGTAGCCGGAGCTATAAAATTTTCTGCTTGAGACGAATTAAATTATGAAACAATATTAAAAAAAAATCTGACTAATATTGTTAAATTCAAAATGCAGGATTTCAATTAATATCACGTTCTGTTACTTGTTTTAATATATAATAACTGCCTGGGAGGTGACAACCGTGTGGATTTGGGAGGTCTCTGGGCTGTTTGTAAATACTGCATGAATGAAAATTATAAATATGCTATGAATAAGAACATTTATCACAATTACTTATTGCCTAATAAGGCAGATTGTAATTTTATCACAATAAAGAAGTTTCATTAATATCAATATATGATAATAAGGATTCTTCATTACCAATTGTAATTTAATTGGAATAAAAAAATTGAGTATAGTATCATACAAGTAATTTGTATTATTTTTCTTAACCGCCGTCTCAAAAAGTTATATTAGATGCGCTTAAGTCGTATAAACAAATTAAGGGTCGATTATCAATCATTTAGTAATTTACTACTGCCCTTTATTAAGGGTACCAAAACACCAATCGTGTAACCCATCAAATATTTCTTGAAGTAACGACAACCAATAGCAGTAGTTTACACAATAAAGAAAAATTTAACAACTTTCAAACGAATACACTTGAAAACAAATCTTAGCTAAAATAATTAAATCACGTTTTAACGAAATTCTGCGAAAAAATATGTAGAATTTTAAAAGTCGTCGGTTGCTAAAAAGAGACAACGATTGCAGGTTGAGATTGCCACTGGTATAACCTTTGTATGAAAAATAACCCATGGTTCAACACCTTATAAATATATATGTACTGTCCATAGCTGCTGTGTTGCGCTAAGGTACTAGTTCGGTTACCTAACAACCCTAATTCCTGGTATTTACACCGGCTTTGGTATTTATTTATTCAAGCAGCTACTCATTTATCTTTACGAGGCTTAAACAACCCCGATCAGATACATCACCCGTAGAAAACTTTATTTTGAGAGCTGGAGTTTGGTAAGGCTAACCGCAAACTATAAACAATTCAAACCTGGTATTTACTCTACTGTACTAATTTAAAATATAAGGAACTTTGCGATAATAGTTTTGGATTTATCGTTGTTAAACATAAGGCAATCTTACCTTAAAGCTCACACTTGCCGAGTCAGGGCTAAAAATGGAAATGCGGTCGGTGCCTGCAGAGACGGCCAAGATAAAACTTATCTTCCATTAACACTTTGTCGCGATGGGCGCGTGATGAATTATAGCAGTTATGGAATATGCGCTTATCGTGTAACAAGATCATGTACAAGTTGGTTCATTTTCGAGTTTAATTAACAAATGATATCCCCCCTCTCCCCCTGCCACCACCCATTAGAAAACTGGATAAAATCGAGGAAAGTAGTTTCGGAATGTAAATACATTATAAATATGCATGTGATATGTTATTAGTTGCTTTTTTTATAAGAGAATTTTGGGATGGATAGAAAAAATTTTATACAGTAACAGTATCTAAAAAAAATAAGTGCCCAGCTACAAATAAATTTAATCTTCCGCAACCAAAGTATGTTGATTTAGCCAAAAAAAAACAACCTTATATGTAATTCAAGAAAAATTAAAGATCACTTGGCCAATATAAACTAAACTTAATACATGTAATATTTCTAAATTTAAAATCTGTATAGCACGAAATACTGCGGTAATCTCTGCTACTTCGACGGAACAAAAAAAGAAAATATAGTCTCTTTTCTCCTATAAAATTACTTGTAGGTGGCATGCTGACAACTCCATGAGTACTGATTTTAGGAAATTGCTATATCTTAAGTTTGGAACAGTTGAACTCTAGGAATTTCAATAGTTTTTTGCAGTAGATTTTCTTGCCCCTTCTCCTTATATTTCCCTCGGTATTGAGAGGTTTCAGTCAGATGTCACCTTCGGCATGTATGGATCATATGGCCAGGGTTTTAGTCTGTTGTCGTTCCTAGTCACAAGACTGAGCTTTTAAGCTTTCGCTTTAACTAAGTCTCGTACGGTCTCGTGGTTGAGACCCAACTATTTTTCTTTTATAGTCAATTCCGCCGTGTGAATATTTTATAAATCTTGTGATTGAGGTTTTCTTTATTCAACTGTCAATCTGGAGGCAGAGATCGAGTAGGTGAAAGGTCCTGGAATCTTATGTTAGGAAGGGGTTGTAACACATGCTTATAAATAATAAAAAAGTGTCAAGGGCTGGTATGTGGACTGCATAATTAATAAATATGACTGAAAAGCTGGTTACCTGATCTTACATTAATGGAATGAATGTTAGGTATTGAAACAAAACACTAGAACAGAATTATTGACTCGAAACGAGTATTTACAAGAAATCTACGATTTTACACCAAAATGAATGATAATGATATTGTTCTAGTTCTTTATTGTGCAATAATTACAATCTGCCTTTTATTACGCTAGTTCTTTATTGTGCAATAATTACAATCTGCCTTTTATAAGGCAATAATAATACAGATAAATGATCTCATCCATACCATAATCATTCACTCGCTCATTCATACAACAGGACATGATTGGAGAAACTGGCCATTGCCAGGACTCCCACTGTCACGCGATTATAGCAGGTCACGAGGCCACTGGCGTTTCAGTCTCCGAGGAGGTTTATAGGGATGAGTGGCGCAGTGCAAAGACTGTGCTACAGGATTAGGGTGGTTAGAAAGGATACTGTGGTATTTCATAAACTTGGAAGGGATGAGTTCTAGAATGTAGGGTATATTAAGATCGTTATGAAGGGTTTTGTTGCTGACATAATAAGGGTCATTTACTATTGTTCTCAGGACTTTGGATTGAAAGGATTGGATACGCTTGATGTTCGACTTTTTTTCTGTCCCCCATAGCTGTATTTCGTATGTCCAGATTGGTTTAAGTATAACTTTGTAGATTAGTCGTTTATTTTCTATTGAGAGATGGGATGTCCTTTGAAGTAGTCTGTACAGTTGTCCAAAGCGTCTGTTTAGTTCTTGTCTTTTTAGTCTCGTATGTGGGTTCCAGGTCAGTCGTTTGTCGAGATGGAAGCCTAAGTACCGTACTGTCTCGGTTACAGGGAGAGGAATAGAATTAAAATAAACTAGTGGACTTGCGACAAAGGGTGAAGGTAATGTGGGAGCATTTTGCTTCATTAACTTTGATCCGCCATTGATTGCACCAATACTCGATCTCGTCAAGGTGTTTTTGAAGGTTATGGGATGCTATGTCGGGGTCTGGGTGAAATGACAAGACTGCAGTGTCATCTGCAAATGTGGCCAAGAAGGTATTGGGAGTAGAGGGGACATCAGCGGAGTATAGGTTATAGAGGATGGGGCCCAGGACACTGCCCTGTGGAACTCCTGCATTTATGGGATAGTAGTTAGAGTATTCTAAACCACAGCGATAATGATATTAGGTTTTATTAATTTTGTTAACAATAAGAAAAGAATAATAATTTTAGTTTTCAATAGTTTTTTTCTTCATGTTTTGGTTTAAGACATTTTTACATTGAGCAATAGTGACAAAAGAAATAACTAGGTTTTGTTTTAATATGCTCAGACGAATCAACATTTTATTTCATTATTAATTTTCTACAAATATGTTGAAGTGTGATTATAAACACCAATAAAATTCGGTAAAATTAATTTATTTTGTTTTTACTGGTTTCCTCGTTCCTTTTTTTTTTTGATTTGAACATAATAATATTTTTAGATTAATAAACTTATAGTAATATTGGTCTACATAGTAAAGAAAAGGAAGGACGAATTAACGCTTATCAAGTAAGAAGGTTTGCAGTTCAGATAAATACCGCCATTCTTCTGCACTGTTATTCGCATTGAGTTTCAATTAGGGAATTGCTAGATTTTCAATTTTTCATTCAGTGAATGGCACGCCCATCCATCATTCATTAATTTATTGTTTTCTAGACATTTTTGAGATAGTTGTATTTGCAATCCGTAACAGAATTCATAAAATGTTAAGAAAATCTGGCATATATATTTTTAAAGGTAGGACTCTATTATAAATAGTTATATGTTTTCAACAATTTAATAACAGTGTACTTTTATTAGGAACATTTCGAATACTCGTTCTTAATCACATCAACGCAATGATGGACCTTTCTCTCTATCTCGCTTCCTCTGTTTTTCTTTCTCTCTCATTGTTATATAATAAGTTTATATTGTATGAATGAGCTAGTGAATGACGAATTGTTAATGTGGTATGAATGAAAGCATTTATCTTAATTACTTATTGTCTAATAAGGCATATTGTAATTTTAGCACAATAGAGGAATTAAATTAAAATAAGTTTAAGCACACTGAACATTACATTGCTATTATTTTTTTGGGATGTTTATAGCAGAAAGGAACGTAAGAGTTGCCAGAACATGTTTTGCGTTGCAGCAGTGCGCTCAGTTACTGAGGACTGCCGATGGAAGCAGACAGGTACGCCCCCCTTAATTTCAGGCGTGACACTCCTTCAGGCATTAAGGTACTCCAGATGCTGCATCAGGCATTCCATCTCATTCGATGATACTTTGTCTCCGGGCCATGTCCTGTGACGTTAGCTTACCGATACCATCTATCGCTTGAGCTTGATTTGTGTGACAGCTTTTATCCCCTAGCCTAGTTCTAGCCGTAACAAAACTAAACCGTACCAAGGCGTAATATGTTCTCCTATCTTATGTGGAGGTTTATTTTTTTGTTTTTACTTTATGATAGTATTTTGAGAAAAATCGTTCGACTTTTTTGCTGTCCCCCATAGCTCTATTCCGTATGTCCAGATGGGCTTAGGTATAACATTGTAGATTAGTAATTTATTTTCTATTGAGAGATAGGGTGCCTTTGAAGTAGTCTGTACAGTAGTCTGAAGCGTCGCTTATCATAAATAAAACAACTGTTTCACTTTTTCTTGAATAATTCAGTCTTATCAGCGTGAACGAATGCTTGTTTGTATCATTTTACCTTATACTTTAAACAGTAGCACTTTAAAAATAAGTGCAAATGGCTAAGATATTGGCCAAATAATGCTTTCTGTGCGGGACCTCTTAAATTACCTTTTTTTATTTCTGTCTTTAATGCATCCTTTACCGTAAAAAAATATTAGAATTAGTTTAAAATACCAGAAGCAGGAATATTTTTTTATAGTTCACAACAATTTTTTATGTACGTGACAATGCATTTTCATTAGACCGTAGTCTGAGCTATTGTAAAAAATAGTTTTAAAATATCAGATCGATCGAATTATTTTAATTTACATATACCAAAACTGACATCTAGACGATTTCCCCGCACTTATTTCAATGCAAAGAGAGGGTGTAAATTGACAAACATAATAAACCTATCATTGTTCTCAACTACTGGAAATCCTAGGATAATTGAAATAACAAATATTTGGAATTCCAAAGTGTCGAATGTCAGTCAAGAGTTTCTGTCACACAGAACAAAGCCGGTGATATGATGGCAAAAAAAACAATCTTGGAGGCCCTTCTTATTTCCTTCAACTACCAATAACACAATTGATGTATAGGTATGGAAATAGAACAAAAAGAGCATTCCAGAAAGCAGAGAATGTATACTGAATGTAATATTCAACTTCACCTTTCATGTGAGTTTATTGTTCCATTTCAAAGGATAAATTAACTTTATTTCAATTTATCCTCACTACACCAGTCCAGTAAGACAAGGACTAGCTACAATTCTGCCTTAAATATTAGTGCGGACGGAAAAACAAACTTATAATACAGGGTTAGAAAACGGTTACCATGAAAGGTATAAGGAAAATTTTAAACTGAACCGTTTGACTAATTTTACACCCTTAAGTACCCTCTGGGTTTCAACTTTATCCTATATTTTAACTACTTTCAGACATCTGTCCGGAAAATTATCCATCAAAATATGTCCTAAATAAAGGAGTAACAATCCCTAGTACATGCTATTCTATAAATATCATTGTTTAAAAATAATACAGTTTTTTCCGCATAATTAATTAGGATGAAATAATTGATTAGTATTTATATACAATTTACATTCATAAAATGTACGTATACATTCTCTCCCCCTCATTCCCAAGGTGACTTAATAAGCAGCCTGTTGGACTGGAATAAGTGCATCCACTCCGGTCATGTAGCAAATACCAGGTGAGAGAGAGAAAAAGAGAGCCACAGACGCTCAGGGCTTAAGTGGAAATGATGTTAGTGCCCCACGTCATACATGTGTATTTACAATAGATTCCGAAGTCACCTCCGTTCTAAGCAACGAGGAGGATTGTAAGGATATTAGTTGTCAAGATGATTTTGATAAGAGAATAGATTTTTGTGGATTTTGATAAATCATAAGGGTGTATGATCAGCAAAAAGACAGTAGATTCAAAGAGTTTTCTGGCATCGTAGAATAGAAATTTCAAAGGTTTTGAAGTGAGTTCAACACTTTTTGGGTTTCAATTTTAAGATGTTTTATTGATTAAATCATTCTTAAAATCTGTAAGATGACCGCAAAGATCGGACCAGCTATTTTTTATTCTCTTCAAAGAAAATGAATGTTTTTTTTTAGCTTAAAAAGCTCAGAAACACAATAGAGGAAAAACTGCGAAACATACCGAGGACCAGTTGTTCATTATCTAGAAACATAGAAATGAATTATTTATACAAACATAACTCTTAGTGTCACTTAAAAAGCTCGGAAATACGAATAAAAACATCGATCTTGTAATGCAGGCCACGAAGGTAGATAAAAGGTATCGCTCAACTTGTCATTTATGAGAGTTAATGCGCTTTCTTCTGTGAATATAAATCACTAAGTTTGTACTTTGTAAAGACCTGTTACTTACCGAAAGTTTAAAAGCATAGTTCCGTTACTTTCTTCCACGAGCCTTCTCCCTTTTGGATCCCACGACGATATTTTAATCATATTGTAGTTTGTGTAAACTTTCAATCACTCAATTACACGAAGATGTTTTGTTACAAATTTATATATGTACAAAATATAGATTCTACAAATGAATCTATTTACAATTTCTTCATTGTATTTCCTGTAGCTTGGCTACATTTTGTACAAATTCTAGTATACAATAGAAAATAGTGATCTGAATTGTACAAAAGTAAAATGATGAACATTATACATTAATGGACTGAATTTATTAAAAGTGATAGGGCTCACCTTATTTATCATAAACGTAAAGCAAAAATACATCAGACAATAAAAACTCTTAACTTAATTTTCCTCTACAATCTGTTGCCATCGGTGCGGGGAAGGTGGTTGATTCATAGTGTTAAACACGGGTTTGTGAGCTGCTACAACGAGTCAAAAAACTTGATGTGTCTCCGGTGGATCAACTCAACCACCGATGGCACACCAAGCAACGGGTGCAGGTCGGCGTTCTTTGACCTCTTGAGAGAGGACCACAAATGATCCCATTCTGGAATTGTTGGAGACTTTTAGTTGTATTGTCAGTCAAGTGAGTATATAGTTGGAAACCGTACAGGAGAGCTGGCTGGAGGACACATTTATATATCATTATTTTGAGACGAAGCGACAAGTTGGGTGCAGTTAGCAAGTGGTGAAGCCGGTAAGACCTGTGTCGTACTTTTTCTATTCTGTTACTAAAATAAATAGAGAAATGGAGGTTTCTATCTATTTTGATATGATAAGAGATCCGATTACACATTTGGTTACACGTAGAACAATTACAATTCGCTTGTACAAAATCATCAATGGGTAGGGAATATGAAAACTTCAATCATAATATATACAGTTTGTATACATACACATTCCGCCTTAATATATAATAATAGCTAAATGCAGCATTGGATTTTTTTTCTAATCTGTATAACGAATAGAAATATGTCCCGACCGAAAATTTTATCACGGTACTCGTATGATTTATGTTTTGTATTAAGTGCTCAATGATATAAAAGGAATGAGTTCAATTTCTGACGAAGGAAATAATTAATTTCAAACGTCACTCTACAAATTGGAAGAATGGATGGGACTGGATTGATGGCCACCACATCCTGCTCTAAGAGGACAAATACAACCCCATAAAAAAACAAAACAAATCGTTTAACCATTGTCATTATTTTTTATTATTTATGAAAAATATCTGTACTGCGAACAATTTGAAACATATTATGGCGATTAGAATAAGATTATCAATAAAAACTGTATAAAATATAATAAAAAAATATAACCATTATAAACCTTATCATAAGATTTTATTTTCCGAAATTACTCAATCAATTAACAAATCAGCTAAAACATATTCAATACTTTCGCATTCGTCCATTAGTCTTTTTTCAGCTTGTAGTGAAAGAAGTATTTTTTTTTCAATATTGGTAAGTTCTTTTGTATTTAGCAGTGTAAGTTCTGAAATATATATATATATACTCCTTTATTCTGCTATAATTACAATCTGCCTTTTATAAGGCAATAAATAATAAGATAAATGCTCTCATTCATACCATATTTACAGTTCATCATTCACTCGCTCATTCATACAATATTTACAGACAGCCCAGAGACCTCCCAAATCCACATGCGAAGAGAAAGCGGAGTTTTGAGAAGTCCCCTACGCTCCTCCGTCAGCCGCGTCACCGGATACTAGCCAGTGGAGTCTGACCAAGAGCACAAGAGCCACAGACGCTCAGGACATGATTGGAGAAACTGGCCATTGCCAGGACTCCCACTGTCACGCGTTTATAGCAGGTCACGAGGCCACTGCCGTTTCAGTCTCCGAGGAGGATTATAGGGATGAGTGGCGCAGTGCAATGACTGTGCTACAGGATTAGGGTGGTTGGAAAGGAAGGAAAAGGAAGGAAAAGGAAGGAAAGGAAATAGGAGACCTAAAAATAAATGTTATAGTAATAATGTTATACCTCTCTATTGTATAAATCAGTTTTTTCTTAAGTTCTTAGGTCTTACGTTTTATTGTACTGCCGATATTGAAAACATAGACCTCTTGTGTATCAGCTATATTATTATTTTTGAATACCATTTGCAAATCCAGCACTTAATCCATTATAACTTATAACGTAATAATGCGAGTTATGTAGTGTTCCTTTGTCTTGCGTTTTATCATATAAGAGATATGGGTAAAACAAAGTTGAATTAGACAGACGATGAAAGAAAATAATCGCGTCAAGAAACGAATGAGAAAACTGTATGAAAGATTTAAAGCCATTGAAAAGAAAAAGAGTTGTTGTTAAATTTAATACAAGACAAAGTTGAAAACTAAATAGGGATTATAATAAACCTAAAGCCGTAAAAAGACAAAAACTTATGTTGGGAACTGTCTAGTTTATCGGACAACCTGTGTTTTACTTATTATATAGGTCTTATAATTCAATGTCTTATATTATTCATAAAACTGGGGTTGGTGTGCGAAGCAAGTAGGGTGTGTAACCCCTAAGTTTAATAGTAAAATAATATTAATAACTCCGGAAAAAAATAAAAACATGTTTTTAATGAACTCCCGCTGAGTCATGTGAGTGTCTATCGATACTTTTTCTTCTCGATACAATTTTTTTTTTATAGCTTATATAATATTTAGGTATTAATGTAATGTTAGAAAAAAAATTTGGAGTCCCTCTCAAAATATCTTTTTTTGATTGATAAGATGTCCATCATAGTTAATAAGACGTTTTGATTATTGAGGAATCCTCAAATGATATATTTTAATTTGTGTTAATCCATTGTTATATAATTTGTATTTATAACATTATTGAACATTTCAAATCGGAAGATATAATTTACAAGGCAAACACATCCATTACTCTGTCGGGGGAGGTTATAGAAGAATAATGTAAAATAATATTGAGTTTATAACTGACTTCAAAATATATTAGAAGCAATTTAAAAACAAAATATGGCTTGGCTACTTACCTACGTATGTAAGTTATTAATGATGGATATGATAAAGTGTCATATATCAGTTTAGCACTTTCCAATAAAATTCGGCAGTGTAGCTTAGGAATTTTCCGATGTCATGGCTATGAACTAGGATAAGTTCCAATCGGACGAGAGCAAGTGATGGAGAGAAGAACCGCCCATATGAAATTAGAGCTAAAGAGGTCAATAAAAGAAGTGATTAAGGGTTGAAGAGCCAGGGGGTTGAGTAGCCAGGAGGGGTTGGAGTGTGCCATTGACGATCGGCAACCATCGAGTCGGCACTTGTCCAGGATCGTCTGTCAGTCGCTCCCGCTCAATCAGTCATTTACTTTCAAATTCTTCGTCTCTAAAAACCTCATTTCCTGCTTTTAGGAAGCCAACAATAGAAATGTCGTTTGAGTCGATTTCAATTGTTATTTGTTTTTTTTTCTTTCTCTACTTACAGTTCAATTCCTGATTTTTTTTTCTTCAGTGCGGTTAAGAACACGTTAATACCGTAAAACATTAACAGTCTCTCATATATTTCAAAATGTAAAGTTTTTCAATAAAATACAATGCCAACTTTAATAGATTTAAAAAAAATGTCTACATAAATGACTGTATAAATATGTATCGTTTAAACTAAATAAGATTTTTTTATCAAAATACCCAGTAGATTTTACAAAATCATTTAACAAGTTTTAAGAAACTCCTACAGTTCTGTAGGTATTAAAATTTCATTATTACATCTACATGTGTATTATCCTTCTTAATAGGGAAGTGTCCTTAAAAAACTATTAAAATAATCAATTGTATTTTATACATTTTGAAAAAATTCCATTTCGTTCATAATCAACGTTAAAGCATCTTAGCTAACTAAACATAAAGAACCAATCGCTTAAGTGTGTAGAAAGCAATATGGTCGGGCAAGTAATCTATTCATTAACTAGTTAATTCTGACATAAACATCACTAAAAAGGTGTTTATTTCAGTACGTCAAGCATTAACCCTTCCAAGGACTGGTCTTTGAAGACCGTAACATGGTGACTAGCCTTGCTCTGCAGCTCAGGTAGTATCAGAAATCAGTTCTAACTACCTTCTCATCAAATATACAAGTACTGAGTGTAGTGGACGTTATGTTTCTGGAACTGGGAGTATGTTAGCGAGCCAGTGACTGTGTAATACCTATTTACTTTGTGAAAAAGTATGCAAGGAATGTACCATGTTAGGCAAAGAACTCTCACGGCTGGAAGACACTTCGACTCATAATTGAAGTTATCGAGATCTCGTTTAGGAGTGTTAAGCATTATATGAAACTTTTTACAACGTATTGATGTAGTCCCAATATTGTTAATAATTATTGGCCAAAGAAAATTTGTATTCAGTGTGGTACATTACGTACAGCCGTTATGAGATACAAAAAGGATTCATTTTGGTAATAGCTACGCTCGTGCCGGCTAGCTTGTTTCCAAGAGCCTCCAACTGCGGAGTCCCGATACCCATAGTATTTGTTTTCTTTGGCTAATACTTTTTAAGGTTTATGAAAGAACTGAAAGCTAAACTATTTATTAACAGATATAAAAATTTCAGCAAAACACCTCGAATGAAAGCTTGAATGAGCCCCACCTTTGGGCTCGGCGATTTTAAAACAATTCAAGACTAGTTGGATTTATCAAAAAATTAAGAATTACTTTATAGTCGGAATATATTGATGAGCACGATTGTGATGGAAGGCTTGGAAGACTGTTCCGGGCTTAGGTAGTCGTGGTCGGATAGTAATTAGCGAATTCATTGGCTTGAGCCCCTCTGCCTTGGATCCCATCTTTAGTACTATCATGACTATAAAGGCTCATTCGTGACTTTTTCTAATCCCGCAATAGTAGTTCATTGCGACCTGTATTTCCCTATTTCACGGATCTGTTTTTTTATCCTTACAGAAAAACTCTATTTCCATCGTTATGTGACATCCATCAACCCTTCCAATCTTTAAATCTAGACTATTCCAGTTTCTTATCACTTTCCAAATCATAATTCACCGTCATTTTAAGTTCAGTTTATTTTATTTTTTTTCATTCATCCCAGCAAACCCGCTCTTTTCCCCCTTGTAATAATTACTATATTTTACTAATTTATTCTTTAACTCTACTCAGTTATGTATATTGTTAGAATCACTGGCTGGTTCTTTGTAATAATATGTATATAAAATGTAAAATGCGTAATAGCCCATTTTTAGTTATAATAATAATATTTTGCCAGCTTGACATTCCTATTTCGTTCCTTTTTCTTATAAGAAGCAATGCCCCAGAATAAAGTGATTTTTTTACAAATTAGTATTTTCTCATCTAACCATAAAATCAGTTGTTTATAATTTATGTTGAGAGAAGGAGAGGCCATTCCCTTCAATGTCCAGACAGGTGTTTATATATAAATAAATAATATAATATAAATAAATATATATATATCAACATATGTTTTCCGGGAAAAATTCCTATATGAATAACAATTTACAATGTAAAATAAAATGTAAATCCTGCAATACAAAAGATGTTTATATACATATATATTATATATATAGTCCGTTGTGGGAAGTGGATTCGTTAGAGACGTCAGCTATGATGGGCAAGGAGACCCTATTATAATGGAGTGGGCGCTGGACGCTCCTGCAAATTGGCCGACCCTGCCTCCTCAGCAGTCCCCGCCAATGAATGCCCCGGCCGATTTTTCCCTGTCCCGTGGGACCTCTGCATTCTACATACACACGACCCGCAGACCCAAAAAGTCGCTTCGTAATCCCGTTTCCCACTGAACCGTCTGTAGGAAAACTATATAAATCTTCCAAATATCTAGGCAGATTTTCCCCTATCAAATATATACAGAGACTACTTATAACTACTAAAAAAAAACACTATATCCCGGCACATTATCCAGTCAAAATTACAATAAGGAACATGTAAGCATGTCTAGCTGAAAAGGAAATATAAACTGTCTGCCATTACACTGATAGAAAAGAAAAAAAAAATATTTCGGGGCCATTTCCCATAACAATAATGTTCAGGTGACGAATTCTTGACTGGCAAAGAAAAAAAAACTAATAAATAAAAAAAAGCGTACATAAAAATAATGGCAATAATAAATTAAATATATTTAACTGATTGAAATTCATAGATGGCTTTATATACAAAAAAAAGCAATATGGAGATGTCTGTTCAATAAGAAACGACATTAAATGAAAACCATAATATTAATTCGTAACAACAATCTAGTAACTTGTTAAATTGTAAATAAATTTAAATACAATCATAATTCTTTCATTAAGCGCTTTCTATCTTTTCTGTCTATCTATATCTAAATTTAAATAAAACAAAGTGTGTGTAAGATATCAATGAAATTTTTTATTCGTTTGAAAGACCTATCAATGCCATCATGTATGGAATATAACACCGTGAAAATGTTTGCCGTGGCTTCGTTGGGTGGTGCGCTTCCGAAATGTCCGATTTTCCATGACTCTGGCGCATAAATCAGGCTGAATTTGACCGATGGCATGAATTATGTTGGCTTTGAGGACTGCTGTGATTTGGGCTTGTTTGCATAGACCTGTGACTTAAGAAAATCCCACAAGAAAAAGTCTAACGAGGTCAAATCGCACGATCTCGGGGGCCAGTTCACATCACCTCCACGTTAGATGACCACACGTTGTTGTCTATGGCCTTCAGCTCCTGGGTCAGTTAAATTTTTTACGGGTGCAGGCCCAAGTCACCAAGTTGTGGTCTGCGAAAGACTGAGTTCTTGTGAGCGACGCAAAATCGACTGCCTCGGATTATCCTGCACATCCTCACAGACAGCGGCGATGTTTTCGGCAGATCTTGCGTTCCGTCGACGTACGGGTGTTGGTTGATTGTTTACTGAACCATTTGACTCAAATTTATCCACCGCACTGCGAATAGTCCTCTCGGTAGGACGGTTATGACGACCGCGGAACGTTACCCGAACAGAACACCCATATTGATAAAAAACTTTTATCATTTGCACATTTTTTTAAACGCTATATCAGTCTTTGGTAATTTGGCAAAACGCACTAAATAAATGACAGCCGATTTGACAGATGCAGCTTCAACAATATGGCCACTATCAACTGTTAAAGTTTAGAAGTCCCTATTGGAAGACGCTATATATACAGAATAGACAAATACATACAATTGTGTAAGTAAGGTTTTTTCTTCAAAGTTGCCTCCTTCACTTTATAAATTATATTGGTTTTGAAAAAGGATAATATAACCATCCGTTGTTTGCACACAGTGGACTATTAGATCTGATTACGGAAATATTTTGTAAATAACGCCCTTTTAGTTTATGTCTTCCCACGAGTTATTTACTTCTTATTCACGACCGTTTGAGCAGCCTGTGCTGTCATTCTCAAGAGCTCAGAACGTTTTCTATCTGCACTCACGACCATCAATCAAACAATAAGATATACTCTGCCGTAAAATTAGAAATTAAAGCTGTAAACTTGAACAAATACTACAGTAGATCCCAATAAACGAAGAAATCGTTTGTGGCTTGGTTAAACTAGAGGGTGAAGTTGATGTAACAAGAGATTGCAGAGGGGCCAGTTATCAAACTTTTTTAACTGGCCAATCAGGTGGAGGTAATTACCGACCACCGGTACTCGAAATCCAACCTGGCCAACTTTTAACAATTCCGACTGAGATCTGGTTTAATTAATATAAAATGTTGGTTATTTAGGACCACCCTCCGGCAATTTGTTACCCCCGGTGAACATTCTTCTCCCTTCTTACTCCTTGTTCCTTTTATGTTAGAGCCACGTTATAAAAGTTAATAAAGGAGTGATTTTCAAATAAATGAAAATGAATTAGGTGTTTTTGGGGATAGCCCTATCGAAAATAAAGTTAGCTCATTATAACGTGTACAAGTTATACATTAATAATGCAGCATTCGGATACAGTAGATAGGTTCATCTCTCAATAACTCATTAAGAAAATCTCACAATGTGTTTGAGCAACAGCCGTATTTACTTTAAGTAACGGGGCTTACAGGCCCTATTTCTTTACCTGAGAATCAAAGTATAGCATCGCGAAAAACACGAAGTTGCCACCTTTTTCGCCCTCCAGGAGCCATTTCCACTCTTTATATTATTTTGCAATTCGCTTTTCGAGACGACGTAATAAATAAAATGAAGTCAATGTATCAATATGATACAAGCGCTCATCGTAACTTATAGGTTTTTTCAAAGTCATCCTGAAAAAACCATGCTCTAAAACTTGGTGAAACGCTTATTTGGCGCTTAAGTCACATGGGTTTAATCAAGCATTAATTATACTGAACTGAAAACTTGGTGTGGATTTGATGATGATGAGCTTTAAACCACCTCCTAATGTAATCTTCACTATTGGTGATAGATCATAAATGGTGGTTGTCTCCCCTCTTGGTCTCAAAAGCTATTTTTTAAATTCTAAAAATATTTATAGGTTTTAAATAAACCATAAAATAAGAAATAAGACCAATAAACTATACTTTCAAAATTACTTCCCGAAAATTAATGTTTCTATCAATTTATCAACGGGGTCATTAAAATCAGCACAACGGAATAAAATAATAAACAACATGAAATCCAGCAGTTTTTCAACTACCAAGCCTTTAAAAAATTTTGACCAGGCATATTTATTACCCCACATTATGTGAGCCCGGACATCTCAAAAGTATTCGATTGTTAATCGATTATCTGACATCGATACTGGTAATCAATTCACATTATTTTTTCGGGCGAAAAAAAGCCAACTGCCGTTTTACAACTGTTTGAATAATATACAAGAAAACATTTCTTGTCAGCCGGCAGACTGGCGTGAATTTGAGATTTTTAACTGAAAGATTCCTTGATTTTTTTTTTGGGAGTTTTACTTTTTTTTTAGTGTTATCTTTGAGAATTTATTAACATGGCATATAGATGTATAAATAATCTAAAGGATATCTGTAAAGTATCTGGTCTTACCTTACTTTAGTTTCACTAATTATGTACGCACGAAGCAAACGCACCATTTTCCACTGGACATTTTCTATTCTTGGCCCTTTTCTTCATTTTAGCATAGCACTGCCTTATTATCTATAATTCTGTCTTCATTGAAGTATAGATTCTAAGTTTACGTGCCTCTAAGACTTTCACTAGACGTTCCTCTGTAGTTTCTGAGTACTTCTGTTATAATCTTAATAAATATACTATGCAGTGATCATATTGTTTGACTACTTTTTGATTGACCTTGCTCACGAGCTCAGTTTCCCAACTCGACGTCTGTCTTCTGTTAGTTTCATTTTTATCATCTGTTAATTCTTGATTGGTTATTCTAGTAGGGTTTATTGATTTAAATATACATATGCCTTTCGTATTTCTTACCAAGGGGGGGGGGGGGTCTATGTCAAAAGACAAAAAAAAGGAATATAACTTGACTAATTTTAATTTCAATAATATATCTATATTCGTTCGTATTCCTAAAAATTAATTAAATATGGCACTCAATTGAAAAATCAACGATTGACAATGAAGACATCAAAAGAATAATACAAAAAAGGGTGAACGGGCGTAATTAAATGAAGTGAATGAGAACCGTGTAATAAAATAAAAGGCGTTAAAGAAGGATCGGGACTGTATTGGCGTGGATAGAGGGAGGGAGATCGGATGGGGCGGTTGGGTGGTGGCGGTGGGGAGGCGTAGAGGTATACGCCGACAGAAACAAATGCAATGATTGGGATTTGGCGGTGTAATCAAGCTGACAAGGGCGTGATCCGTTGCAAGCAATTAGACCGACTCACTGACAAATAGAATCCCTTAGGGCACGGTAAAAAAATAGCCACCGCCAGAAAGTGAATTCCAGGCCCACGCGCCCTTCGTCGGGACGTCGAACCTCCAGGCTATTTTACATGGGGGGCGATATCAATTTTTCCTCAGAGCGCCCTCTCTTCCCTCCTCAGTTTACCCATTAGCTCGCCACAATCCCGCTAAGCGATACAGTGAGAATTATTTAATCGTCTGACCGCACCAGCCCTGCTCATCCCTTGTTCCTTCTCCCGGAAACCAACCGTTTTACCAGTCCTAATAAATGCTATCTGATGTGGTTCTGCACAATACCCTATCCGTAATGCTCCTCACATCATTTGCATTGCATTGCGATGTGGAAATCTATTGAAGCGCATTAATATTAAGCGCTTGGCTATTCCACTAGGAGGTTGTGTGATGATTAAATCAGGTATATCTGGTAAAGCAGATGGTAAAATACAGCTTTTAAAAGAAATTGAGTGTCGGGCCGTCATGAGGGGGGGGGGGGGCTAGCTGTTTTAGTCCCGGTGACGAAGATTAAATAGTCCATGACCTGGATGATTGCTTGGTGACGGGTCTTATTACTGAGATATCTGACCCCATATCTAACAAACATGTTCCCCGACAGTGCACCATGTTCAGGAGAAGAGGAACATAGTAGGTTCTATCGGTAGTTTTGGAATTACCATGAGTTCACACTCGGTTTATGAGGGTAGGCGAAAACCCAAAGGCGGTTGTGAACCGGTAAGAGGCAAACTGGATCGCTGGGGGAGACGCTCCTAGGTATGTTCATAGGGCCCTAGAGACCGTCGTGCATGGAAAAGATCCCTTCCAAGGATGTGATAGCTTTAGTCAGAGGTAGGCAGAGAATCCGACTAGGAAGGTTCTAGGAAGGTCTATCTGATTAGGATAGAAATGTTGAGGGCATCATGAATGAGAAGGCAATATCTCGAAACATCAGTGCAGCTGCAAATACCAGTCCAGAGGCAAGCCATAGCTTGAATGAATTTTCGGCTAAAACTAGGGGATATATATATAGCCCAAAGCAGTCAATGAACTGGGGTTTTATTTTGGCCAATCGCCTCGCAGGAGATACCTCGGTTGGGCTGCGCTAGGGCTTAGACTGCCTGTGAAATTGTATGCAGCTATGTCATTATTGTTTACAATATATACAATAAAGTAGAGGGTAATTTATGCTATGTAGTTGGCAGTATGTACATTGAGGAATAGGGAAGAATGGATATGGATAGGCTGCACACTAACCACTATTGTAAACTGAAGGTAAATGTTGGCACAACTCAAAACAGTGTTTTCACTCAGCGTCACAGAATAACTGGCCTTTCCTTGGTCGAACCTTGGTGAGTGGGAGTAAAAAGGTGGAAAGTAACTACCGTGAATCATTCAAATCACTGAATTTAAAAAAAACGACAAGATACGTCACTTGACAGTCAGTAGCCAGAAACAGTTAACTGTATACTTAGTAATCTTGAACTTGTCAGAACCTTTATGAGAAACAGCCAGCCACATACTGATCAATTGATTGTGATTCCCCATTTAGCTAAGTTGTATTTTCTGTTTTGTATATAAACTCTGTAGTAAAATGACGCATACCTAAACTTTCAAGAAGTAATCACTTGTGATATGACCGAGATATGCTCATGCACTGGAAAACACCGTCATCGCCAATGATAAAACTCTCATGAATGTAATTTGCGAGGAATGTGTTCTAGACGACACGATAGTCAAAAATCATAGCTATAAGGACGTTTTGAAAAATATTAGACAGTAAGAAAGAAACAGCATCACTTGTGGAAAAACTGTTTCATTCTTGACGAAAGGTGCCCGTTGACACAGTAGTTTCTGCGATGCAATTTCGCAGTTACTAACTATCATATTCTTCGCGTTGTTGATCACATCTCCTCAGCCCTTGAAACCAAACAGTATTGCACTGCTGCCTTTCTTGATATAGCTCGAGCTTTTGACAGGGTTTGGCACGCAGGTTTGCTCTACAAGCTCAGAAGATATTTACCACAGACTCTTTTCCTAATCCTACAGTCCTACCTTTCAAACCGCTTCTTCCAAGTCCGCTGTGGTTTAGAATACCCTAACTACTATCCCATAAATGTAGGAGTTCCACAGGGCAGTGTCCTGGGCCCCATCCTCTATAACCTATACACCGCTGATGTCCCCTCTACTCCCAATACCTTCTTGGCCACATTTGCAGATGACACTGCAGTCTTGTCATCCCACGCAGACCCCGACATAGCATCCCATAACCTTCAAAAACACCTTGAAGAGATCGAGTATTGGTGCAATCAATGGCGGATCAAAGTTAATGAAGCAAAATGCTCCCACATTACCTTCACCATTTGTCGCAAGACTTGTCCACTAGTTTATTTTAATTCTATTCCTCTCCCTGAATCCGAGACAGTACGGTACTTAAGCTTCCATCTTGACAAACGACTGACCTGGAACCCACATACGAGACTAAAAAGACAAGAACTAAACAGACGCTTTGGACAACTGTACAGACTACTTCAAAGGACATCCCATCTTTCAATAGAAAATAAACTGCTAATCTACAAAGTTATACTTAAACCAATCTGGACATACGGAATAGAGCTATGGGGGACAGCAAAAAAGTCGAACATCAAGCGTATCCAATCCTTTCAATCCAAAGTCCTAAGAACAATAGTAAATGCCCCTTATTATGTCAGCAACAAAACCCTTCATAACGATCTTAATGTACCCTACATTCTAGAACTCATCCCTTCCAAGTTTATGAAATTCCACAGTAGCCTTTCCAACCACCCTAATCCTGTAGCACAGTCATTGCACTGCGCCACTCATCCCTATAATCCTACTCGGAGGCTGAAACGGCAGTGGCCTCGTGACCTACTATAAACGCGTGACAGTGGGAGTCCTGGCAATGGCCAGTTTCTCCAATCATGTCCTATTGTATGAATGAGCGAGTGAATGATGCTGTAAATATGGTATGAATGAGATCATTTATCTGTATTATTATTGCCTTATAAAAGGCAGATTGTAATTATTGCACAATAAAGATTTTTATATATATAAAACTATCATATTATTACACTTGAACATCTATATTCGTCCGGTTTAGCACCTTGCGATTTTTATATTTTCACAAAAGTTAAACCAGAGCTTAGAGAGACGCATTTTAAAACAGTTTATACTGTAAAGAAGAAATCGTAGGAATATATAAACAGCTGACAATAATTGATCAGTTCCATCTTTAAGATTTTTATATATCATAAAAAATTTATTTCAAGCATGAATGGATGAATTTTTGAGGTATCGTCTTTCGTTAATAGAAGAAAAGTGAAAGATTTTTTATCAATTTAATGAATTGACAACCTTTTACTACCAGAAATTAAAGAGAGATGTTAATAATAAGAGTAAAAAAAATTTTAATAAAAATTATTATTACAGTATTTGTCTTAACATCCAGCCCCGGAGATTGCATGTCTCAATGTCTGACTATGTGATGGGGCTAACAGAAAACAGATATACCACACCTTAGAAAAAAATCGCACGCTGGAAGTAGAGCTTGAAAAAACTCTTGTCGAATCTTACTGTACAAAAAAGGACAAGAAGAAGAAGTCCTACGTGACATCTAGTTATTAAAATATTAAATTACTCTTATAAACTCATACAAGATGGATTTTTTAAAACAAAACTTTATGAACGGCCAAGTCGTTTTTGAATCCAATGCATACAAAAATTACACATGTTCAATCCCTTTAGAGCGCTCTCGGTTGGCAAGTGCTATTTCTTTCCATCGCCTCTCACAGAGACTCTCAAGCACAAATATGGTAAATTGAGCCACGGTTGAGTCGTACTGACTTAATACTTTTAAACATGTTATGTACCAAAATAGTTTTCATGTTAATCATTTGAATTTTATACTGAGTTTTTTATAATAGACAGAGAGACATGGTGCAAGTTGTATCACATCTCGCATTAATGATGAAAATTAACTCAATTGTTCTCCTGAAACAACCCATTTTTTTTTTTTCAGCGCGAACACTTGTTAGTGTTACTTTGCCTTACACAAAATACACTATTGTGAATATCAGGCAGGAAGATATTTGAGTTACCTCAGCTAAATTAAGTTATCTCTGTGTATACAATATACAAATTAGTGTCCTATGAATGTCCTCTGAGTAAATTAAAAAGCTAAACCGCAATAAGAAATCATCAAAGTAGTTCATAAAAAGTGGAGGGATGCCTTAATACCTCTTGTTAAACCTGGAAAAAGCTTCAAGATAAATAAAAATAAAAGACTTTAACTTGAGGTAAATACGTTTTAGGGATAGTCAAATTTAAGATAAGGCTTCCCTCCTGATTCTGTCCCTATCCACTTTTAGATTTTATCGGGAAAAAAATATAGCTTTCGCTTAAGGCTTTTAATAAAGCTTACCTTCAGGGCTTTCAATTTGAGATTGGGAAAGATAATGGGCTCCCCTCCCACTAATGCTATAGCCGGAAGCAAGTGCACTATGGATCTGTAGCTCAATAATTATAGGCATGATATTTTCAGATAGCGGTATGCATAGATAATATGCAATCCGAAGCGTTCCCTTTTACGTGTTCTCACACATTCACATGTAAACTTTTGTGTGCATAAACATTCCCGAAAACACTTTGAAGTCATTTTTTTTTACAATATCTGAGATATGATACTGTATGATACAGTTCAGGTTTGGAAATAACAGAGCCACATTTAAATGTAATATTGATTTTAAAATATTAATTTATTCTTGCTAAAAGGCTGCCCATTCCGTACAATTAATATGGATTTTGAAATATTATCATTCATAGGTTTGCTGATTTGTTCTTTTGGCTCTAACCAATAATAATTATTATTTTAAGTGTTTTGTAAGCAGTTGTCTTACAAGAATGTTTAGGAGAGTCAGTGGATGAAAAAAATATCACTAGGTTGATCGCACGTAGGACAAAATTTAATTTAATCTTCTTAAAATTATAATACACGCTAACAAACTAATACATACAGAAAATAGTCTTCCCAATAACAGATCCATAAAGTTTTTGTCATTTATTATATTGGAACCCGTTTATTAGTAGAAAGGCCTTTGTTAAATATAATAATATTTCAATATTTTTCAATTTTCGCATTGAATGTACCCAACAACGGGCAGCTCGGGCAATCACCCTGGTGGTTGCCCTCCCCTTCGTCGTAAACCACCCTCTGTCTACACTCGAGAAATCTTTTCTAACTACCCCCCCCCTTGGAACCTTATCCTATCATTTTTAATCATCTCTCGTCTTCTGCCCACATTGAAATGAATAATAAAATCAAAGGATAAACCTGTAAATTGCAATGTTGAATGGGTTATAAACTTCACTGGTATTTGGAATCTTTCCCCTCGTTTCATTTTTCGATAAATTATTAAGCACCATTCTACTGTCAAATATTATTCAGAATAATATTTTATTGTTGCGCGTAGCATACAATTCAAAATAAATAAGGTATTGTCATCAAGATCATTTTCAAGCAGAAAGGAAGATAATTTACATTGGGAACATGTATAAAAAATCGATTATCGTCAGTTGGTATTGAACCAGTTTTAAATATCAACAGATCGATGTTAAATTTTAAGAATGCTTTCTTAAAACATGAATCAGGTTGATCAAGATGAAATTATGTATCTTAAGATAATTATACCCAACCTATCTTAAAGAGTACACTTTAAAAAGGTCAACAAGTTTCGTATTTTCATTTACTCTCTCAACACTTAAACCAGGAAATATTAAAGACTATCATATATAAGTATATATAATATAACGTATCGTATCCCGGCTGTAAAGGATCAAAAAAAAAAATGAATAAGAAGGTTAAGGATATAACGTAATGGTTTGGTTTATAACTGGCTTTATTCTCCTCCTGATCCTCTATACACACATTACGGGTTTGTTTACCTTAGGCTATGTGGTATTAGACTTACCATTGCTGTACCACTAGCCATAACTCCCCCCCCTACCAGTTTACGGACATTCCCCGTAAACTCATCTATAGAAAAACAAAACAAAAAGCATACTCTGATAATGATAAAAATATGATAAAGAAAAAAACGTCTTCCAGGTCCATCTAAAATCACAGCACAGACCCATAAAACAAACAAAAACACAATAAAACAACTGGTACGCTGAGGTTGCGTTTCTCAAGTTGATATCCGTCACCTGCGACCCACACCAGAGTTATGTGTCGACGACGGGGCTCCCAGGCTCCACCGCGGGAAACTTGAGCTGTTCCACATGTACCGTCAGCCGTTTGATCGGGGAAGGGATGCTTTCGACTCGAGGGATCACCCGGAAAGGACCCTCGTACCGCATTAGTTCCTTACCCCTGTTGGACCCTTTTCCCCGAAACAAGAGCGCCGAGTTTGAAATAGCCCAGAATATCGCGGACTTGCAGGTTGTCGCCCGTCACCGTTTCTTGCCCTCAAGCCTTCCCCACCGGATCTCTAAGGCCGCCGCCTCAGCCCTGATTTCGCCGTTATAGAACTCCCTACCGGCGTCGAAAGCTATTGTGTCTGGTACGCCATATAATTGGCACCATGTGCGTAGTGCCCTTAGGACTGCTTCCGCTGATCGTTCTGCTACCAGATGGGCCATCGCTGTTTTGCTGAATCTGTCAACAATGGAGACCCATTTGTATCCCTTCCATGTAAACGTGTCCGCCTGCAAATCCTCTAACGGTCGGTCTGCCGTCGGTGTCTCCTCCTGTATTGCTCTGGTGGGGGGGGGGGGCGATCATATTTCGTGGTGAGGCATGAGTTGCAGGTACCAATAACTCTCGCAATTGTGTCTTTCATGCCCCACCAGAAATATCTCCTCTTCAATGCTTGCAGGGTAGCGTCGATTCCCCGGTGGTTTGTCTTGCCTTGGTAGAATGTAAGGGTTACTTCTCTCTGCTGCGTTTCTTGTTTTACAGTCTCCACTTCAGGGTACATCAGGGTACGATCGACTTCAATCCTCTCCGTCCTCCATAGGCGTTTGATGCGATCTCAGATGGTCCCATTTCTCACGTTCATATGGTGTGTTTTCTCTGGAGTAGATGCGTCCCCCATGGCGCGGTAAATCATATCGTCGTTGATCCCCAGTGTTGACCAGATCTTGACGAACGTTGCAGTGGCCGTACTTCTTGAATTCCATCTTGAAGAGCCCGCATGTTTTGGTGAGCCAAATGATTTGGCGTCGGCGTCCTCTATGTTCGAAGTCCTATCCCCCACTGAACTTCTGTCACTGGGGAAATCATTGGCTGGAGTCCCCTCCTGTTCACCTTCCTCGCCGGGTGACCGTTCCTGGACGAATTTTTGGATGTCACGTGATGGTCCCGAAATCTCCTTTTCAATCGCATTCACGGCCAACGCATGGGATAACCAATCGGCCACGACGTTCTCCTTCCCCGGTTTGTAAATAATGTCGATGTTGGATTGACTGAGGAACTCCTTCCATCTGGTAATCCGTGCTGAAGACTCTTTCAGTTTTCCCACCCATTGGAAGGGTCGATGGTCCGTTTGAACCAGAAACTTCCTACCGAATGCATAGGGCCGGAAGTGTTCTATCGCCCATACGATCCCCAGTAATTCGCGTTTTAGCGCGCTATATCTACTCTCGGAATCGGTAAGGCGGCTGCTGTTGGTCGCTCCTTTCCATCGCGATCCTGCGAGAGTACCGCCCCCAACGCGTATTCACTGGCATCTGTAGTAATCATAAAGGGGAGTGCAAAATCTGGAAACGCTAGTAATTTATTTCATGTCCAATATTAATATTTTTCTCCTCAGGTCCTGTGACGTCGCCGCTCGCACCTTCATCCAAGCCACGGAGTTTGCATGAGCTTCGGCCATCGTTTCCCTTGGTGATTCGGGCACGTCAAAAGCCGCAGGCCGTAATTCTTCCATGTAACTAGGTCACTTTTTCCCAATTAAACAACAGGAAAAAAAAATTAAAATTTGACTCACAGTTGTTTACCAGAATACTCGTAGTTCCCGGGTTTCACCACCAGTAATCGTCTCCCGGCTGTAGACGATCAAAAAAAAAAAATGAATAAGGAGTTTAATGATAAACCGTGATGGTTCGGTTTATAACTGGCTTTATTCTCGTCCTGATCCTCTATACACACGTTACGGGTTTATTTACCTTAGGCTATGTGGTATTAGACTTAACATTGCCGTACCACCAGCCATAACTTATATATACATATATCAGTGGCCTTTTCCATCAACTTTTTTTTTCAATTATGTTACATCAAATTACTAAAACAAATAATTAATTAATTTCTTGCTACTTGAATAATCTATATTTTCCAATCATATTAAGTGAAGAATAAAATTAAACGTTTTCAACCCATTTTTATTGACAATATATAGAATGGTTCCTGCGTAATATTATACTCAGAATATTCTATTTTAAAATTTACACTATGTTAAAAAAGTTTTTTAGAAAAGGGTTTAGAGCGTCTCAAAAATCGTTTAGTAGGTTTATTTCACCGGTCAGCATTTCGTGTATTATAGCGTATCCAGGACTTTGAATGATTTAGGTTTTCAAAATCATTGTTCCACGTTTATTGCATACCAAATTAGTAAAGTCTCTAAGATATATAACTACTTGGAAGAGTGGAGAATGATTTAGAAAAATTATACAATTCGTCATTCTGAAGTCGAATAGTAGAAACGACAACTAGTGATCTTTGGGGAAAAAAAAGCCCTTTTTTCACGTAATGTAAATTATATTAAGATTTAATAAGTACTTATTAAAATAATAAAATTGACAAAATACTAAGCTGTTGTCTGCCATTGCGGTACTGAGATGCCCGCTGCCGTATGTTGTCAATGAAGTGAATGGCATTTCCATTTGAAACTGGTGAGTCTTGCTGTTCCATAGTTGATTACCTGGAAAGCTACTTGTTCATTTAAGAGGCTCCTACGCACTTCTTACTGGGCACATCTATAATTTACGGTCGATTTTATTAAAAGGATCAGGATATATTTATATTAAAGGATCAGGATATATATTATTAAAAGGATATATAACATAAACATATTTATATATTTTATTATTATATTATAAGTCTAAGTATATATTATATAATATCTTTTTTTCAGTTGTAATATTTGATTGCGTATTGAGTGCTAAGATTGAAATCCACAAGGATATTTAAATCCGGGAATCCTGGATCTATAATAATCCCGACGCTACACTTATGAATGTGTTGGTAGACAGAAAACTTCTAACTTTTGTTAGTCAAACCGTGGGGATTCCCCACCCCCGATTCACTGTACCTTCTTTCATAGTTTACTTTGAAGTTATTTCTCTATTACTGGCTTTCATTTTGCTAATGCGAACCTCTATCTTCCCCACCTCATTTCCAAACCATTGCCAAGTTTCAACCGTTCATATGTACCCAATCCACACCATGAATTTTCGACAACAAAACTTTTCGAAAACTTTGATTGACGCTTTCAGTCAAAAACCTTAAGGTTTTCCATGTAATTAATCAGTTAATTTAAATAGTGTTTATTGCTGTTTTCAATTTACTTCTGTTTATTCTAAATTGTGTACTATAGTCATAATTTATATTTTGTATAGGTTCTTGTATTCCTCGAAACACACAAAAAGAAGAAGTAGTTTTCGTAACGAATTTTAAGCACATGTCGAACTCATGGAGTGACTTAAAACATCCTATCCAACTATTTTACAAATCTTTAAAATTTATCTACGAAAAAAACAATAAGATATACAACATAAATAATTCTTTGTGATTTTGAACATAAGTAAGTTTTCTGTTGAGATCTGTATTTGATCTTTCCGGTTGATTTCGAACTATGTTAGTGTTCAGACCACAAATTAATAGATATCAATGCTATTTATTTGATCGAGTGAAATTTGTTTATTATGATCAACCTACTTAAATACGTATTCGGTTGAGATCATCTGTATATAGTTTTATAAGGCTGAAAAGAGTTACCTCTTCGACTTTTGGAGAAACCGCTTTTATAATTGGGGCTATGTTGCCAGTGACTAGCACATTGGCAAAACTAAGACAGAGCTGTTTAGATCCCCTTCAAAAAAACACGTAGTGTGCTCTTAGTGTAGTTTTTATTAGTGTTATTAGTTTTCAGGTATCATAGGGTTATGATCCCTCTTGAATACTCACCTTCTTGCTTCCTAGAATATTCTATCTACCCAATAATTACCACAGGTAGAATATTAAACTAGTAATAGTATCACGTAAATATAGCGATTAATTCGTAGATAATTTTGGCTATCAAAGTTGTTCACATTAATTGTAAACTTTATTCTATTAATATAACGTTTTATTCTAAATTGTGTACTATAGCAATAATTTCGTTTTTTTTTATTCAGCGTTATATAGATCCTCGTAATTCTTGACATGCGACGGAAGATTCTGAAACTCTTGCTACATTACCACATAACACTCACGATGGAAAACTATCTCTACAAGAAATGCTACTCGAAATGGATCTGTTACATGGCAGTAAAATGGTGGACACAGGACGCAGTTTTAATGACGTATTTTAAGTGCATACCAAACCATACAGTCAATGATGTATTTGCTTGAGTTGAATAACTTAACTATTTGAAAAAGAAATAGACCCCAAAGGTTTTTTTTTTTTTTTAAACATCTTTAAAATTTTGTAAAGGGTCCGTATTCAATGTGTCCTTGATCAATGAACAGAAGATTAGTAATTGTTCTTTGCCTAAATGAAAGTTGAACGCTGGGCAAAGGGTTGTAAAATATACCCTAATAAGTTAATATTGTTGATAGTCTTGTTAATTCCAAAAAAAAAAATCTGTGTGAAAAACTTATGCGATTAATGAGAGGCTAAATATAGATTGCAGCATGTAGCAAATGTGCAACCCGATATGCTTATAGTGGGTAAAGCAATTGTCAAGTTACACAACAGTTCAGTTACAGTACATAGGCAGTGCGTAGCAAGCAGATACAAAAAGAAAAGAAAGCGGAAAAGAGTTTGATCTTCGGCACTACCATCTATCACCCTTGTCGATGATATGCCGATCAGCCAGCCAAATCTACCACCTTATTGTGCACAACATTCGCCCTCTGATCTCTCCTTGAAGAAAATGTTTCTCCCAGCAATTTATTCAAGGGGGGAGGGGCCTTCTCGTTCCATTCCACTATCCGGGACGCATAATCTCTGTTACAGAATCGATTCAGAAACGGCAGAGGTACCGCCACGGTTGAATATACGACCGTTGGGATGGGAAATTTACAAGGCACCTTCGAGGATCGGGTTGTGGATGGGGCATTCCTCGGGTTATATTTTTGAGAAGGCCTGGCAATAGCTCCTTGGCCAATGCCTCTGTTGTTTTCTAACCGGCTGCGGCTTAACTCCCTGATTGGTGGGGCTCCTGCCCAATCGGAACTAATGTTCCGAGCGTTTTACGGCCATCCTTCTAGTCAATACTGTTAAAAACTGATTACTTAAAGTAAAAACAGATTTGAACAGGGATCCCTTTATTCTAAGCAACCACTGTATTGCGTATTTAATAAAGACCGCAAGGACAATATATTGACTGTACGTATGCATAATTCCACTGAATACTGATAATGAAACTTCTATATTGTAATAAAATTACAATCTGCATTATTGGTAAATACTTAATTGTGATAAATGTTCTCATTCATACCATATTTACAATTTTCATTCACTCGCTAATTCATACAGTATTAACAAACATCCCAGATACCTCCCAACTCTACATGGTTGTAACCTTCGTCGCATGCAAAAGAGGAAGTAGAGTCTTGGGAGGTCCCCCACTCTCCTCCGTCAGCCGCGTCCCTGGATACGACCACTGTTAGCTGACCAAGAGCGCGAGAGCCACAGACGCTCAAGACATGATTGGAGAAACTGGCCATTAGCAGATCACGAGGACACTGACACTTTAGTCTTCGAGGAGGATTATCAGGATGAGTGGTGCAGTGTAATTACCATGCTAGGGGATTAAGGTGATTGGATAGATTAGTGTGGAATTTTATGAACTTGGAAGGGACGACTTTAAGAATGTAATGTTATATTAAGATCGTTATGAACTCTTTTTGTTGCTAACGTAATAAGTGCATTTACTATTGTTCTCAGGACTTTTGATTGAAAGGATTGGATACTTGATGTTCGACTTTTTGCTGCCCCCCCCCCTAGGTCTAATCCGTATGTCCAGATTGGCTCAGGTATGCCTTTGAAGATTAGTAATTCATTTTCTATATATATAGGATGTCCTTTGAAGTTGTCTGTACAGTTGTCCAAAGCGTCTGTTTAGTTCTTGTCTTTTAAGCCTCGTGTGTGGGTTTCATGTCAGTGTTTTGTTGAGATGGAAGCCTGAATACTTTAGTTTCTCTGATGCAGAAAGAGAAATGGAATTTATAGAAACTCACGGACTGGTCACTGATATACTGAATATCATTAATTTCGTTGAAGTCGCAGCTACATATTTTATAACGCCATTCCTCTGATCAAATTAAATGTATTTGCTAGAATTAGTTTGATTTTAAGGGACTGTGTTTTCGGTTAAAGTCATCAGTATAATAGAGTTGTCTAAACCCTCACAAAGCAACAAGTAGTGTGCTCTCAGTGCAAGTTAGATTACATTTTAATGTTTGAGTGTGTTCTCCTTTCTTCTTAAAACATTCTCTGTATCCAATGATCTTATACATCGTTACAATTTATGCAGGAAGACGTACATAACAAATACTTATTTTAGTGTTCAGACCACAAATATATATATTTTAATAGTACTTATGTGTTCAAATAAAGTTTATTTATTACAATTAACCTACATAAGTATGTTTTCTGTTGAGATCTTCTGTATTTGATCTTTCCTGTTGATTTTGAACTATGTTAGTGTTCAAACCACAAACCTATAGAAATCAATGGTACTTATATGATCAAGTGAAGTTTGTTTATTATAATCAACCTACTTAAGTACGTATTCGGTTGAGATCATCTGTATACAGTTTTATAAGGCTGAAAAGAGTTACCTCTTTGACTATTGGAGAAACCACTTTTATAATGGGGGCTATGATGCCAGTGACTAGCACATTGGCGAAACTAAGACAGAGCTGTTTAGATCCCCTTTAAAGAAAGTGTGCTCTTAGTGTAGTTTTTATTAGTGTTATTAGAGGGTAGGTATGATCCTTCTTTAACTCACTTTCTTGCTTCCTAGAACATTCCTATCTACCCACTAATAATTACCACAGGTGGAGTATTAAGCTTGTGTAAACTATTAAAATAGCACATAAAAAGTAGCGATTAGTTAGATAATGTTTGTTTGCCATCACAAAGTGCTTACATAAATCATAAACTAAAGTTCATAACTATAAATATTAAAAAAAAATAAAACTTGAAGAAAGTGAATTTATTTATTTTTAACCCTGGGGACGTAAGATTAAAACTTTAAATATTAAGTAGGTACTGAGCCAATACTTGAGTAGTATTTTTTCGCACATTCCCATTTTAGTGTGGGGATTAAAGTTTAATTATTATATCGAAGTGTTGTGGAATATACCACTAAACTTTTAAATTTATGGAAACAGAGTAATGACCACTGTTGTAGAATATACAGACAGGCCGAAATTTTAATGTGAAATTCGATATAATTAATCTTTAGTTTCAGGCTTACTACACCTCAAATGTTGCTATATCTGGTTTAATTTTAGTAAAGGGATGAATGCGGGAATCCCATTTGAGAGACCATTCTGAAATGCATGTAAACAGAAGATTGTATAAGAAAGAGGATGTTTGGGTATGAATCCGAAAAAATGGTAGGATCCGAGGAATTACTATTTTTACTAGAGGAATGGAAAGAAAATCAATATCCTTAATAGGGGCTAACAGGTATAAAATTTCATATGGTGATTTCACTAGTACTATCCTATACTTGTTTTGGGAATAATCCCTTTCACATATCCCCTGTTAATTATAAGATTTAGAACGCGATGAAGACGTTTCGTGACGCCCTCCCGCCATACTGTGATTTGTTAGATTCCAATCACTATAACCCGAGCACGCCATATGCCTCTGCGACAATTCAAATGTCCTATTTATTGCCTTTCAATAGTAGAGGCATTTTAGTCACCTTTACGTGTACCTACGCCTCCAGATATTTCTGGGCACAGTTACTCCTTATCTTAATGTTCCCCATATATGAATGATAGCCCTTCGTGAGGGCCGGGTAAGGCCTCCAGCCGTTCCTATCACAAAAGACCAGGCGTTCTGTTAGGAAATGCGCCAGGTACCATTCTGTAATATCCATATATCCTGGCACTGCCTTATCTGTTTTACTGCCAAAATATGGGGAGAAATAAAAGGCATTCTTTTAGTAAAGGTGTTGATAAATTACATTTTTTTACAGCTGCGTGTATATATATATATATATACAGTTTGATGTCAACTATAAAACCTTTTTATAAAGCACGTGAGTATTTACAAGCCAATGAAGTCTTAAATTGACTCAATGGCCTGGGATATATTTTTTCTGTCTCTAAATTGAAACATAGTAAAATAAATAAAAAGTACCAAACAGAATCCACCTTTTTACCCTACTCCTACATACTTTTGAAGCTAAATTTGAGGATATCTAATTGTTATAATTCAGGCAATCTCTTTTCCAACTTCTCCTAAGTTATTGAATGTTACGAGGAAAGTCATTTTTAGACAGTCGTTAGGTTTAGACAGTACCTGTGAGTTTGAGTGTCCGTGCAGTCTGTCGTGAAACGTCTCTGTGTAATGTTTTAATGAAGTCGTGAAGGAGCCATAAAATATATCACTCAATATTGCCTTTTCGACAATTTTCAACTAATAAATTAAAAAATATCTTTATTATTAACAAAAAAAAAAGGGCAGGAAACTTTATCAGACGATTTATATTTTTGTCTGTGGTGACAACATTGTTTTTAATAGATAACCGTTGTATTTGTGACCATTTGAAAAATTTTAAGTTTTTTAGTTAAATGATAAATTACTGACTAATAGTGCATATTATCTGAAGTAACAACTTTCAAAACTTCTAGGGTTTCAAAACTTATCATTCTGATATTTTTTAAATATCCATTAATTACCAAATAGGTGACTCTCAAAATACCAAATGTCCATCTTAAAAAATAATAGAATTTTCCAAAAACTTTTTAAAAAATTTCTGATTTAATTTAGAAATATAACAAATGACATAGTCAAAATTATCATATTTAATCGATTATTGTGGACTTCTCATTAAGATTCAGAAACTGAGTAACGTTTAGGGGCTCGGCTCGGACACAGTAAGGGATTTCCTAGCGGTCTTGCGGTTTAGTATCACTCAATTAAACAAACCTTACATTCAACTGTTCAGAGGTCAACAGAACTTGACTAGAATTTCAACAAACTTTTTTATTGTATAAAAGAATATTTTTTTACTGGCTAAAATGATTTTATACAATTAACAAAGAAAATGGTGTATTTATCATTTATCATTGTATCAGGTAACATATATCATTTATCAAAAACGGCATTGAGAAAGCTCGGTTAAACAGTGATATAATCGCAAATAATTTTTGTTCCTATACTACTACAATTAAATACCTTAAATATTCCAGAGTACTTTTTGTTGTCTGTTTATTTATATATTATTTTATTCGTTTCACGTTTGGGGTATCTGTTTTTTTTTTTAAATTTGACATATTTATTTAAGCGATTTCCTACTTTTTGCAAGCTGAAACAAATTATGAACTATATTTAAAATTTTTAGATCATAAATTCACAAAAAGATACTGCTTTAATCTGTTTATTTACAAAAATTTAATGGTGATTAGAAATATAACTTACAGAAGTTATTGATGCATGAAAATATTTTTCAGTTACGTCTTTATCTTTTTCTTTAACCTCTGAAAAAGGTAAAGCAATTGAGCTGACGGTACCCAAATTCAAAAAACGGCGCCTAATATTTTCATACTTATTCTCATGTTTTAAAGTGGTATTATTTTAAAATAACAGACTTATATTATTATTATTTGCTTTATATTTTTCTGACACCAGCACAACAATCTTAAAAACCATTCTTTGATATAAAAATTCAATTCAAAAAGTAATAATAATTACTTCTTTTATAGAACTATTACTGAGAGAGAGAGAGAGAGGCTGAGAAATACATTTATCGCAGTTCTTTACATAAATTTATATAGAACGAAAATAACAAATTTTAGTATATCATTCAGTTTCTTTTTATTAGCTTTTACAATAGATAATGAATAAATAATTTAAAGTCATATAAAAAACTAACAAAACTAAAAAGTCTCTCATACTGATAGTAAACAGTAAAATACTACAATTTCCCTGTTCTTTAGGGAAGTAATGTAATATAATATAATGTAATAAATAATTACATAAGTTAGGATATTATATATGTTTTGTTCTTATGAGAACATATCGCTTTATGTGTATGTTTTTCAGTCTCCTATTTTGCGTATTGGAAGGTTTGCTGAGTTAGGACTTTTTTGACATAACATAACAGATTTTATTATTGTATGTTGTGTATACAAATCTATGTTTATTTAGATCACTTGTACATATCATTAGGCCTAAATATTTTTCCATAATAATGCTATTTTAAAAGATCAAAAATATCACATTATTTTATTATCACGTTATATGATGTTTTAAAACTTAAATAAAAGGAGTTAGCTTTAGGTTTGTATTTAGTTTGTTGTAGTTATTTCCCTAACTTCTAAATTCAATAGCAAATACTATGCAATTTTATTTTCTGGCTATTTGGAAACATTTTGTAAAGAGGGAAAAAGAAACTTAAGTTGCACCCTGTCACCAACGAAAGCCGCCTTCGTGTGAAGTTACAAAACTGTGTAATCTACCCAATTCAGAAGTTCACGAAGCTGGCAGCTGGAACATTTTCTGTATACAGAACGCCTACCACCTATCTGGGCCGGAAAAAAGTAAGTACTTCTTATGTGAGAAACATGATAATTCCAGAAATCAAATTACTTCAGTGTGTGAAGAAAAGTGTACGAGTTTTCTACAGTTTATGTTCATTCGTTCTCTATGGCACTTTGGATGATGAATAGGTGTGCATATTTGAATGAGTACGAAATATACTTGACCTAATGTGTTACCGATGTTATATATAGCCGAATAGGAAAATATAATTTTTTGTTCAATATTATAAATATATGCTTGAAATTCATTCAATCGTTGAAATTTGAATTATCCCAAATGTTGGACGTCTTTGAACATATACAACTATGTAAACATCATTAGGATATATGGTTTATACGCACATCCTCCGGTCGGGCCTTGAGTCGTTAAAATGAGAATCTCATGCCTACCAGATAGGTGGGACTGGGGTGCCACACCACGGTCGGCCTAAGTAATGCCTAGTTTTTTTTCTCACCATCGTGCTACCTTGGAGTCTGATAGTACAAAAAATCATAAGTCACCTTACATGTATTTCCATGCACTGTTAGGTAAATATAAAAGTTACATAATTAAAGGATATGAACACCGCTTAATTGATACTTCAGGGAAAAGAATTTATAAATTTATTTACATTGAATAACTTCAGATTCACGTATTCTTACTACTTCTGCATACAATTCGCTACGTATTTACCCACACGAGCCAGAGTGTATCCCACGACCAGACCCATCCACTAAAGAAACATCCTAGTGCTGTCGTCACCTAACGGAGGACCGTATGCGAATTTTGTATGCACCGCGATAGAATTGTTAATACTAAAAAATAACAATGGCTCGTCGAACAACGCATACTTATAGTTGATAATCGTGGACCCAGCCCGACGCGAGTAACTTCCACCCTGACAGAGTCATAACAAAAAAACTATCGATGTCATTGAGTTTTCCAAGATAAAAACTGGCTTAAAATAAAAGTCCTACAAAGCAAACCAGATAGCCTAGGTTAGTAGAGTAGGTAGAGTAGTGGAGGGGGGCGTTGTCAGGGGGGGGGATGCTTCCTGCACGGCGAAAGTTTGACAATTTTTTAAAAATGATCTACAGGGAAATAATTGGTTACCACTGTCCTAGGGTGAGCCAATGGTCAAACTGGAAAAAAAAATCTAAAAACAATTCGTCCTTGCACTGATAACTTTTACGTATCTCAAGTAAAAGGTCAAAATTCAAAATTTTATTTATTTATGATCTCCCATCGCTCTAGGGCCCAAGTAGCTCACAATAAATTTCTTTAAATTTATAGACGTTAGACGTTATAACAACAACTTTATTATGATGAAATTACAATCTGCCTTTACTTAATAGGCAATAAATAATTGAGATAAGTGTTTTCATTCATACCATATTTACAAGTCATCATTCGTTCGCACATTCATACAATATTTACAAACATTTACAAACAGCCCAGGGGCCCCCAAAGTCCACGGTTGTTGCCTCCCTCGCAAGCGAAAGAGGAAGCGGAGTCTCGGGAAGTCCCCCACGCTCCCCACCAGCCACGTCACCGGATACGAGCCAGCGGAGGCTGACGAAGAGCGCGAGAGCCACATACGCTCAGGACATGATTGGAGAAACTGGCCATTGCCAGGACTCCCACTGTGCGCATTTATAGTAGGTCACGAGGCCACTGCCATTTCAGTCTCCGGGGAGGATTATAGGGATGAGTGGAGCAGTGCAATGACTGTGCTACGGGATTAGGGTGGTTTGATAGGTTACTATGGAATTTCATGAATTTGGAAGGGATGAGTTCAAGAATGTAGGGTATATTAAGATCATTATGAAGGGTTTTGTTGCTGACATAATAAGGGGCATTTACTATTGTTCTCAGGACTTTTGATTGAAAGGATTGGATGCGCTTGATGTTCGACTTTTTTGCTATCCCCCATAGTTTTATTCCGTTTTTTTCTCCGTTCTCACCGATGAAGTTCTACTGAGGTGCAATTATTGCTTTTGATCCTGCGCAAGGATGACACGCAAAATCGTGAATTTAAATTTATAAGGTGTATTTTTCATTACGCCTTAGTATGTGCTAAATAGTTTTTGTTATTTAAAAAATACACTAAAAAAGTCAGAGTTTAGCATCTGGGCTTGAAAGCTATCAACTCACATTTGGATGGTCAAAATCAAAGAACAAATTTCATTCAATTTGAAACAAATTTCTTTGATGACATCAAGTGAAGAAGTTTCTAAGGCTGTTGTCACAGGAAAAAAAAAATTACTCCTCGAAGAAAGGGACCCGTTTGAAGTAGCGGTGTAGGCTAGAAAATAGGCGAAAACTTTAATGAGCTCGAGCCCGGTGATTGACGGAAGAACTTGAAAAGGGATCGCAGAGATGAGTTGGCTCCGTTGGCCTTTGACCTATTAATCCTCCAGCACCGGGAGAACAGCCGGCCTGAGACGTGCACATCCCTTTGAGGCCCATTTAATTTCCTGTAATCTGGCCGGGAATCAAAGCGGGCACCTGGAAAGCGATCATCTCGCCACAACTAATACTGGTTAGCCGCTCGTGTTGCATTGCCAACCGACAGCTGCCATTTCTCTCCTGCTCCTAACCATTCATTAAAGGCAGCTAGGACATGACTTCAAACAGTTTTGTATATTACATCCCCGGCTACTGAAAAAATTGAACATTATATCAATCGAATCAAGCTAAATCATTGTAATAACAAGAAATTATACATAATCATGTCGTAGAAAAGAATTGTATTTGCATACGTACAATGACAGGAAAAAAAATATACAGTTACGAAATAAAGTTATCCTTTCAAGCCAAACTTTATTGTTCTTAGCTTAATAAAATCTTATTTGTGATCATGGAAATAAACAGTAAATTTGTTGTTCATATCGTAGCCAATGTACTGTTTATCTGGATACATGAAGTTTCATACATTGCGTTGACATGACAAATACGGCCAACTAGATAAACATGATTATGTTAAATAATTAGTAATACTTTTTTTTTTTATTCTTAGTTTAACTTGAGTTTTTTAGAAGTGTAATATTTTATTGCAGTGTTTATTAATGTTACTGAATACAAAACTACAGTTAAAATGAATGAAAGGTCATTAAAAATAATTAGTATTGATAAAATAAATATGTAACAAATAGATAACTTTTATGAGGATATAGAATCATATATCTTGACGTCCTGATCGATATCATGAAAATGAGCTATTTTAAAGGCTACGAACGCTGACTATGTTTAGTAAATATGCATAGTAACGTGTCAAACTTTATGAAATAATCGGTTAAAAAAAAAATATACATATATTGTTGTGATATTTGGATGTTGATTTTGTGAAGTTGCCTTTGATTTGAATTCAAATAAGTACAAAATAGAGGATTTGAATTTGAAATTAGTGGGCATAAAAGGGCGGTATACGACCCGTGGATCATAATCAAGAAGGCGAGAACAAACAAGGACTTGGAAACCAATATGGTGTAGTTGTTCTTTTTTTTTGATCTCATGAGACAAAGTGTTAAGTTAAGATAATAAATGTTGTGAAACTTTGTTTTACGATAAATGGTGATTGGGGGTAAAAGAACAGTTTACAGAAGAAGAATTTTCTCCCAGAAAAAGGATTGAAGTGATTACAAAGGATTTTTTACTAATCGCATGGCAAAGGATAAGAACAAACGAGGAATAAAGGAAAATTCCAATTACAGGAGAAATATTTATGAAACAATAAGAAAGGGACATGAAAAGTAGTAAATCTGGCCAGTCGCGAATAGTAATAATAAGGTAAAATAATAAAAAAATTGTCACACATGTGCTTGTTAAAAAATTAAAGAAACGTTTTGTAATTGAACAGTTTCCTTTTTACCAGAATCCTTTTTTATATTAACAAAACCTTTAACCCTCAGGTAAAATTAAATAATAGCAAGAAAGATAAAAATCATTACGATATATTTCCTGGCCAGTAATCTATAAATTACCTATTTCTTGTATCTTAACCAAACGATCTTAACCAATTAGAAAATAAATATTGTGTGTGATAAAATCAACAATGTGGAATGCTTGAACATTAATATGTAATAAGCGATTATGCATTAAATATCCAATCATATTATGTAAATAAAATATCTACACTCTATAATTAATAATTTGTATAATAGGGTGGTGCTTAAGTGGATTATTGTCACAAAAAGACATTAAATGTTCATTTAAATTTTTATTTCAGCTCTAAGACAAGAACTAAACAGACGCTTTAGACAACTGTACAGACTACTTCAAAGGACATCCCATCTCTCAATAAAAAATTAACTACTAATCTACAAAGTTAAACCAATCTGGACATACGGAATAGAGCTATGGGGGACAGCAAAAAAGTCGAACATCAAGCGTATCCAATCCTTTCAATCCAAAGTCCTGAGAACAATAGTAAATGCCCCTTATTATGTCAGCAACAAAACCCTTCATAAAAATCTTAATATACCCTACATTCTAGAACTCATCCCTTCCAAGTTTATGAAATTCCACAGTAGCCTTTCCAACCACCCTAATCCTGTAGCACAGTCATTGCACTGCGCCACTCATCCCTATAATCCTCCTCGGAGACTGAAACGGCAGTGGCCTCGTGACCTGCTATAAGCGCGTAACAGTGGGAGTCCTGGCCAGTTTCTCCAATCATGTCCTGAGCGTCTGTGGCTCTCGCGCTCTTGGTCAGCCTCCACTGGCTAGTATCCGGTGACGCTGCTGACGGAGGAGCGTGGGGGACTTCCCAAGACTCCGCTTTCTCTTCGCATGTGGATTTGGGAGGTCTCTGGGCTGCCTCTAAATATTGTGTGAATGAGCGAGTGAATGATGAACTGTAAATATGGTATGAATGAGAGCATTTATCTTATTACTTATTGCCTTATAAAAGGCAGATTGTAATTTTAGCACAATAAAGGAATTACTCTCATTTCAGCCGTGACATAACGCTTGACTGTGTCAGGCTTAGCTAAATCTTTTTTCATACATTTCTGTTACCATTTTTGGGTAACACAGGGTATTGTTGAATATATCTTTTGAATTTCTACCTTTATCGGACAAACATGCGCACCAACAGAAAAAAAAACAGTATTAATATCAAAATTAGAATTTTTATAGTTGGTACTCGATGGTGATCAACTAATTGGAAATGGAAATTGTTTATATGCTCGCAGACAACTTTTTCATCAAAGTAATAAAGGGTTTTAAAGGGAGCTTTAAACGCAGTGAGTGTCAATACAAAACGAATGCTTCCTTTTAATCAGCAAATGGCCGAAAATAAGCATAAAACTTTCAACAATACATTTTCTTGATTGCGACATGTCACCCCAAACGCTTTGATATTAATTCTCGGATCCTAACAATAACGGTGCTTGACTTTTAAATGGGTTGAGCGTATGAACTTTTGCCAGCTTAAATCTAATGATAACTTTTGATTCAGTAATATTTGTTTTTAGTTAAGCATTTTTTTTTTTACTTTACTTTAGAAAAAACTTCAAGTCCTCTGCTGTTTAATGAAAACAGAAACCATAGACTACTACACTAAATGTACATACAATAAACATTAATTATTTAAATTTTTTTTTTCTAAATGATCGTACTAAGTAAATTCTCCAATAAATAAAATAAGAGACTACAATAATGAACCATACATGACAATATATATATATATATATATATATATATATATATTTCTCGCATTATGCATTAATTTATTACAAGCTTACTCCACCTACTACAGATTGTACTATTAGGGAATATAAAGCTCATCCGAAATATAATTTTAATGTATATTACCATTTTCATAGATTTTTGTTATTTTCAAAAGTAGTTAATTATCTACAATTTTAAAAGCTGACAAGAAAAAAAATGTATTTGATCTGTTTTTATCATTATAGAAAAAAAATTTTGGTTGGTTTATTTCTAAATCATAAACCGTGTTTTTTATACATCTGCACAAATATATACGTGCGATTTCATTCATATTAGTAATTTTACAGCCATTTTTATCGATTAATATGAATGATACGGTGTGATGAAACATTAACTTTTCTCAAGCTACGGCCTAGAAACTGTTTAATTTGTGATTTTCTCCAAAGTTAAGAACACATGAGAGATGTTAACACAAAAAGAATGATAAAAATTAAATAAGTAACCAAGAACGGGACTCTTGTATTTAACTTCGTTTCTTAAAATCTTATCCAATGTCAAAATACCATCTATTTTATTCAATTATTAAATAAGTATTTGACACTTAAAAAGAGTCGCAGGTTCACGGTATTTGTTTTTGCTATGTACGTCTTTATTTTGTCTATAGAAATAAAAAAAATAGTTCATAACATGATAAACAGTACTTAGACATCTCGTTTAAAAGAGCTTTACCCAGGCTGAAGTCAGAATGTTAATTAGAGGGATGTTTAACTGAACAATTAACAAGATTTAAAATTTTTGATAATGGCAGCCTAGTCTAATGAAAGTGCTTACATATGAGAAATAAAAAAAGCCATTGGAAGAAAAAATAGGACGTTATATACTTTATATAATTGCATTATCCGAACGACGCACTTCCCACTCCTCTGGAAACATTCCATTATTGTCCTATTCGCCAAACCCGGTAAACCCAATGACGCCTCATCTTACCGTCCAATAAGCCTACTCCCTATCCTCTCAAAAATATTTGAGAAACTTCTACTAAAACGTCTACTTCCAATTATTGAATCCAAAAACCTTTTTCCTACACACCAATTTGGTTTCCGCCAACGGCATTCCACTGCTCAACAAGGCCTTCGCGTTGTTGATCACATCTCCTCAGCCCTTGAAACCAAACAGTATTGCACTGCTGCCTTTCTTGATATAGCTCAAGCTTTTGACAGGGTTTGGCACGCAGGTTTACTCTACAAGCTCAAAAGATATTTACCACAGACCCTTTTCCTAATCCTACAGTCCTACCTTTCAAACCGCTTCTTCCAAGTCCGCTGTGGTTTAGAATATTCAAACTACTATCCTATAAATGCAGGAGTTCCACAGGGCAGTGTCCTGGGCCCCATCCTCTACAACCTATACACCGCTGATGTCCCCTCTACTCCCAATACCTTCTTGGCCACATTTGCAGATGACACTGCAGTCTTGTCATCTAACCCAGACCCCGACATAGCATCCCATAACCTTCAAAAACACCTTGACGAGATCGATTATTGGTGCAACCAATGGCGGATCAAAGTTAATGAAGCAAAATGTTCCCACATTACCTTCACCCTTTGTCGCAAGTCTTGTCCACTAGTTTATTTTAATTCTATTCCTCTCCCTGTATCCGAGACAGTACGGTATTTAGGCTTCCATCTCGATAAACGACTGACCTGGAACCCACATACGAGACTAAAAAGACAAGAACTAAACAGACGCTTTGTACAACTATACAGACTACTTCAAAGGAAATCCCATCTCTTAATAGAAAATAAACTACTAATCTACAAAGTTATACTTAAACCAATCTGGACATACGGAATAGAGCTATGGGGCACAGCAAAAAAGTCGAACATCAAGCGTATCCAATCCTTTCAATCAAAAGTCCTGAGAACAATAGTAAATGCCCCTTATTATGTCAGCAACAAAACTCTTCATAACGACCTTAATATACCCTACATTCTAGAACTCATCCCTTCCAAGTTTACGAAATTCCACAGTAGCCTTTCCAACCACCCTAATCCTGTAGCACAGTCACTGCACTGCGTCACTCATCCCTATAATCCTCCTCGGAGACTGAAACGGCAGTGGCCTCGTGACCTGCTATAATCAAGTGACAGTGGGAGTCCTGGCAATGGCCAGTTTCTCCAATCATGTCCTGAATGAATGAGCGAGTGAATGATGAAAATGTAAATATGGTATGAATGATCGTATATCTTAATTACTTATTGCCTAGCAAGGCAGATTGTAATTTTAGCACAATAAAGGAATTATATATATATATATACTTTATCTCAACAAACAATAATTAATCGCACTACAGTTCATAATTAACGTCATTCAAATTAAGTTGGTGGATCAGCTTTTTCAAATTCCAATAGCAACGGTCATTCTTACCTTTTTTAACCATACAGAATTGTAATTGGTGATTTTAATATAAGATACATTTTAGACGGGACGGACGTCAAGTAAAAATAGTGAAACTTCCTTAGACTAATGACTGGACATATCGTGTTTGGGAGTTATAGGAGGGGGATGAATTCCATCTGCCAAGGGTGGCTGATGACACGGTTATGGATATTAAAGCCGGATTTTCCCTGCTAACACCTAGTTATCGCTCCGAAAGGAGGGTGCTGGAGTAGCTCCCGATCAACCGGGATCAAAAGGGATCATCGCTACTTATTCCCTGGTCACGTCTCTGAGAATAGTTGTTAAATATATCGATATATACCACAAATAACTTCCTGTAAGCAGCAAATAGAGCTGACTAAATTGTGAGTTTTAAAAAATGAATATTCACAGGTTGTTCCGTACGGAACAATAGAGGATAGATGAAAATCAATGTGTTCAGACCAGTGCCAGTTTTAAATATTTTTCTAATTTACCTGGTATCAATAATTAGTGTACAAGCTGACAGCATGCTTTTTTTTCTGCAATAGGCTTCGTCCTCGCTTCGGTGAGCTCGGGCTGTTCAGACATTCATTCAAGTAATACGTGGTGTACTCTTTGTTCACGTTTTAGTCACTAGAGTGTGGTTCAGTGGTTTTTAGATACCAGATGTTTCTAATCCTTCTTCAGTACTCAACTCCTTTCTACTTAAAACTTCGCTCCTAACCAATGATAACCATAGGTAACAGCAAATATCAGACGCTGAGGCAAGTAAATTAATTTTTCAGTGCCCGACTGTGTTCTCGTTGCATCATTTGTTTTACATTACAAAATTAATTCATCCAATAGTGTATAGACATAGTTGCTTTCAAGGTAGATACTTCGTAGAGCCATAGAACCCTAGTCGTTTATTTATTTAACGAATATATGATGCAATGAAGACGAATTGAAGGGACAAATTAACTTTGACATGTGTTAGGTTAAGAAGAAAAAGAAGCATTAAAAGGGTGAAATAATCGATTATAGCTGAGAAAAGAGACGGGATAAGGTTATATATAAACATACCTTCTATACTAAATATACTGGGGTTCAAGGGAGAAACGATATTTTCAAAAGGTATATTTAACAACACTATGGAGTATATCCTTTGAGCTAAGGTATAATAATCGGACGTAAGCATAACAAAAAATAAATCCAGCTACTGGTCAACTTCATCCCAATTTTGATTCTTCCGAGTCAATGATCATAAGTAATTCATTATTTAATGCCACTCATTCCCCACGACGGAGAGAGGACCAACATAAATAAAATGAAGTTTTTGGAGACAATAAAACTCGTGTGTTAATCCCACTTTTTTAAAGATTTGAACTAAAGTTTTTTGTGGAATATCTTCCATATCATTTCTGCGTTGTTTTTTTTATCTTTTTATCTTGAATTCCTTTTAAGCTGAGGCCTTTTAATATGTCTTAAATCTCGAATCGAAGAGAAACAACTCTGTTTCAACAACTTCCACGTTGCTTTGTTCATACTGGAATTAATTAATAACGAATCATCTTATTCAGAGTTATTGCGACGTATACCTTCAAAATTTTAGATCGATTGAATCCTGTTGATCAGTACCAAAACAGAGCCGTTTTCTCCGGGAAATAACAAAAATAAGGAAAGAACCATGATAATATCCAGAATATTCTCACTAGCGAACAAAACACACGATAAAAATCATCTATAGTTTTATAGTGCTAAGAAGAAGTAGAAGGAGCCTGAGCAGAACTGTATACATGCCTCGTGACTTTATGGAAGTCATTGATGGTTCCCAGTTATTTTTTAGTAAGCAGCCTTCCAAGCAAGACCTCCCGATTTCCCAGAATCTTATCCTTTTCTTATACAGCTTTCCATAGCTTTAGCCCCCAGTATGTAGTAACGTAACTCTTAATATTTGTATATACCAGTGTTTTGTTTGTACTTCACAATAAAGCTTTTCTTTCTTTTCTTTTAAAAGAATCTTCTTTACAAAATTAATTTAACTTATGATCAGATCGATTAATACAATTTTCGTTTATAATTAGCCAAAATGTCCTGATGAGCAAGTCGGTTCTATCCGGATTGTCAATACTTACTGGTGCCCAATAATGGATTACTGCTGGTAACATGGCTCACGAAAAAACAAAACGTCCCACGCACTAATGTGCAGCTACACTGTCCTTGCATTGGGGACAGTTAAGAGATAAGCCGATTATGGAGTTGGCACTCCTGGCTAATACGGTGTCGAAAAACAACAAGTTATTTACAAACATTATTTGAAATTTCACAATTTGGTGAAAGAACCCATCGTCAAAATAGGTTATTAATATGCGTTTATAATATACAGGAAATCGAGTTTTTATCATATGCTTCTACGTTTTTATAGTGTGACCATTATAAAAAAAAGTATACTCATAGACATGACGCCCTCCCTGCGACGTGGTCAATGTCAAAAAATTTGACAACCAACCTTTTACACGATTTGACACAGATAAATATTCGGAACATTCCGTACTTGACAACCCTTCACGAAAATGAAAGGACAAACACCGGCTCAAAGAGTCCAGAATTACAATAATTTAATTGTTTCACGCTGAAAACTTACCATGCCCAAGAAACTAATGACACAAAAACTTCTACTCAAACCAATTTAGAGATATGGGAGCCCACCATAATTTACGGGTGCGCTAAAAAGGTGCCTGTTGATGATGTTGGAGATCCATTACCTGAAATAGAAAGTTTACTCTGTTGAAATTCTAAACAATAAATCGACGAATCTTGACTATCAATTCAAATCAACATGTATAAGGAAACCCGAGCTTCCAGAAAAAAAAACCCAATCAAACCCAAAATAAGACACAGCTGTTTTGGCCGAAAAGAAAAATATTAACAGCATTTTTGAAATAAAAATGGTTCCCCTGGGATATTTTTTTAAGGTGCAGACAAATTTAAATTTATTTGTTATATAATTTGATAACAGGTAAAATCCATATGCAAATAGAACGTAAAACCCATCTATCAGTTATATAATACTAAGAATATATTATATATAATGCTAAAAGTAGAAACAAGCTCCGTATATTGTATACCTGCCTCGTTACTTCATGGAAGTCCCTGATATTATTAATTAAGCAACCACATCTTTTCAAGACCTCCCTCCCAATTCCAATAACTACCCTTGGCTTTAGTCCCAGACCCCACTTGTTCCCAAACACTCCTTCCCAAACATCCCATCATAATATGTAGTAACTTAACTCTTAATATTTGTATATACCAGTGTTTTGCTTGTACTTCATAATAAAGCTTTTATAAGACTCTACCCTACCAACATTATTTATTTTATCAATAATCAATATCATAAATCTTTTGTGAACAATATTTTTTCTTTACCTAATGAGTTCATAAATAAGATAATAAAATGAGCTGTATAGAAAATAATACTTAGATACATTTAACTACATAACTACATTAGCAACTCTCAATATTTATAAAAATTCTGACTGCATAAATTCAGTAATTAAAAAAAAGTTATGTAATTAACACGTGTTCATAATTGTCTCATTTGTTGATCACAGATTTTCACTTCAAAAATTATTATAATATTGATACTCACGTGGAGCTCATTACGGAGGAAGAGTATAGAAGGTTCCATAGTATTTTTATAACCTATATAAAAATATATCCGAATCCTCAAAAAAAAATATTGTATTAAAAGTCAAGTATCAAAACATCTACAGAATTTGTCAAGAGTTTATTTTTGTAACGATAAATTTTATTTAATTACTAACCTGGAGAATAATTTTGTTTAAACTTTAATATTAGTAAAATTAATATAATAAAACATTGTTCATTATCACTTTTTTCAATACTTCAAGCGAAATTTCTTTACAAATTATCAAGGAGTTTAGTCCATGAATTACGATTTGATTGTGTTACTGCTAAATATGCCCCCCCTCTGGCAAATCAATTCTATAATTAATAACTGTAAAAAATATGGATTTAATAAATTTATTGGAATGTTCACCGATATGAAAGTTTTTGATTATAATAAAAACACACAATAAAAAAAACAAAACCGTTGATTATATGTGATGAAGGAATACCGTTGTTTTTTTTTTGTCAGTGCCTTGTTGATCCAATGCGTCATTTATTAGAGGGTGTAGAGACAGATCTTTATATAGAGTAAAGATCTTTACTCTGGAGCTAATCCCGAGGGGCCCAATTGGACAAATCCCTTTCCACCGAGGTAGAAATCTATCTTTCGCGACGCTCATTGAAACGATAACGTCTGTCCGCTCACTATCCCCACTTCACTGTTCATTGTTGTTTTTTTTATCAGCGTTTCCCTCCCACTTTTCTCCAGCTACACTCAATATAATAAAAAAACACATTCATTACGAACTAAATTGTATTTTTAAATGTTTAAAGGACGTAGAAGGTAAGGACTCAACACGAGATACTCGTTCTACTCAAATAAAAAGAACTATCATATCATTATAACAAATCGCAATGTAAAATCAAGTGTAAATCTCTAGACGAAATAATAATAAAATAAGATTACTGGACTGCAAATTCACAGACGTGTCCTAATATATGAAACAAAACGATATGAAGAAGTCTGTAAAGCACAATACCAAATCAAAACCATTTAATCAATCCAAATAAAAAGTAACACACAACCTAAATATACAATAGTAAAAACCAAAGCGATGTTCCAGGCAAATATCTATACATAAAGTAGACAATTACGTAAAAATGCAAATGCGATGAAAATAATATAAAGTTAATAAATCTTTCCCAAACTGGCAAGCGTCTGGATGGTGACAAGGAGTTAGAGTAGGAAATTTATTTAATGATATTGCTTACATTAAATTAGGTAACGTAGAATGTGACATCTACTATTGTCTAAGTAATTTTGATTGAAAGGATTGGATGAACTTCAATGTGTGAATTTGCTGACCTAATGAGGTCAAGTCGACCAGACCGTTCAAATCGCTCAGGTAAGTCAGTATTTTACTTTCTATTGCCAGCTAAGATTTAGCAGTGGATGCACTTGTTCTAAATGTCGATTGAGTTCTTGTTCCTTGAGGTAGGTTTGCGGGCTCCAAATTAATGTTTTGTCGAGGTAAAAAGTGCATTACCGTCTTTAGTATTCTCTTTAACTAACCCAATAAAACATAACATTAAATGTTTTATTGTATACTATTTTATTTATCCATACATCTTGATATTGTATTTAAATTCTAATCGTATTCCTGCGTGTTGTGTATTACATATGTAGCGACCGCTACCTACATATGATAAATCACCCTTTACTCTGTTGTATATATTGTAAATTAGGTACTATATGTTGTAAATAATAATACCAAATCACAAGTTAGGTCAGTGTAAATATGTTAAACAATAAATAACATAGCTGCAGACGAGTTTAGAGCCAGGTATACACAGGTATATACGCTTTCTGGAAGGGCTAGGTCCTGTTCTGGAACCTTCCAGCCTCTTCCAGCCCTGCAATGCGATTGGCTGCTTTGGGCTATATATACCCCCCGGTTTTAGCCAACAATTCATATCTCCATTTTGCGAAGAAGTTGAAGCTAACACTCACGAAGTCTTACCGGCTTGCGCACTTATTAACTTCCCCCAATCTATCACTGCGTCTCAAGCTATTGATATAAAAGAGCATACTAAGGCCTACTCTTCTGTATGGTTTCACCGCTACAGAAACATACGACAGCTAAGAAACTCCAACAATTCCAAAACGGTATACTGATGAAAGTGGTCAGAGGTACTTCATTCGAGCAGCGAATAAACAGTGAGCTGCATGAGATATTTGAGCTGCCTACGGTGGATGAATTCATCCAGCGTAGACATATCAAATTTTTCGACTCATTACAATATCTAACAAACCCGGTGCTTAACACTATAACCCCCGCTCCGTTACCCCATCGATGGCAGGACGCTGTCGCGGCTGGAACACTTTAGTCCTAGGTTCTAGGTACAGATTTTGTTTGTTTGTTTTGCTTTGTTTTAGTGTCTTAGTGTTTAGTGTTTGGTGTCGGTGACAAGGCGAAGGTGAGCCTCATCACCTAGTGTTGTATAAGAACGATGAACTTTTAATCACAATAAAAATTTTATTATATTTATGCACTCCTCCAAATGCATGTAAATGCAGGAAGAGGAGAAATATGTAATCCAATTATTTTATTATTTATGTACATTGTATTACTTTGTTTTAAAGTTTTGAAATAAAAAACAAAAAAAACAATTCATTCAAGCTACGGCTCGCCTCTGGACTGTTACTTGCAGCTGCAATGTTTCAAGATTTGGCCTTCTCATTTATGAAAACCTCTACAATTCTATCCTAGCCTTGCTATGTTTCAGTCTGGCGTTGTCCATTAGTATAGTATATATATATATATATATATATAAAAGTTATCGTCCCGGCTGTAGACGATCAAAAAAGAGAGAATATGGATGATAATAATGCACACAGGTTCGATTGTTAACTGGCTTTATTATCTTCACATCCTCTATCTATACACAGGCTTTGTTTACACTAGGCCCTGTGGTATTAGGCTTAACAATGTCTTGCCACTAGCCATAACATATATATATATAAGTGTTTTTATATCTCTCCTAATGATATGAATATACCTTACATTCTTGAACTCGTCTCTTCCAAGATCATAAAATTCCATAGTAACCTATCCAGCCACCCTTATTCCCTAGCACAGTCATTGCACTGCACCACTCATCCCTATAATCCTCCTCGGAGACTAAAACGGCACTGGCCTCGTGACCTGCTATAAATACGTGACAGTGGGAGTCCTGGCAATAGCCAGTTTCTCCAATCATGTTCTGAGCGTCTGTGGCTCTCGCGCTCTTGGTCAGCCTCTGCTGGCTTTTATCCAGTGACGCGGCTGACAAAGGAGTATGGGGGACTTCCGAAGACTCCGCTTCCTCCTTCGCACGTGAGGGAGGTGACAACCATGTGGACTTGGGGGCCTCTGGGCTGTTTGTGTATATATAGCATGAATGAGCGAGTGACTGAAAATTGTAATTGGTATAAATGAGATCATTCATCACAAGTACTTATAGCCCAGTCAGGCAGATTGTAATTTTATCATAATAAAGTTATTGTTTATTCTGGAATTCTTATCTCTTTCCAAGCGCCTTAATATAATCATAATATTTTTAAAAAATCACTGTTACAAAAGAAAAAGTAAGAAGTTGCTAACCCCCATAACCCTAGCGAAACAACCATAACCCCAACAAAAAAAAAGGTTTTTAATTTCAATGAGTCAAGGTGTGTAGCTCTTTAATGTAAAATTAGCCTGTTCTATATTAAGATTATTCATTAATTTGACTCTAGCGGTATTTATCTCAAATAATCAGACAACTTAGTATATAGTCAGTAATTTAACACTACAAGGGCGGGTCGGGTCAAATGACCCCCGTTTGAGACTTTCAACTGATTTTTTACCTCCTTATACTTTTTATTATTATATTACAAATTGACTGTATTTATTTTATGTCAAGGGTCATGAAATAATAAAAATTAAAAAAAAAAATTTATATTCACGAGAAGCAGTTATACAGGACGGGTGCCATTCGAACCTCTAAATAAAACGACCTTTATTTTTTGTAAAAAGGTTTTAAGTCTATCGGTGTTAAAACTGTTTATTTAAAATCTGGATCGTTTGTTATAGATTTTGGGAAACTCAGACAATTGTGCTTTTCGAGCTAAAATTCCCCACTACCAGATCGAGTATACCGTTGAGTATGGAAAAAATAGCAAACACTTATTTTTCCCTTTTTTCAGGCTTTAGTTTTATTATAGTAAATAATAATACGAGTAATGATGGTGAGACGAGAAAAGAAATCATCAAATATTTGTGTGAAGTGCAAACAAATTTATCGGGAAAAATGTCCTGTTACATTGTGCAGTAAATGTGTAAATTAATAATTTGTTTACTGTTAGAATAATCATTGTTTGCTCTTAAATTTATGGTTTTAGCACCAACAAGTTTTTTAGTTTCGTTTTTTTTCTGTTGATAGGGGATATAAAAATTGAACTAAATATAAGCTGTGTTAGTCTTTTTAAGTGTTTTTATTAAGTAGCTATTTAAACCTTAGCTATTAAATCACCTCAATCAAAATAATAATAAAAACAAATAAATATAAAAAAATAAAATACTCCCGTCCTTGTAGTGTCAATATAACTAGTACTTAAAGTAGTCCGTTTATGCGATTGAAATGTTTGCAAATAAAGAAGATAGAGTAATCCTTTTATATGGCAGATCCACACGACCTGATTGGCTGAAATCCGTATATTCCTCATATGGTAATTCGCTAATTAAACGTGGTTTATTTGTTCGTATTTAATTTAAGTTTACCATGTTTGATTAGTTGTAGTTTTTCATACGGTGCGGTCCCATTTATCTGGCTGTTTCTCCCTGCCAAACCACTAGGCCTGGCAATTTCCATGTTTAAAACAGGAGACGTACCTGTTGGTCATGGGGTTCCCAACGACGACCATCATCATCAGTCAATCACTAAAATCAAAAATCATAAAAAACCTCGGAATTTCTGGCTTATATAGGTAGGTATATTTGTGCGCGTATCTCACGAGAGAGAGGCTGGCTGGTGTCAGGATCGTGAGCTAGTCTCATCTCCGTATAGTGACGCCGTAAGTTTATTAGTATACATTGAAAGGTAGGTTTTCTGGTCCGTGAGAGTAACTTCAATTTGTGAAGTTGGCACAGCAATGATAGTTCAAGTTTCGCACTTTGTTAATGGTTCAGGGATTTGTACCCTTTTGTTTTCACAATTTAGTCCGTCTGACTAATGTTGCCTTTTTGACTCCCTTCTCTTTCTGAGCTGGAAATTTTACGAACAGATCCCAATTGATACTGGTGGGCAAGAAAAAATCTCTATCTCAATACATTATTTATTATCATTAATTCATTAATGTGATGGCTTTAAATAAAAATATTGTTCTATAATTTTCAATAGGTATTAAATGATAGATCACAACACTTTTATTTACAATGTGTCTATTATTTGGTTAATATGTCATTACAAATAGTCATTTAAATTGTCGTTAATATAGTTTTCACTGCTTTAAATTATCCTGTTTTTTGTTTAGAGATTAGATTACTATTTATTGGACATTTTACAGACAGCTCTCAACTGATATTGGTTAGCCATGATTGCCACTGCTAAAAATGTATGTAGTAATAGTAAGAACATATAATGATGTTTGTCTTCAGAGATTTATTTTAGCGTGAAACCCTCAAGCCATCAACTCTGTTTTTTGTGTATTTCAACTCATTTTGAAAGCCCACCGTGAGAGCATGAGGTAGTAAAAGGGCGTAAGCCCAGATGGACCCAATATAGCCTAAGAGGCACCCCAGCCCCACATTTCAGGTGGTGGTTGTAAATATTGTGAATAAAAATATAAACAGGACAACTTCTCTTAACTATCGAGGGAAATTTCCCACGTATATTAGTCATTACGAAAACAACAAATCACTATTATTTTATCATTGATACGGCCAACTAGACATTATCAGGTTATTAGCATAATTTTAATGATGTGGTCCACTTGGCTGTTGGAGCAACGGGCCAAGTTTGTGCCGTGAATATGGTCCGAACAAAGCCTAGAGTTTGCGACTGTTTTCCTATGTGTACAAACCGTGAAATCCGACGTAGGTCACTTGGGGGTGGGACTTACCTAGACCCGACTGCCAAGCCCAGCCTCCTTTGTCCGACAACTTTCCGGCTCCTCTCCCCATTGTCGTCGAGTCTCAATGGCAGCAGACGTCCCCGATCCAAGCTCATTAAAGCTTCTCTAGAAACTTTTAACACGGACCAGGAGCCACGTGGCACGATCCTCTATATAATTAGAGAATTAGCTGGCTAAATAAATAATATTTACTATGAGAAGTCTTTGAATAATTAAATTTGTAATGGTCGTCAATTACTCTGGTGAAAACTTCCTGCATAGTACCTTAAAAATTGACCATTTAATATTGACTCCTATTAATTAAAAGAAGATAAAACAGGGCCATTCAGAATCAACACAATAACGCAAATGTAAGAAATCAACACATGTTTCAACGAATGAAAAATGAAACCTAACGCACGCAAAACAGAGACAAATAGTATTCACAATACGTAGACCAAAATTAACTCATCATTCATCGCTAAAAGATTCCCAACAAAGGATTAAAAAGCTCAACGTTAGTAAGTATCAAATTAAATATATAAATTAATTAATAAATATCAGTTTTGGGGATTTTAATAGCTACGACTATGGAAAGCCATTAAAACTTTTTCGCAGCTGTAACATTCGTTGTTACTACTACATTGAAAGGTTTGGTTTGTAAAATAGGATATTGTTTTTATTATAATCTTTATTTAATATCTGTGGATACGCAGATTTCTGCGCTTGTGCTATTACATACAAACACCTCTCTGTATCTCTCTTCATATAAACACCTTATATATTACTACTGTTTATCGACCGTACTTCAGCTCTAAAATTCTCTCAGCAGGCAACTTACGTGAGCTGGTCACGAGGGAGCCCTCAAGCAGTGATTCAATTACTTATTATATTCGTTTAGGAGTGAAATAGGTGATATCAAACGGAGAAGTTGGCCATATTGGACGACCGAAGGGCTTGTCTCTGCCGGAGTAAAGATCAAGCAATATTTGTCATGAGCCAGACGGCTCTAGTAGCCGAGAGCCACGGCCGGCGACTCACCCTACATTCTTGAACTCGTCCCTTCTAAGTTCATGAAATTCCATAGTAGCCTATCCAACCACAGTCATCGCACTGCACCACTCATCCCTAAAATCCTCATCGGAGACTGAAACCGCAGTGGCCTCATGACCTGCTATAAATGTGTTACGGGAGTCCTGGCAATGGCCAGTTTCTCCATCATGTCCTGAGCGTCTGTGGCTCTCGAGCTCTTTTGTCTGCGTACTGGTTCGTATCCGGTGACGCAGCTGACGGAGGGATTTCTGAAGACTCCGCTTCCTCTTTCGCATGCGAGGGAGGTGACAAACATGTGGATTTAGGAGGCCTCTGGGCTGTTTGTAAATATTGTATGAATGAGCGAGTGAATGACGAATTGTAAATATGGTATAAATGAGAACATTTATCTCAATTACTTATTGCATATAAGGCAGATTGTTATTTTAGCGCAATGAAGAAGTTATATTCATATATATTTTCAGGTCAATTATTCTGTAATAAAAGGCAGGGGAAGAGACCAATTCCTCTTTAATCTTCGAGATAGATTATAGGGATGCAAGGAATTAGGATGATTGGATAAGTTTGAGTGAAAGTTTGTAAATTTTGAAGGAATGAAATGAAAGAGGTATATTGAAGTTTATGAAGGTTTTCTGTTGGTGGCGTAAAAAGGAGCATTAACTATGGTCCTTAGGATTTTTCCTTGAAAGGATTGAGTGGTGTTCGACTGTGACGCGTAGCTTTAGTTTGTATGTCAAGACTTTTTTTAGTACGAGGTTGTAAATTACTAGTCCATTTTCTACGGGATGTAGATTAGTAACTAGTTTTCTATTGAGCGATAGGAAACCCTTCGAAGTAGTATATGTAGTTATACAAAGCGTCTGTTAAATTCTTTTTTTTTTTTGTATAAAAAAACAATGTATCTAATTTGAAAGATGTGCGACGAAATTTCGTTTGTACACGGAGAGAACTGAATAACATCACCGAAGTTAGGAGAGCGGTGGGGCAACACTGGACATCTATCTGCTAGGTTGGATCAACATGTCCTCCGCTCTGGAGTGTTTGCCTTTCGATCCATAGTCGACTCCAATAATTACATGTGGTCCCCGGCCTAATGTTCATGTATGTTGGCCAAAATATTCTGAGCTCTTCTGAGCCACCGGTCCTATAACCACTTAACCCGGCAGAGCTTGCTAGAAAATGTGAGACATGAGAACCCCCTCTTGAGACTTCCTCTCACATCTATAATTTTTGTTTTTTTAGTCATATAATAATAAAATTATTTTTAAACTATAACGGAATAAGTAAAAGGGTTTTATGAACTAGCAAATACTATATTAATCAAAAGCAAGTTCAACAAAAGCATTGCTTATATTCATTTTAGTAAGGTATCATCATATAATTAAATAAATATTACACATTAAAGTTGTGATAATATATAAGTGAACAATCGACACATTTGATGGACATATAATAGGTAAATAAGGTGTAAATACCTTGACGAGATCGAGTATTGGTGCAACCAATGGCGAATCAAAGTCAATGAAGGGAAATGTTCCCACATAACCTTTACCCTCTGCCGCAAGTCCTGTCCGCCAGTCATTTTAAATTCAATTCCTCTCCCTGTGTCTGAGACAGTACGGTATTTAGGCTTCCATCTCGACAAAAGACTGACATGGAGCCCACACACGAGGCTAAAAATACAAGAACTAAACGGACGCTTTGGACAACTGTACAGACTACTTCGAAGGACATCCCACCTCTCAATAGAAAACAAACTACTTATTTACAAGGTTATACTTAAGCCAATCTGGACGTACGGAATAGAGCTATAGGGGACAGCAAAAAAGTCGAACATCAAGCGCATCCAATCCTTTCAATCAAAAATCCTAAGAACAATAGTAAATGCCCCTTATTACGTCAGCAACAAAACCCTTCACAATGATCTGAATATACCCTATATTCTTGAACTCATCCCTTCCAAGTTCATTAAATTCCATGGTAACTTATCCAACCACCCTAATTCCCTAGCACTGCACCACTCATCCCTATAATCCTCCTCGGAGACTTAAACGGCAGTTTCCTTGTGACCTGCTATAATAGGTGTGAGGGGCAGATAGGTATATTGCATTTCCCACACACTTCGTTTTGTTTATTTTCCCTTCGTGGACAATATGCACTGAAACCTTCTCTCACACTCTCCGTTTTCAAAAATCGGCTCATCTTCAAGCCCACATGTTTTTTTTTTACGCTCATTCACAGTTCACACGGGAGTTTTGATATCGAGGAATTTATACGAGTCATTATAAAAAGATGTAACAAGAACCGTTATATTGTAAACATATTAAACAAATAATGTTGACGTTAAAACATGGAGTGAGGACGATAATCGTGTAAGCAAAGAATGTCAACACAGCTAAATGGAAGTCCAATCTCCTCACCGACCCCGCTTCCGAATTACAAGTGATTTTCTTCAAACGTGAGAGAAAGTCTCACGGTGCGAGTGAGCTGAAGTGCCGGACACTGAGCCTTCATTTTCGGAAATATGCCCCATTGTTGCCGAAAAGCCTTTACTTCAGATCACATACATGTCCTGACACTTTACCCCCTGTCACATTTTTCCTATGCCATAACTCATCACTTAGCTACCGCTCAAAAATGCCCTGAGATTAATAGGCGCTTATAACCTGTTTTTTGATTCTCTTTGCATGTACATTCACTCTCTAGAGGTTTCCAGTAAGTGTGCCATCTCTATCTGCGACAAGACATCTACATTCCAACGGAATCGGATTCAAAACTAAAAGAATTTCTTCCTACCACCGATTTACAACACTATCTACAAAAAACATATCAGCATCAAAGAAGAAAAATTGGTAGCTATCCACATATGATTTAATTCTACCTTTTTTTTTTTTTTCATATCCCCATGTTAAAAAATATATAATATATTCTACAAACGAATTTACTTACAATTGCTTTATTATATTTCCTGTAGCTTGGCTACATTTAAAAAAAATTCTGTTTTTTTACTGATAGTGATATGGATTGTACAAAAGTATAATGATGTGCATTATACATTGATGGACAGAATTATTAAAAGGAATGGGGCCCACCTTAATTCAATCTTTCTTAGTAGGACTGGTTTATTCACGAGAAAAACCAGCAGCTTAAACCGTCCATTGAGTGACTTTTTTAAGTTAACAAAGTATAATTTGAAACATCTAATTTAAAGTAATTACAATTCAGTACCGATAAACACACTTGAAATAAACTGAAGTATAGATTCTTCTTAGCTGTTAAGAGTCATAGTAAATTTACAACAAACAACTCCGTGTACATAGATGCATTTTTCAACTTAATTACATTATCTAGTATCATTAGTCATTAAAATTACCACAAAAATATATTATAATTTTTAGTAAAAAATAGATCATTTGCTTCCTTTAAATTGGCTAGAATATAAGATAGTTACAAATCTGTTTTATCTTGACATTCTTTGAGATTTAATTTACACTAAAAAACCAGGTAACGAGCCCTACCTCGTACTAATAAAAATATGCCACGTATTTATTTATCTGAGAATCGGTTCGCTCTTTATTGATGTTTTTCGTTACATAACATAGTATCCAAAATGTGCTTACATCAATTTAAAACTTCGTATCCCGTTAAGTCGTAATTCTGCTTATTCGTAATAGACTGCTAGTCCCTTAGAAAAATCATGGTTATTCGTACAAAAAGAATGCATTTATATCCCCTCCCTAATTCGTAAGGGGTTTCTTACCCAAGACCACTTAACCGTCTTATAATTCGTTTCTGTTGACAATCCCGTTTATTCGATAAAAACCATTTCCTTCCCACTCTTCAATTCTCTCAATCAGGTTTGTTTGCGTTTTTTTTTTTTTTTACATTGAAACCGATATCCTCTATTTTTACTTCAGTTCAGTGTGGTTTCACCATGAGTCCAGTAAAAAAAAATGGAGATCATAAATGCCATTGCCCATTGCAAGAAAATATGTGTCAAAACGCTTTGATATTCCTCCAACTACACTTAAATCAGTTCTAAAGAAGGATCATTACTGGAGTACCTTCAAGCAGTAACACGAACCGTCAAAAAACCGGTGCCTTCCCTGAACCCGAACGATCACGTGTCACATGGTTTTCCCAATGCCGACAGTTAAATGTTCTAGTTGGGTGAGTGATGATGAGGAAAAAGTCCAATTATTTTCCAGATAGATAAGGCATAGACAATTTCAGATCGAGCAGGAGTATGGGGGGCTTCCCAAGACTCGGCTTCCTCTATCGCATGCGAGGGGTTGACATCCATGTGGTTCTGGAAGGTCTCTGGGCTGTTTGTAAATAATGCATGAATGAGCGAGCTAATATAGTATTGTAAATATGTTATGAATGAAAAAATGGAACACAATTACTTATTGCCCAATAAGGCAGATTGTAATTTTGTCACAATAAAGATTTGATTGGTTAAAAAAAAAACCCTCCCAGATCGTTCAATGTTCAAAGACAAAAAATGTTATGACGGAAAAAATAGTAAAGATGGGTCACTGTTTTAATTTGTTGTTTTCTATTTTGTATTGTAAATTTACGTAATTTCAAAAACAAAACTGATAAAGCTGTTAATTTGAATTTTTCTTTTTTATAACCCTCGATAATTATTTATCCTGCTATTTCGATAATTTGTAATAAAACCTCGGTTCCTTGGCATTACAAATTATTGGAATTGTAAACGTAAAAGTAATTGTATATGTAAATAAGAAACAATGGCCAGAGATTTCCGAACTCGTACCGGAGTCTCAGCGTCATTCTTTTAATGAATTTGAAAACACTACTTGTTATTTTTTTAGGATTTTTTTTAATGTGTTCTTATACCATCAGAAGTAAACGTTTAAAATGCCTGTAAGCCGGAACATAAGAAATGTTTTTTTTCCATATTTCCTGGTATTGTATGTCAACCTAAAACTTCAAAAAAAATAAGAATAGTTCTGAAATTTACTACATAAAATAAAAACTGATTGTAATATGATCACCCTTTGAGGGATTCCAGAAAAAAATAATATAAACCAATTATTTACTCAGTAATTTAGTAATTATTTAGGCACATGGTATATGAACTATTGTCCACTTATAGTCTAAATTGCGAAGCACTGTACATTACATATAAAGCTCAAGGAAAAAAATTGAAGTAGTGAAACCCCTAATCGAGTAACTAATTCTAAAGCTTGCAACTTAAGGAAACCAAGACAAGAGATATAACACAATTCATGGGGGGAAATACGATCTGGTAGTTGTAAGTAAATAAAAACAAGCAGCTCGTGGAAACTGGTGTTCGCAAGGGAGGGGGGCTGAAGAGGAAAAGGAGGGGAGCAAAAAAGAGAAAAAAGAGCGACCAAAAAAAAAACAACCAAATAACTAAAAGAATGAAGTGAGACTAAGGAGAGACGGCTTGGAATAAAGTATCATCTCTGGGCACTGGGACTTCTTTTTTTTAAACATTTATATTAAACCTTTGCCATCCTTATCATTTTGGATAGCACTAAGTGAAGTTAGATAATTGATGTACAATGATAATTATATAGTCGGTTTGTTTTTCCTCTATTTACTTTCTTGGGAATCAGCGATAGCTTTAAAATTTATTGTTATCTCCTTTAGGTAACTCATCGCCAAATGCATTCATGAAATGAAATGTTGAATATTAATACAAGAAATGAAGCAATATTAGTTGAAATGATTTCAGATTTCTTTATATCAATAGTAAATTATTATTCAATATTCTACGTTTTGACGTACTGTAATCTGTTTGTAAATATTTATTATAAACATTTTTTTTAACCTAATAAAATTAAGATAGCTCCTTATGGTCCTTGGTCACAGTCGATTCTTCGAACAAAAAATGCCACACGATTTTTTATCTTAGCAATTTGTTTTTAATAGTTTCCCTAAATCAATTTCTAGTAATGGAGGCTAACCGCTCAGGTTGAATCATAAGTAACTTCCGACGCAGCTAAGTAGAATCTATTGTTGGTATCTACCCGCTATGAGTTACCATGACAACAAGTTTTTGTTTTCACTACATAGACGAGCCTTCAGGTAGTTTTTTGTCAACTGTTTTGTGCGATACACGTTACGATAAACTGTTTTTTTTAACCTCTGAAATGGAGAGTCAAAAAGTACATATTCATCATGTAATGCTTTGGGAATTTAAACAAGGCAATAGTCCTAGGGTGACAGCTGAAAAAATATGCAGTGTACACAGTGAAGGACTAATAACTGATCGGGCAGTTAGAAATTGGTTTATAAAATTCCGTTCTGGAGATACGACCTTAAAAGACGAACCGAGGGCGGGACGTCCTTCCGACTTTGACGTCAACCTTTTAAAGGCAATATTGGAGCAAAATCCACGTCAATCAACAAAAGGTATAGCAGAAAGGTGTAATACATTACAATCAACTGTTAACCACCACCTGGATAAATTATGGAAATTCAGCTAGTTAGGAGTGTGGGTACCTCATAAACTTAGTGAACGGAATAAAGAAGATCTTATGTCAATCGCCACAAGTCTGCACTCACGGGTAAAAATTGAGCATTTTTTAAACAGGATTGTAACAGGTGATGAAAAATTGGTTACCTATGACAATATAGTCCGCAAAAGACAGTGGGTTGATAAAGTTCAACCACCCCTACCAGATCCGATAGCAAACATCCATGGCAAAAAGATTTTATTGTGTGTATGGTGGGTGTTGTGGCCACCTCTTAATTAGGAATAATTAAAAGTTCCCCTCTTCTCTAATCATATTATACCAATCTATGTTTCCATATTTTGTTGTTAATAAAGATTATGACGTGAGTGAGAGTAGGGGGAGGAGCCAGTGAAGTAAACAGCCGCAGGTGGGGGGCCATCCCCACTTCCCTGGGCCGCCTGGGGGGGGGGGCATTCCCTCCAGGGTGGACCGGCTATACAAGAAGCGGCACAGGACAAAATTAACATATTATACCCTCCTTCGAATGCATCAGTGCATCGCAGTACGAGGAGCAACTTGTAACTCTATAAAAATTGTTTGTTCATTGTATTATTTTTTGAGGTTTTGAAAAAAAAAAAAGATTAACATAATGAACCTGACTGTCACTTGGAACACTACTCTCTCCTCTCTCTCTGCACTGGCGTTTGCAGCTCTACTCAAAACCATCATCTTCTCATTCAACTACATCTGCATCTCTCTCTCCTAAACTCCGTTTTAGTCCGGCGTTGTCAGACCCCACACCTTCCTAGTGGGAATCTCTGCCTTCGTCTCGCTAAAACTAGCACCTTCTTGTGAGAGACCTCTACCTCGTGGACGACGATTGTCGCGGCCCTACAAACTTACCAGTAGCGTTTCCCACGGCAATCCAGTCTGCTTCTCTCCGGTTCACACTTGCTTTTGGGACCCGAACGGTTTTTGCCTACCCTTAGATACTAAGTGAGAATTTGTGGTCATTCTAAGACCACATAAACTACCTGTAAACCTACTCTGTACCTCTTCTCCTGAACATAGTGCTTTGTCGGGGCACATACCTTCTAAACATCTCATGGAGTCAGATCAAAGCGAATTAGGCTGCCCGCCGACTAGGCCGGCAGCCAGGGTGAAAGACCATAGGTCCACCCGTTCTTTCTTGGTGCTCGCCAGACGCTCGGTGGCTAAGAGGTTGTAGTGACTGCAGCCCACGGCGGGCGTCTCCTCCCCACTTTGGGGTTACTCTACACACTGAGCCCGACAGTGGGATTACCAAGGAATAATTCACCACGAGTTGTTGAAGTCAAATTTAACGATTACTGCGGATAGATACGTTCAGCAGTTGCAAAGAGTGCAAGAGAAACTCCAAGAAAAGCGTCCTGCACTCGACAATCGCAAAAACGTCATTCTTTTACACCACATACAGCAAGGATGACTCAAAAAAAAATTCTTGAGCTTGGATGGTCTGTTTTACCACATCCACCTTATTTCCCGAATCTTGCCGTGACAGACTACCACCTTTTCTGTTCCTTTTTGAGTGGAAAAACCTTCAATTCCGAAGATCAAGGCAGGCTGTCAAAAACTTATTCCAGTCCGAACCACATTTTAAAAGGAAGGAATTGATAAACTGCCAGGAAGATGGGAGAGTGATACAGATAAAAGTGGTGAATACATAATAAATTAATATAATTTTGTTATTTAATGAGAGCAAAATAAATGTCTGATAAAACTGAGTTACTTATGACTCGACCTATATTTAATTGTTGCATCGTTTAATTTTACATCGCAGAATTGCTCCTCAAATGGCATGCATACGTAAGGATTTAAAACAAGTAATCCTAAAAACAAAAATAAATATGTTGACAATAACAAATAAACGGGTAGACTACTGATTCTTGGATCAATTAGTTATAACTTTTTCATCATTATTAATATTACTTTTATAAATAACTTGAGAAAACGTAACTAAGAAATTATACTACATATTTTATTTTTACTCTGACCTGGCTGTTATATTGACAGAAGAAAAAGGGGCGGAATTCAGAAGTAAAAGGCCTATGAGTAAAGTTGAGACTACAGGAACATAGAGAGGACTTGCTCAAAGGGCTTCGTGTGCCCTTTTAATTTTGGGTCCACCCAACCGTTCATTTTATTGTTTCGGCGTATCTTGGGGGATGCGAGAGGCAAACGGCCAAAAAAAAAGTACTAATTTCATATTTAGAACTCGGGCTTTCAGTTAGTTTTTTGAAAATGAGCCCACAGGGCTGGGCAAGAAACGTTTTCAAAACCACTTCAGACTATCAGAAAGTCCCTTGCCAGTTTTTTTTTTTAAATTCTAGCTTAGTCTTAAAACAAAATACCGATTCTTTAAAACTTATGTAACACAGATTTAGTAACAGGAAAGCCACATGTCACTCTTTTTTCTTTGAGACAAACCATAAAAAAAATCAAGTATTGTCAATATTTGTAAGCTCAAATCAAAAACTACCTACACGTGAGACTTGCAATTGCCATCTGTGATTATTGCTGCCCCAGCCCAGGAGTGGCCCGTGTTGTATTACAAACAAAAATATTAGTTGACCATACTTTTGAAATTAAACAAGATAAAATAATACAAGCCTAACTCTTGACTGGATAGTCCGTAGAAATTGAATAATTGTATGATTCTTTATTCATGAATGGAAAATCTTCTCATCTGATACATTGGGTTCTTGGACATTGCATTTAAATATACTATAATTTAAAGGCCTCTCGTTTTATTCTTTGGATTGTTGTCAATGTTATGACTCATCATTTAAATGTATTTTATCTAATTGTTTTGTATATACCGTCACCCACAATTTCGTTCACACTATCGTATAATTTATGCGTTTTGATAATTTATATCATAAACTGGATTCAGGATTAAAATAATTCATGTTTATCTTTTTTTTTTTTAAATCTTTAATAGTCTGAATATTATTAAAACATAATAAAAACATTAATGTATATTTATAAATTATTTATTAAAAGTTGAAATCTGAACAATTTATATATGCTGCAAGTAGAATTATCTTAATTTTTTTTATTTTTTATCTTGATTTGCTACGAATAAAAAGACCTGATGAATAAGGTAATAAAAAAAATGTAGGATTTCTAGTTCAAACTGACTAAATATCAGCAATAGAATCTACATTCACAAAACTATTCACATGAATACTTGAATAAGACTACCATCAGATTAAAGAGATCGACACATAAAGAGGACTGGTATTAAAACTTTGTTCAGTAAAAAGTTGATAATCTTTTTTTTTTTTATCTTAGCTCTCAAACTTATAAAAATAGGATGTGGGAAAAATAAAGGAAAATTATTTTGGGCTAATTAGTGCCTTTTACTAAGGGGAGTCCCCCATTTGAAGGATGTATGAGAAGGATATAGGGTGTGGAATGCCTAAAGGAGGCGGGTGGAATCAGGAAGGTAGTGAGAGTCTACCGAGGGTGGATTTGATAATCTGGTCCTTGTTGTTTTTTTGGATGGACTAATAAATACTACATTTTCGAGAGTGTACATTGAAAATATGTCATAGGTGTAAGGGAATTTGTGAGTAACTGCATGTAAATTTATGTTTCTTTTATGAATTAAAGTCCCAATGATTTATTAATCGCCAAAACTCAACATCAAAATATGTGCCATTGCTTGGTGTTCCGTCGGTGGGTGAGTTCATCCACCGAAGACACATAAACTTTTTTTAGCTGCATTACCTAACAAACCCATTGTTTAACACTATGACCCAACCACCCTTTCAGCATTGATAGCAACAGACTGTCGGGAGAAATTAGTGTAAGATTTAGGTTAAGATTTTGTTTTTTAGACGTAAGTTAGTTTTAAGTCTGATAAATACGAGTAAGGTGAGCCCCATCACTTTTAAAGATGTTCAATAAATTAATGTATAATGTACATCATTATACTTTTATACAAGCGCAGACCGCAATGTCAAATTAGTAAAAATTGTATAAAATGTAGCCAAGCTACACGAAATATAATAAAAATATTGTAATTGAATTCTGTAATGATTTTGTAACAAGGAAATATGGGATAAAAAAAATAAGCAAAAATTTCATAATTCATAAGGTGACGCCCATCACTTTTCTAAATATATATATATACAATGTATAATGTGCATTCTACATTTGCAACAAATCAAAAATCACTATGTAAAATTATTAAAAATTGTATAAAATGGACTAAGTTCCAGGACGTGTAATGATTTATTGTAAATAGATTCACCTATATAGAATATATATTGAATTCCATAATTTTGATAACCAGGGGATATGGAAATAAATGTGTGTCTTCTTTTAAGTTTTTACTATTAAAAATGTTATTATTACTTAATATTAATAATTACTAATCTACAAAGTTATACTTAAACCAAGCTAGCCGTAAGAAATAGAGTTATGGGGGATAGCAAAAAAGTCCAACATTAGGTGTCCTTTCAATCAAAAGTCCTGAGAGCAATAGTAAATGCCCCTTACTACGTCAACAACAAAACCCTTCGTAACGATCTTAATATACTCTACATTCTTGAACTTATTCCTTCCAAGTTCATAAAATTCCATCGTAACTAATCCAACCACCCTGATCTCCTAGCACAGTCATTACACTGGACCACTCATCTCTATAATATTCCTCGAAGACTAAAGTGGCAGTGGCTTCGTGACGCTATAAAAAAATATCATGACATCAAAACTGGCTTTTTCATTTGAAGAATTAATTTTTACATTGATCCTGATTTTTAACTTGCAGGTACATTTTACTTCTTCCGATCAGTGTAGCGTGTTTCAATACCTTTTTTTTTTTTTTTTTTTTTAGATACCTTTTGCTGTCTCATCTAGAGCGCGTTGATTATTTTCATACGCAGTTGAACTTCACGCACTGATCATTAATATGCACACGTTCGAACCCAACGTTGTCTAAGCATCTTAGCTCTTAGTTGCCTAAGGAAGATTATTCAAACTGTAACTTTAGTACGCGTCAGTGGGGAGCAACTGAAAACAGAAAGACCTTTCATCGAAATATGGTGGTGTATTCGGATTCTATTAGTGGAGTAGTGAGCTCCAGTGTTTGTGTTGCTATCCTTGCCCGGTTTTATGTCAGCCAGGGTGTCAGGCCGGCTGCTGTGTGTATACAGATGGGCATCTGCTAACATCTGGTCTTCCTATCCCGGTAGTCTCTGACCCATGGTCTTTGCGCACTTTTGTCAATATTGGAAACCTTCAAATTTTTAAAATCCAAAATTTATTCCCTCAGAGTATTTTGGAGTAGTGAATTCTTCTAGGATGGGATCCGAGGAAAACAAACATAAAATAGATGAAAACTTTATCTCTTCAAAATCAAGAAATTTAATCTGATTATTCAAATCCAAATGGTTGCTATAGATAATATACGATAAAAAGTCATATTATTTTCATCATAATATTCCAAAAAGCTATCTCTTAATAAAAAAGAGACAGTGCGCTTAAAAATGACAGTGCTATGTAAAAAAACAGGTTTTTAAAGTAGGCAAATTGTAATTTTTCAAATAAAGATAAAAATAATTTCAAAAAATTAAACTGTTATGATTTTGTATTATTACCTATTTATTTATATTTATGTATATTTGACGACGACCTGCCCTTCTTTAAAAAGTTTTTTTACCATTGCATATTCTCCTGTATACAAATGAATTTATTATGTAAGTTTCAAAACAGATATTTCTAAGGAGAATTAAAGGTTGTGAAAACTAGACGGGGCATAACGTCTCCATTTTTTGTAACAATTGGTGCATTAGTGAGCGATAGGACTTAAAACTGCCTTATTTATTACCCATCTTTAAAAAAGGACCCACCACCCTTTAGGATTAAGTGTTTTTTTCATGTCAACTTATGAACTAGTTATTAATTTATTCACTCTTCATAAACTTCGTTCAAAGTTTTTCAGAAAAAGCTGTAGAGTCGCTCCAAAAATCTTTTATTTATTTTCCCTGACAGTCCACATTTTGCCTATTCAGGGTTCTTATTTCAATCAATAGCCTTTCTTTGAAAAATGCTTTCTTTCGCACAGTGTAAGAGTTATTTAAAATACCACCTATTACTTTTACAGAGGTTATTTTATATAAAACTTAAACACTAAAATAAAAAAAACGTCTAAGAAAAAATAAGAGTATTAATAACCGTACCAATGCTATTATAACTGTAAGTGTTTAAAATATAACGAACAAACAAAGGCTGCTCAAATTAACTTGCTCCAGATTAGTTAGTACTTATGTTTTTAAATTAAAAAAAAATAATGTGTTAAGTGTGATGCATATCACAACTAAGGTTCTTTACAGCAACGAAAACAACATTAAAGACCGTTTAAAGCACCTTTTTTTTAATGTTACACCACTTGTACATGTAATACATATTATTAATTTAGACGTCTAATTCTTTAATTTGATGATAAACTCAACGTCATATGAACACATTTATTTATTTATCACCAAGTAAATGATTAATGATCCATAATTATTTTTGTATGAAGTCGCTTTTGTCATCAAGATGGGAGCATTCAATGAAAAACGGCATTCAAGGTCATAGCCACTACACCGATGCTGTGTTAAAATTGCTTTCTCGATTTTAATGATTTCGTGATCAAATTAAAATAGATAAAACAAAACTTAACATCATGTTAAAAATTATCATGTTTTAACAAATATATAAAAAAAAAATAATTGATACAAATATATACAAAATAATTGAAACCAGACTCAATATGATAGATGAATATTTGCCTTGTTACCATCAATTAAATTATTGATTGGACGTAGACAGTAAAGTTCGTATTACAATTAGCAGCTGTGAAATGAAAATTATATTAATCCAAACATTTCCCAAACCACAAAAAACTGGACGCTCATCCAAATCCTCTTGTCAACTCCTTTGCCAGAATTCCTCCTCATCGTTAGTTACTAGACATCCTCACTCGTGTTCTGAGCGTATGTGGCTCTCTTGCCATATCTTTCGCCTTCGCTTCATGAGACGAAACGGTTTGAGAAGGAGGCGGGGAAAACTCCGCTTCGTTGGAAGTACCAGTTTGCTTGGGCAATCGCTTTAAGAGTATAGGGGGGCTCCTAGACAGAATCTGAATGTATCAATTGGTTTATTGTTGGTATGAATGGGAATTGTACATAACTATGAACAATGACATTATGGATGATTTCTTTCATCGTAATTAATAATGGTGTAAAAGGAAATTTTAGTTTTTCAAATAAAGATCTTACGAAAAGAAAAGAAATGCTGTTCGGATAAAGGAATTTCAAAAAATGAAACTGTTATTTTGTATTATTACGCGTTAAATTATATTTATGTATATTTGACGAAATCCTATCTTGAAAAGCTCCTTTACCATTGTATATTCTCCAATATTCAAATGAATTTATTAAATAAGTCTCTGAATGGATATTTCGTAGGAAAATTGAAAGGTGCGAAAACTGGACGGGGCATAAAGTCACCATTTTTTGTATCAATTGATCCATTGGTAAAAGATGGGACCTAAAACGGCCCTATTTATTACCCATCTTCGTAAAAGGGTCTTTTAAAATTAAGTGTTTTTTAATGACAACTTATGAACTAGTTATTAATTTATTCACTCTTGATAAACTTCATAATTAATATGAGCCTGGGATGATTAATTGGATCGGGCCTAACCCTTGTAACTGCCTGCAACATCTGTCGAGCTTTGGGACAGTTGACCGTGGCGGAAGATCACCGTCCATTCTCGGCCTTCTTTCTTAATTACTTCCCCAGGGTGAGAATTAATGATTTATTAATGTTTTAACTCGAAGGAGTTTATAAATGTGTACATTACTCACGACGAGGCATTATCATTTTTAGTTTTTAGACTTCACTTGTTCTCCTGAGAACCATAAAATAAAGCTTAGTTATATTTTAACTCCTATGACTCTCTTTATTTAATTGCCCGATGACATGTTAAATACTACCAACATTTGATTTTATTACTAGTTTTTTTTCATCAGAAGGATTAGCGTACTTATCATAGATACTAATGATTAATAATAACTCAATAGAAATACAAATAATTTATAACAACAATCGCCCAGATATTAAATATATGTTTTATAAGATATTTATTTGAAAAATTACTATTAGCTCCCACGGCATTGCTAATTCCTTCATACTTATGTATTATTCCTATTCATACCAACATTAAATTAATATATACATACACATTCAATTCTGCCCAGAACCCTTTCCCACTCCTAAGGAAATTCCCCGAGCAAGCTCTTGGATGGGCTGTAGCCATGGAGCCCCCCCTGCCCACCTCTCCGACCTTGTCGCCATGACGAGAACGCAAGAGAGACATACGCTCAGAACATGAGTGGGTATGGTAGCCATTGATGTACGTATCTATTCACAACAGTTTGGGAGACCAACACCTTCAGGGTGACTAGAAGGAATATAAGGACGAGTGTAACTGAATAAGGAGTTAACAAGTAGAGTTGGATGAGCGGATAGGTTTTTGTGGAATCTGAAAAATCTTTAGGGTTTAAGATCAAGAAAAGTTGGCACATCACTGTGGAGGAATGAATTTGTAATATATAAGGGAGCATTGACTACAGCCCTGAGAACTTTGGATTGGAATGTTTGGATTCGTTTGATGTTCGAAGGTTTGGTCCCCCGTAGTTCCATCCCCTAAGTCCAAACTGGTTTCAGAAGCTAACGGTACATGTGAAGTTTGTTATATAATTTCTATGTCACAGTTGCTAATTGTAAATGAAACCTTTTCGTCTAAGTCTAACATACTTTCCGCTGTTATCATTTATCAATAAAATAAATAAATTGCTGGCGTTTATGGGCATTCTTCCAGTTTCAAGTTAATTGTAATTCTTCAAGACACTGAAATGATTAAACGTTTTATAGTCGGGAATCGCCCTTGAAGAAAAAAAACAGGAACAAAAAGAAATAAAAACATCACGATGATTTGATTAATTAATAAATAATAAAGGTATGACATTAATGAAAAGAGCTGAATACATTCGCTGACAATCGCAACTCAGAAAATAAAAAATGACAACTTTTGCAAGATGGAAAAGAGCGTGAATGGTTGGCGGGATACATCAAAAGATTAAATTAGTAAAGAACAAATAAAAAGAATAATAATGGTCAATTATGAAGTGTTGTTAAATTGGAAGAAGTCATAGTAATACACTATCTGGATGGAGGTAATAATTCATTCCTTTTTAAAGTCCTGCTATATTAAAAATAATATTCCCTCGTTCCCAGTTTAATTTTTGGTCTATTAATTAATTTTTTAAAAATCATAGATAAGCCTGTTGACCCCATCATAGGTTGACCCTAGTTGACCCTATAAAAAACAATCAACAGTACATACACAACAAATTAGTTGCTATCGCATCATGTCATATTTGAAATCTCACTCTTTGAGTAAGAGTGACATAAACTTTTCTCCATTAGCACAGGAGTTTTGAATTCAAAATTTTAATTCCTCGGCTTTATGTTACGATATATAATAAGGCAATGTTTTTAAGTACACTTAAAACCAGCTGTATACATTTCAGTGACGATTTTACCATAGAATCAAAATAAATAATACATAAAAAAAAAAAAAAGGACACGGGAGAACTTATAAGAACTAAATGAGAAAATAAATAAAATACTCGAGGTTACAACCCCCCAAAAAACCCGGGTACTGCTTTATATTGCCGCAACCACCCACAGACCTGAACTTCCGGACTCGGGTAACCCACTGCCTTCAAGTGAAGAAAAAACACCTATTACTTTTCCGCAAGGGGAACAGGATACGAAAAAAACAACCAACAAAAAAAAACGCATTTATTACTGCTTTTATTATTAGTTTGTACTCGTTTCACCCTCGCCTTGGTACCAGTTCTTAAAGATCTCAGAAAATTTAGCTACAGATTTATTGTTCTTGTACTAAATGATAACTAAGCATTATTACTACTGATGGAAACCTTTACTCAAGTGCAGAAGTCACTACGTACATGGTAAATGCAATTACTGTAAGCCTAGTGGTTAAATGCTTATAAACATAAAACGTATATTTCGTATATTCACAAGATTTAGTTAGTAGAATTGAGAATCTTATCAAATAGTGCCTTGTTCAGATATTGTTCTGGCAGTATGCTATTCCAAGAAACCATTAGGATGGGAGTTAATTTTATGGAAGGTGGTATCGCCCTCGATTAAAGAACGGCAAGATTCAGTATTATAGAATTGAATCGATTATTTGACACTACTTGATGTTGAAGTTAAGACAGTTTCACAACACCTCGAACCGCTTGTCTTGTTTATTTCATGTTTCGGTGAATTGATACACTCAACTGAACAAATTGGAAATGTTATATATTCGAAACTAGTTTAACACAGCACGAAGTATATCAAATTCCCAAAACACTATTAAATGTTTAGCCTGGAAACTCACGAATGTACTTAGAAACCAGATCTCTTGTTTTGTCTTTGTTCACCAACTGTGTTTCCACGTTTACTGTACAAAATAACAACTTTAACAGATGTGGAGGTCCCTAACGATATATATATATAACTTCTTTACTGTGCCAAAATTACAATCTGCCTCATTAGACAATAAGTGATTGAGATAAATGTTCTCATTCATACCATATTTACAATTTATCATTCACTCGCTCATTTATACAATATTTACAAACAGCCCAGAGGCCTCCTATCACATGGTTGTCACCTCCTTCGCATGCGAAAGAGTCTTGGGAAGCCCCCACGATCCTCTGTCAGCCGCGTCACTGGATACGAGCCATTGGAGGTTGACAAAGAGCGCGAGAGCCACATACGCTCAGGACATGATTGGATAAACTAGCCATTACCACGCATGCATACTGTCACGCATTTATAGTTGGTCACGAGGCCACTGCCAAAAACTCATAAAGAAATGTCTAATAATATTTCAAATACTAAAAAGAAATCTATTTTCACTGATATTATGTAAAGATATGTAATAGTTACTAATAGCAAATATTTTTCCCTAGGGAAAATTTGTAAATAATTATCAACCCCAGTCTTAGTTATTGCTGTACAGTTCAGGTGTGAACAGCAGCAAACGATAGAAACAGCATGGTGCTTATATTTCGTTCTGGTTGATACACGTTGCAGAGAACCTGGCACGCTCGTGCGGAGCAAACAACTCAAACTTGAGGGATCCTCCACCCAAACGTGGGATGAATACAACACGAAATATGATTTATTTATATATAATAATAAATATAATATATATAATAATAAATATAATAATAATAAATATAATATAATAATAAATATAATTATTTCCACAGTTTTTAGCCAGGAAGTGATCATGAATGACATCATGCAGAGTCCGTTTGGTATAGTACGAGTCAAATGTAGAAAACTGATTCCATTCAAGTTTCTATCAATATTTGCCCTACCACTAGGGGCATGCCCTACTTTCAAGCAGGTATTTGTAATTCAATGATTCAATGTATCTGATATTTAGCCTTGCTCATAAAACTCGGCCTTAAATCGTCAATGAAATACCTTAATCATTTGTGTAGCTCACCAGGTTTGAGAATTTTTTCTTTTTCGTTATACACGTGTCATGAGCCAAGTTGAAATATTCTTCTTGGTTTTAAAAATATTTCTCTTATTAACTCTAAGATTTCCTTAGGCTAAGTGCAAAAACGTTTCGTTGCAGAGTATTAGGCTCGTAATTGTGCCCTTAGTTTTGTCACACTCATGCTAGCCCAGTGGCTATTCATCAAACTTAACTCTGTATATTATTTTTTAGCATTTATTTAAAATAACTGATGATTGCAGCAGTTATAATTATATCAATATAATGACATAAGGAAATTCGGTGAAAGTGATAACTATTCATATCATGTCAGGATCTTTTAAAATTATGAGAATCAGGAAGTTTGAGTTCCGGTGCCATGACATTTCTTGTATAAAATAAATCACCGCATGTCATACTATAATTTTCATTTATTGTTTACGTCTGGTTCTGTAGGTCCCTAAACGCATTCGCTCTGTTCCTGTAGGTGCCTTTGGGAGGAGGGGGGGGGGTGAATCCTGGAAGAAAAAGCAATTCCCAAACAGCTTAAATATTCCGGACATGTATGAGTTTGACGGATGCTCAACACTATTTCTATTCTGTATAGTGTTCCGCGAGGAGCTGAAATCTCATAACGCAAGGGGGAGAAAAGAAAAAAAAAAACACATTTATTCTGTTATGTTCGATGATCAAAGACGAGAAATAAGTAAGTAGGCTCTTTGAAGTAGCTCAATATGTATGCAGCACAGACTTGCCGATATGTGCACCGGTAGCAATGGTGTTCCGACCCGAGGAAAACCCACCCCGAGCATTTTCCTTTCGCTGTTCTTAGCAGAAACTGAACATGGTAATAAGAACGGATGGGCAATTATCCGGTTACATCCGAGGTCGTCCTCTGGACAAGTAATTCCTCAGGTTTAGTTCCATATTCATGAAAACAAAATTGGGAACAGGTCCACAGTAGTTAATAAGTTCTGAAAGAATAAGAAAGGTTTAATGCTTAAGCCAATGGGGGTTGACCGGTGCACAAAACCCAGCTCACAGGCATCAAAAAAGCCACAAAGGGAAAACCCATACGGGGCACTCACCCAGGAAGAAAAAAAAAATGTTCCATATCCGTTTCTATGCCACTTTGCATACAAAAATTAACGAATGAATCAAAATTTCAGTTAAATCTCATACTAAAGAACGTATAAACTGAATGAATACTATCAAGAGATTATTTATTAAATATTTATATACTAAAGTACCATGTGAAACTTTTTGATGGTCAGCTGATACAAAAAATTCTAACACACCCTTTCATATTGTATGAATGAGTGAGTGAATGATGAATTGTAAATATGGTATGAATGGGAGAATTTATCTCAATTACTTATTGCCTAATAAGGCAGATTGTAATTTTAGCACAATAAAGAAGTTATCTATATATTTAAAAAAAACACACCCTTTTAAAAAAATAATGTTTGGAATGAAAATTCCAGAAAACAATCACACTATAGAAATGACCACAATTGCAACAATCAGAGAAATTTTACAACTAAGAAAATTTAATAAAACAAGTACTGTAGCAACTCAGAAATCCGCATTAAAGAAATCCAAGTTCAACAAATCCACAGGTGACTCAAAAAACATTAATTTTTAATATTTTCTATGTATATATTGCATGAGTGTTGACTGTACATAAAATGTATAAATTAGCTCTTATGTCCCAATTGATAATTCTAGATGAGCAAATTTTATTTTACTAGTAAAGAGCATTATGAAACAAACCTGTAACACTAACAATAATAACACTATGAAATACAAACTAAAAACTATATTTGAACTATGATTAAGGATTTTTACCTTAAATATAAATAAGATGAATTGCATGTTTAAGATTGAAGTAACCTATTTATAATAGGAAACCAATTATACTTATTCAGCTATAAAACGGAATATTACAGTATTATCATATTATTATTAGCAAAATGTTCGATTTTGAAGAAATCTCTTTAGTGAAAATGAAGCTGTGTTGCTTTAATTTAACATTAACAACTATTTTCTCATATATTCATTCATTGTGTATGCATTGATTATTATGTTCGGTAGCATGTTATTCTGAAAGTAAACATATAGAATTGTGCGCATAACATGTGCGGATGTAGTTGCAATCGCTACACTACTCAAAATCATTCAATGTTATATGTTTGTGAGCTAAAGCGGTTATTGGTTGCATTCATATATAATTAAAAGAACTATGTCTACAAATGAAAATGTGGTTATATATGTATTTATTCCATTACATGAAACAGGTACCATTTAATTTCTCCTATAAAGTATGTTTATAATAATCTCAAAGGAGAGGGGTCTATCAAAGGTCGAAGGTAGGAGTTGGACAATGAGGTTATGACAGTGGAAGAAGAGCCAGTTCCCTTAAGGCAGTGAAGCCCTAATTGTTAATAAATATTATCAGAAGGGAGTTCAAAGTTTATTTAAGTGGCCCAAGTCAAAGTCTGATTGGCTTTGACTCAATCTAGCTTAGATCCAAGTTTGGTTTATCAGTTTATTCCTGCATTCAATTTCTATCAAGTCTATGATAAGATCACTTCCCGGTAACTGCTAAAGGATTCGTGCCAGGTATTGAATTTATAATGACGTTGCATCCAGGCCATTATGAAGTAACATTAACATGAGCGAGTTTTTATTACTGGATATCAACAAAAACAATTTTTATTGTCGTTTTATTCAAAACTAGAAACTTTTTTTTTTAATTGCTGCATCTGTCTGTTCTGGTTGTTGTAACATGTTTGACGAAAATACACGAAATTTCATATTAATATTTCATTATATGATGAGACCCCAATTGAAGAATGCCTTAAATTAATTACTTGGTAATCATATAAAGTAGTGTTTAAAACTAATATAATATAATAACTGTAATACTTTATGCGAGACTAGAAATTAAAAAAAATCCTCAAAATCGGTTTTTCACGTTTTTTTAAAGCTGAAATGAACTTTTTTCTTATTACCAAAAGCTTTTCAAAGTTCAACCCCCATCCTCCGATTGGAGCTATCGAAGAATATTTAAAATTGACTATAATGGGTCCGTGCCCCGGTTCTGTCAATCATTTATTTTCTTTGGTTAATAGTTATTAAAAAAATCTAGTGATTATTTATACGATTAAGTTTTATGAACCTGAATCTATGTTAAATATGCGTAAAGTAAGTGTGAATACCAGATTGTTAATTTGTTTAGATAGGTTATTTTTCAAGCAAGTTATTGCCCTATTTTCTTCATATTGTTTCAGTGTTATTTTATTTAATATTTTTTAATTTCTCATAAATGATGTATCGTTTATGTGAATATGTATATTTTTTATTATGTATTTTTTTTACATAATTATTATTAAAATAAATATTTAATATATTATTCCTGTATATTGTGTTCAAAAAAATCATGTGGGAACTGGCGAGGAATTACCCCATCAGATTAGGGATTCGAAAAATGCCTGCAGATTTATAATGAATTTTCATCTCCTTTGGTAATGATAATCAAGGAAAAAAACATGCAGCATGATCAAAGCGAAGAATTACTTTTAACATATTCTGAAGGACAGATTTTCATTGGCGGAGTGAGATTAAGTGTATTATACCCTCGAAGTGTCCACGGAGCCAATAAGATGTCATCCGTCCATTATCTCAATGGCTCCAGGCAAGTTTGGAATCTCGTCGACCAAGTTATAATATGTGTGCAGCAAGTTAATACTCAAACCAGTTGCAGTTAAACCCATCCATCCGATTCAACCGGTTTAATCGCTAAAAGAGGATGTCGTGTATTTCATATCAAATCGAGTTGAGTACAACAATGTTTCACCACTCTAGTTCGTTAACACATTTCAGGGTGATATGGCGTCACCTGTTTGAAATTCAGCATATTTACCTATATAATAGAATAACAAACAGCAATATACGACATTAATTGAAAACCATTAAAAGTATACAAAAAAAAAAGAAGTAAAAGCTAAATATTCAACAGCCAGAACCAAATAGCAGACAATTCAATGCAATCTTATGCAAGATAAAACTATGAAGAGATAATGTAATGAATAATTCGTTCCTAAACTAGCAAGTGTGCTTCTCGATGGTGAAGAAGTGTTGGAATACGGAGGGGTTTGAACGTTCGTAACATGATATCATCCTGTTACCCAGACCTACAAGAAAAAAAATTTTTTTTGAGGCCTAGGATACCTGATTTTAGCTATATTTGGGGAAATGTCTAAGTATCAGTTTTTCTCTATCTGCACTTATTTTTGAGATCACAAATTTTTTCACCAGTTCTAACTAAAAAGTGCAGTTCTAACTCTATTTGGCGCAGTTCTAAATCACAAATACAAGGATTGGTCCCTGTATGCTTGTCTCAAGATGACAATCTTGTATTTTGTCACAAAATTAGGGGACTCCTGAAAAACATGACTCTTCTTGGCTACTTTCCAGATGATTAGCGCCTATTTATTAACAGCTTAGAGCGAAGTTTTTGTTTCACTCAACAAAAATGAATGAATACTGAATCACCATAGCTTTGGTCTTGGAGAAGATAAAGTATCATGAACATCAATTCATTTGTGACTTAAAAATGGTAAACTTTCTGCTTGGACAGCAAAGTGGCACCAAATATCTTTCCTACTTGTGCCTTTGGGATAACAAAGAAAAAACATACTACTTGATTAGAATTGAGTGACCTATGAGACAAAACATGGACGTCGGAGAAAGAATGTCATTAATGACCCCTTAGTTGAACGAGTCATCTATCTTCCACTGCATATAAAGCTGGGACTTATATAAAACTGAAATAGTTTGTAAAGGCTCTTGATAAGAACGAATCGTGCTTTGTATGTATACAAGAAAAAATGCCTCAGTCGACTACCAAAAATAATAAAGCAGGAATATTTCACGGCGCACAAATAAGACAACACATTAAGGATCCTGCCTTCATAAATTCGATGAATGAGGATTAGCGAAAGGCTAAAGTTGTTGGAAATTTAGTGGGGAAACGTAAAGCTGATAAATATGTATAACTGTTACACAAGATTCCAAACAGTTTTAAATCCCTTGGGAGTAACACGAGTATTAATGTGCACTGTTTACACTGCCACCTAGACCGTTTTTCTAAAAACTTAGGAGACACCAGCAAGGAACAGGTGAAAGATTTCACCAGGATATCAAAACTGTGGTCCGATACCAAGGAATCGTGTATCCCATCGCAGATGGTGGCTAATTACCACTGAAATTTAAAAAGGGACCGTTCCAAAATGGATTCAACAATGTCACGGGAAAGAAGATTCCAAAGTGTTCAGAGACTAGTTGCTTTCATCGATGATTTTTTCCTCTACCTTGGTATATAATAATATTTATATAATATAGTGTTTTTTTTTTTAGTTAACAATCTTTATTGTGCAATAATTACAATCTGCCTTTTATAAGGCAATAATAATACAGATAAATGATCTCATTCATACCATATTATATAATTTAATAATAAAAAAAAAAAAAAAAAATTTATATATAATAAAAAAAATTCCGTGTTTAGTTTTTTATTTACTTGATCCGTGGATTTAATTTAGAATAGTGTAGCGTATACTTCACTAAAATGTTCTTAGTTATATTTGAGCTCAAGGCATCTAATTCATATGAAATCAGCTCCAAATACTCCGGCAACAAAACACATGTTGGCCAATTGTATTTATGAATATTATTTAATTAATTATTATTATTAATGGATATTAGGACACAGTAAAATTTAGATGTATGGAAGTTGAATAAACTGACTTTTTATCAAGCGATTTGAATCCAGAACCTTCAGATCATTAAGTTCTGCTTGACACTTCACCCCATTGGAAAATTGGAACCCCTACGAGCTTTTAACACCCGTCCGAGGCGAGAAACGTTATTTTTAAATAGGTATGGGTCTGTATTGTCTTCATAATAAAGGCGTGATATCACAATGAAGTTTGCAGGGATGCTATTAATAAATAAAGTGTCACAAGACGAAGATGAATAAATCAAGAAATAATTTTCAATTAGAAACCGAATGGATTACCAAAATTTATCTTTTATCAAATTATTTAATGTAAAATAGTATAGTCATCTTTTTTTGAAAATATTTGGGTTTGAACAGTGTAAGAGGCAGAGATGCGGCCAGTAAAAAATCAGAGAGCAAATGTTCGTGCCAATTAGAGATTAATTATCGCAACACATAACTCCAGCGAGGAGAGCAACATACGCGGGGATGGCCCGATTGTTCCAGAGTTCGTAAATACCCCGGACATAAACACTATAATAAAAGATCCGCACAAAATGTACAATTAAACGATCCCATTACATTAATAAGTCATTTATTTGGTTCTAATGGGACATAAGGCTTTAAAGCCCAAACTTGTTATATACGGTGATCCTCAGCTTATACATTAAATAACATATGTACGGTTTGTGGCAAAAGCACATTACAAAACAGCTATAAATATGCTGATTTGACTAAACAACCAGAAAAACCAGTGATCGATCATTTGTCTCCATGAAAAAGGCATGAATCGGTAAAACGGAACGTTCAACAATATTTTGATATTTTAACAACAATATTTATTTTTATATATTCCGCGATGGCCAGCACACTTTAGCTGTTCCAACAACCAGCATCGACATGTTTTATTATTTCTTATTTCAAATATATATATAAATAAACATATATTTTATATGTATGTTTTTTTTAATCCAGTGACGCAGCTGACGGAGAAGCGTGGAGGACTTCCGCTTCCCCTTTTGCATGCGAGGGAAGTGACAATGTGGATTCGGGAGGTCTCTGGCATGTTTGTAAATACTGTATGAATGAGAGAGTGAATGAAAATTGTAAATATGATATGAATGAGAACATTTATCACAATTACTTATTGCTCTATAAGGCAAATTGTAATTTTATAACATTAAAGAAGTAAATTAAAATTAAATATTTTTTTATTGACTACTGCATATTTTGTATTTTTTCAAACACTTACGACTGCAATCTAAAGTGGACGAAGTGATCAATGCTTCTTTGACGATCATGAAAAAAATCACTCTAAAATACTGATCAAAAATAGTCACCAAAATTTTCCAGAATTGAAAAAAGTTGCGAATGAATAAATTATTGACCGAAATCTGGTTTTGGCCTCAACAACTATTTGAATGTTTTTGAATCTGTTTCCAGTTTCCATCTCCGTAAATCAGCAAGTTTCGAAAAAATCTGGAACTTACTATTAAAATTTCAGACCGGTTAGATTATTTTTACATCATGACATACGAAAAAAAGATACTGCTTAAGCGTAGAGCCTCACCCCTCGGGCAAGTTATATTTAAGCTTTCCTTTTTAGATAAGGGTAGAATGTCTTCTTTTCTCTTAATGACATAATTTAGACAGGGTTGAAAGAGGGTTATCCTGAGATAAAAGCAGCTTTTCACTGCTTGGTTGGTGTTTCCATTGTTTCATATTCCATCTTTTTTTTTTTTTCCTCCGGACTGAGATATTTTTGAGGGGTAACTGATACAACACTGACGGTGAGAATATAATGCAGACGGCCCTACATTTTTTTTAACAAGGTTTACCTGCGTCCCCCGTTTTAAAAAAAAAAATAAATAAACAAAAAATAGTCGGGTAGAAGTAGTCAATTATTTCGTTTATCCTGACTTTCTTCGAGCTGCTACCGTATTGAGATCACGATTAATGATCATTTGTTAAAAAATATTTAGTACAGCTCATTATTAGAATGTTTGTCGTCTGAAAACAAAATTATTATGAATATTTGTTCCAATAATAAAGAATTAACACGTCCTAGCATCCACAAAATTTGTGATATATTAACTTTTATTACAGTAACTATAGATTTGTCAGTCACTATTTAAGTTTAAAGCCACTGTTTGATTATACTAAATTCCCACGTTGATTAATTCAGCTGCGATGTTATAATTAATAAGATAAAATGCCTTTACTCACATTACTTTTTATATCAATGTGTCGCAATGTTTTATGAAAAAATGTTCTTACCTGAAAAAAAAGAAAAAAATAGTCAGTAAATATGTCAATACAATATAATAATAACATTCTTAACGTATAATATGTATTCATATATTTGAGATTGAATTTTCAAATAATATTAGAAAAATTACTGAGGAAGGATTACCACATTTTTTTTTATGAAAATCCAAGTCTAAATTGGTTTTAGCAACTTTTTTCACATGGAAAGTTTGTTCTGTAGTGTGAAGATAGAGTTCCTGTTTAGAGTAATCTCTTCAGCTGTCGAAACCGTTTGTTCAATTCTTGTCTCTTAAGTCTTGTGTGAGGGTTCCCCAAGTCACCCTTTTGTCTAGATGAAAACCTAGGTATCTAACGATATTGGACACTGGTGCTGGTATCGAATTGATTATGAGACAGAGCAATATACATACATACAGCCAGGGTATGATGGCCATGTCATATATTTCTATTTAGAGTAAGTAGATCTTAAAGCCACCACCATATTAGGCGAATTTTTTTTGGTGAAATGTTGATTAATCTTCATCTGTGCTAACAATAACTTTAAAAAGCAAATAGTTCTAATAACTTGTCCCAGAAATTAAATCCATAAGTGATAAATGGTTATTTTTTCCATAAATATAACATAAGATATTTCTGAGCCCAAAAAATGTCATAAATAATGGCACAAAACGATTGTTAAAGAAACTGTTCGTAGTATAAACAAGCCCATACAACTGAAAAAAAATTATCCTTCTATACATATTAATTACTGATCATTATTTCACCTTTTCATGATTGGCTTGCGCCGATTTTTGAACTATTGGAACATACGGAGACAAAAGAGAAACACTACCGACTAGAACTAACACTGCATGGGGGAGGCCTGGCCGGAAGTACCGAAAAAGGAAATGTTTACACAGACCAGAGCATTATCAGCCTATAAAACCTAGCCAGTCAAAGAGTACTGGTGCTTTTTCGGGATTTGATCACCAACGTAAGGGGGGGAGGCAGCTGGTTCGGGATAAACTGAATGTAAGATGGTGTTTTCATTCTTTTTATAGACGATTTAAACCATATATAAGTTCCTATTAGCCAAATAATCTCCTGTTTGAATATTCAACCGGAAAACAGAGACTGGGTTGGTCCAAAATATGGCAGCATTTTTGTAGCATTGTAGTAGTATTTTTTTTCATTACATCAAATGCACTACAACATCTATATCTAACAATATCCTTCAGCCTACTCCCGGAAAACAAGATTCCGACATCCTGATCCTTACACACCCCCAGACATAAATGGACCATTCGACCGCTCCTTTCTTGCTCACTCCACCACTCTCTGGAATTGTCACCCTCTCAATATCCACCATGCTTCACCCTTAAGTGCTTTAAAAACCCTCCTGTTCCTACACTTCCTTTCCACTCAGACGCTTGATAACCTATGATATTTGTATCCTTCTTTAGTATTATTATTATTGTCTTATCTTCTTTTTGTATACAATGTACGATTTCTGTTGATAAGCTCTTAGCCACAACCTCGTAAAAGTGTAACCTCAAATTATTTTTTATTTAATTTTATTAATATTACTATTCCGTATTTTTTTTTTTATTGAATTGCGTTTTAAATTTTTTTCATATTTTATATTTAAATAAAATATTGGATGGTATTTAAATATCGGATGTTTCTCCAACTCGAATGCAACCGAAGATTGTAGCGCTTAGATTGTAAACCGAAGTTGAAGAATATTTGAAGTTACCTGTTCTGCTTCCACCCTTTATTTTTTATTTTCTTCCCTTATATGTTGGGGGTCTGTTGTCTTTTTTGGGGTAGCAGTTGTCTGTCCATTTGGATGTTCCTTTGATTTTTTTTCAATAAGGAAAAAACAACGATGGACGGACAATACGCAAGTTTAACAATTACCATTGATGTTAATTAGATATATGATATGTTTCCTCATGTCAGTTAAATTTATCACATCATTAGAGATGGAAGAGAGTTACAAATTTGACGTTAATGAAGATCGTGGAGGCATATCTTATTCAGTGGCAGGGCTTAGGAAGGATTATGTGGATACTTATTCACCCCAGGGCTTATTCAGTACGAGGAGAGCTAAGAAGTGCCTGCGCAAACACCAAAAACTTCAAGCTGGTTTAAGTTAAGCTAGCTTCTGATAGGGCAAGGTTTATATTACACCGTATCAGCAATAAGTACCACCAAAACTAAAATACAGTTTGCTTTACAGCGTGCGCATCGTGCTTTGTTGAGTATATATCCGATTAATTTTGTTATAGTGTTTTCTTTTTTAGTTTTTTTTTCTTAATTACAACCATCCTTTACATATAAACCTAGGCAGTGATGTTAACGAATTCGGATGTTTCTCCAACTCGAATGCAACCGAAGATAATAGGGCTTAGATTGTAAAACGAAGTTGAAGAATATTTGGAGTTACCTGTTCTGCTTCCAATTGAGTTCAATTCACCAAATGAATTACGCGACCTTATAAAACTCCTGAAAATTAATAAAAGTTGTGACCATGACCTAATTTCTCCCATAGCTATAAAAAATGACCCAAGAAAGGGTATTCTCTGGTTAAGAAACATGTCCAATTGTTGTGTCTTGGTCACTTCCCAAAAAATTGGAAATACGAAAATGGAATGAAGTAGTTTTGAAGCAAGATAAACCACAAGAAACAGAAAACTATAGTCCAATAAGCGTATTACCAATTATAAGCAAGTTGCTGGAATCAGTAATAAAAAAGTGGCTCTCCTCGTTTTCCTTTCAAATCATTTCATTCCAGATTTCTCCACTAGGTTCCAGTACAAGTATTCAACATAACATCAACTGTCATGATTAACCGAATACATTGTACACGGCTTCGCGATGAAAAAACGTACAATCGCAACATTTTTATCGACATCCAGCAAGCGTGGAAAAAAGTCTGGCACTTTCGGCTTCAGTACAAGTTAAAAAAAATGATGTTTCTCTTTAACTATTAAAAATTCTGAATTCATTTTACATAGAATGCACCTAGTCAGCACAAGTTAACAACAATTTATCTTAGACCAGATGTGTTATGGTATGAATGAGATCATTTATCTGTATTATTATTGCCTTATAAAAGGCAGATTGTAATTATTGCACAATAAAGATTTGTTGTTTTAAAAAAAAAAAAAAAAAAAAAACCCAGACGTGTGAATGCAGGAACTCCCCAGGGCTCTGTTCTGTCACCACTTTTATTTAGCTGTGTTAACTCTGTTTGATATTAACCAGTCACCAACAACACTAATAGCTATGATCTCTGACGACAGCACCGTATTTTACTAGCATAAAGACACAGTCCCAAAAACGTTTCGCCTTGTGCCCTTCCAAAGTCCACCTGTGCTGTAACTTGAAATGATTAAAATGTAGCTGTGACGTATCAGGGAATCCATCTAGATCACCGTTAGACATTGAAGAGTCAAATCAATAAAAAATCTTTTTCAAAGGAAAATTTCACATTTTTTTTTTAATTTCAACTTAATTATGATCATAATTGACAGTACTGGAGGTGACACACGTGTCCTCTTAGATCTATTTAGATATTAGTGCTTACGTCAAAAGTGATTTTAGACTTTAGAAGCGTCTGTCCTCCTTTAACAATAAATTATTACTCCTAACTATCCTTAATAACCACAGGTAGGGTACTGCACTAGATCTGCAGATTTTAAGGTAACCCACTTAATTCACGTTGTCTTACTTGTTTCATTGATGTATCGAAAATTTCATATTACTAATTGCTATTGACACTTGTGCGCATTTTATTACACTGATTACTCATAAAGACTCATATACAAATGATGGTCTTTTCGGCCCAGAATCGTAGTTCTGACCATTCCCGCACCTGATGAAAATAAAAAAATGTTTTTTTTCAAGAAGGGTTCTTCCACTTGGAACTGACAAGAGCGTAAAAACCAATTGGTTTTAAACCCATATATATACATATCTTCTGTCTCGATCTTTTCTCTTATTCATAAAACATGTGACTGGGTCCGGCACGGAGGTTGGTTAGCGAAGCGAGCAGGAGGCAGAGTTTTTCTACTAAAAAAAAGTAAATAAAATTTTGTAATATAATCGTGAAAAACGGCCACGTAACGTTTTCTGAAATTGACAAATTTAGAATTTTGTCAATTTCAGAAAACGCCATTTATCTAACTTCAGTCACAATTTTATGACGAAATTACAGGGGCTTATAATTCCATACAGCCACTTACGAATATGTGTTTAGGCGACCCTCAGAGACTGTTTTAATATTGTTAACTGTTTAGTGGTGGGCTGCCAGAGTGGAGGGCACCAGGCCAAATGCGATTTTTATCGGTAGATAAGGGTTGAGCCTACCCTCAGCTCGTGTATGGATTAGGGCCCACCATCTTAAACACATTCACTGGCAATATTAACACACCCTATAGATCTAACACATAATTATAGGAGATATTTGACAATTTTTCGAGCGTTTTAAGTTTTAAATATCAATTGATACGTTGTTTTATGTACCTTTAAGGCTGCGTAGGTATCTGGAATATATGAACTAATACAAGTAAAATGCAATGTAAGGTTTACCCGGGTATAATGAGACCCCTCCCTAGCCTAGATGAGTTAACAAACGGCATAAATTATATATATGTATATATATACAATTTTTCCAATAAGATTTCCATCACTAGTTGATCTGAAAAGTGGTAGGATTGCCTTCTTTTTCTTTTACGATTTTTTTTTTTAATTTTATTCAATCAACGTTTAATATTTACAATGACAGAATAAATTGCCCTTATAAATAATTGGTGCCCTGCGCAATTATTGGTTATGTCCGTACCAAAGCTAGTCAATTAGATTTAGTGGCTGTCATATATGGATAGTTGAATTTGGTTGAATGATATATTTATATACAGTTTGTTTTCAACAGACAATTTCGATGGTCGTTCAGTTTGTCGTTTTATTTGTGTCCGATTCTTCTGAGTGTTTTCCATGTCAGTCACCTGTCCAGGTACATCCTAAAATAGCGTACTGGGTCAGACGTTTAGTTGTTCCGTGTTTAGTGTAAATGGTGTGCAAGTGTTGTATCGTAAAGTTGTCTGAATTTATTTGCGTGTATTAAATTGTAGTTTCCATTCGCGTGGTGTCGTTTCAATGGGTCTGTAAGTTTTGACCTATAGTTGCGTTGTTTTAACGCAAAGCACCAACACTGGGGCTCAAGATCCACAAATACACGAGGACGTGCTTTGCTGTCTGCACTCACACGGAGACATTCCTCCACTATCTCTCCTGACACAGCTACCTATTGGCCATCAGATCCCAACCGAAATCCTGATCTCCTTGACTTTTTCTTCTACAATAGTTTAGGAACACTAAACTATTCACTCAAGCGCCTCGATGACCTCTCCTCCGACCATAGCCCCTTATTATTAACCATTTCCCTAAATCCAATTCACAAACTGCCTCCTCCTTCATTCATTAGGGGCCCAGTTGACTGGGACCACTTCCGCCAGATTCTTACAGACTCTGTAGACCTAAAAGTACCTCTGAAAACATCCCAAGACCTAGATGATGCAGTGCATTCCTTCACTACTCTGATCCAGGGGTCGGCTTGGGAGGCCTCGTCACCCCATCGTCACCCAAGAATCCACAATCATAATCGTTTACCTCAGCATCTCAAAGATCTAATCAAATCCAAACGCCGCTATAGAACAGTGTGGCAAAGATCCCGGCATCCTGCTGATCGCCGCTCGTACAATCAGTACTGCCGATTGGTAAAGCGGTGATTGGCATCCTTCCGTTCTGATTCTTTCAATTCCTACCTTTCCTTTCTGTCTACCAGGGATAACTCCTTGTGGAATGTAACCAAAAATATCCTAAAGTATCAACCTGTTTCACATCCACTCCGTCGTGATGATGGGTCCTGGGCAGCCTCGGATGGGGATAGGTCGGAGGAATTTGCTCTGCATCTTACCCATACGTTCACACCTCACCTTTCTCATCAAAGCCATACTCACAGCACAACTGTGGAAGATTTCCTCACTTCACCTATTCCTCTCTCTCTTCCACCAAAAGCCATTAATCCCTCTGAGGTCAAATACCTTCTGAAAAACTTACCTTACAGAAAATCCCCTGGATATGATCTACTTACTCCTCAAATTCTCAAACAACTTCCTCCTAAAGCCATATTCTTCCTAACCTATATATATAATAGCATTATCCGAACGATGCACTTTCCTCTCCTCTGAAAACATTCCATTATTGTCCTATTCGCCAAACCCGGTAAACCACCCAAACTAACGAACTGACAGCACTTCTCCACGACAAGAACATCGACGTAGCTCTTGTTACTGAAACAAGACTTACGAGTGAACGACCATTTACTGTTCGACAGTACCAGGCTTATCGAACTAATCACACAGATGGAAGAACTCATACAGGTACCGCTGTCATTGTCCATAACACCATTTCCCATCACATAGTTCCTCTGGTAGCACATGATTTCCTTCAATCCAATGCAGTGTCAATCACTACATTCACTTTTCCCCTCACTCTAGCATCAGTGTACTGTCCTCCCAATAAATACATTTCCGATTCCCAATTCATCTTCTTTCTAGACTCCATTGGACATTGTTTCCTTGTGGGTAGGGACTTTAATGCGAAGCACCAACATTGTGGGTCAAGATCCACGAATACACGAGGACGTGTTTTACTTTCTGTACTCTCGCGGAAACATTGCTCCACTATTTCTCCTGACACAGCCACCTACCAGCCATCAGATCCCAACCGAAATCCAGATCTCCTTGACTTTTTCTTTTACGGAACACTACGGTATTTTAAGGAACACTAAACTATTCACTCACGCACCTCGATGACCTCTCCTCTGATCATAGTCCTTTATTATTAACCTTTTCCCTACACCAATTCACAAACTGCCTCCTCCTTTATTTATTAAGTCCCTGAAAACATCCCAAAACCTAGACGATGCAGTGCATTTTTAAACTGCTCTGGTCCAGAGGTCGGCTTGGGAAGCATCATCGCTTCATCGTCATCCCAAAATTCAGGATCATAATCGTTTGACTCAGCATCTCAAAGATCTAATCCAATCCAAACGCCGCTCCTGAACAGTGTGGCAAAGATCCCGGCATCCTGCTGATCACCGCTCGTACAATCAGTACTGCAGATTGGCGGCTACTGGCATCTTTCCATTCCGATTCCTTCCATTCCCACCTCTCCTCTCTGTGGGGGATGATGGGTCCTGGGGGGATTTGGATGGGGATAGGTCGAAGGAATTTCGCTCTGCGTATTACGCATACTTTCATACCTCACCTTTCTCATCAAAACCATACTCACAGCACAACTGTTAAAGATTTCCTCACTTCCCGCATTCCTATCTCTCTTCCACCAAAAGCCATTAACCCCTCTGAAGTCAAATACCTTCTGAAAAACTTACCTTACCCTAAATCCCCTGGATATGATCTCCTTACTCCTCAAATTCTCAGACAACTTCCTCCTAAAGCCACAATCGTCCTTACCTACATATATAATTGCATTATCCGAACGACGCACTTTCATCTCTTCTGGAAACATTCCATTATTGTCCTATTGGCCAAACCTGGTTAAACATCCAATGATGCCTTATTTTACCGTCCAATTAGCCTACTCCCTATACTCTCAAAAATATTTGAGAAACTCCTATTAAAACGTCTACTTCGAATTGTTGAATCCAAAAACCTTTTTCCTACACACCAGTTTGGTTTCCGTCAATGACATTCCACTGCTCCACAAGGCCTTCGCGTTGTTGATCACATCTCTTCAGCCCTTGAAACCAAAAAGTATTGCACTGCTGCTTTTGTGGACATAGCTCAATCTAAAAAGATATTTACCACAGACCCCTTTCCTAATACTATAGTCCTAACTTTCAAACCGTTTCTTCCAAGTCCGCTGTGGTTTACAATATTGTAACTACTATCTCATAAAAGCAGGAATTTCACAGGGCAGTATACTGGGTCCCATCCGCTATAACGTATACACCGCTCATGTTCTCTCTACCCCCAAAACGTTCTTGGGAATATTTTCAAATGACACTGCAGTCTTGTCATCCCACCCAGATCCCGATATAGCACTCCATAACCTTCAAAAACACCTTGATAAGATCAAGTTTTGGTGCAGCCAATGGCAGATCAAAGTTAATGAAGCAAAATGTTCCCACATTACCGTCCCCCTCTGTCGCAAGTCTTGTCCTCTGGTTTATTTTAATTCTATTCCTCTACCTGTATCCGAGACAGTACGGTACTTAGGCTTCCATCACGACAAACGACTGACTTGGAACCTACATAAGAGGCTAAAAAGACAAGAACTAAACAGACGCTTTGGACAACTGTACAGACTACTTTAAAGGACAACCCATCTCTCAATAGAAAATAAATTACTAATCTACAAAGTTATACATAAGCCAATCTGAACATATGGAATAGAGCTATGGGGGACAGCAATAAAGTCGAACATCAAGCGTATCCAATCCTTTCAATCAAAAGTCTTGAGAACACTAGTAAATGCCACTTATTACGTCAGCAACAAAACTCTTCATAACGATCTTAATATACCATCAATCCGTGAGCTCATCTCTTCCAAGTTTATGAAATCCTATAGTAGCCACTCTAACCACCCTAATCCCATAGCACAGTCATTGCACTGCACCATTCATCCCCATAATCCTCCTCGGAGACTGAAATGGCAGTGGCCTCGTGATCTGATATAAATGCGTGACTGTGGGAGACCTGGCAATTGCCCGTTTCTCCAATCATGTCCTGAGCGTCTGTGGCTCTCGCGGTCTTGATCAGCCTCCACTGGCTCGTATTCGGTGAACGCGGCTGACGGAGGAGCCTAGGGGACTTCTCGAAACTCCGCTTCCTCTTTCTTAGGCGAGGGAGGTGACAAACATAAGCATTTGGGAGGCCTTTGGGCTGTCTGTAAATATTGTATGAATGAGCGAGTGAATGATGAATTGTAAATATGGTATGAAAGAGAACATTTATCTGAATTACTTATTGCCTAATAAGGCAGATTGTAATTTAAGCACAATAAAGAAGCTAAAAATAAATAAATAAAGATGTACCGCCCTGTCTTTATAGCAATTAAAAATAACTTGCAAGTCAAAAATAAAAGTTTCTTATTAATATAAAATTAATAATATAGATGGTTCTGTGGTGACAATAGGCTGTAGTTTTTTGTTATGAGGACTGTCACACATAAATTCGTTCTCAATATCTTATAATTTATGCGTTTTGATAATTTTCATCATCAACTAGATCTAGAAAACAAATAATGCCTGCTTTTTTTTTAAATTTTTAATAGTCTAAAGATCATTAAAACGTGAAAAAAAATATTAATTTATATTTATCAAAATATTTGTCGAGTTTATTCATTTGAACAATTTATGTATGTAGTAAGTAGAAGCATCTTAATTTTTTTTTCCTTTTGATCTGCAACTTATAAAAATACATACCTGATTAAATAGGTAATAACACATTGTAGGATTTGTAATTAAAATCAGCAATAGAATCTTAACTCGCAAAACTGTTCACACGAATAATTTAATAAGGCTACCTTCAGTTTAAGAAGACACATAAAGGGGACTGGTATTAAAATTTTGTTTATTCTAAGGTTGACAAACTTGTCGATGTTGTTGTTTGAATGGATTAGTAAACACTACTTTGGTGTGAACTTATTTATAAGTAACTTCATAAATATTTCCGGCAATCATAATATTTCTTTTTGCATTCTATCGGTGTCATACTTAAATAAATGCCGATTTGATGTCAATTCTTATAATCATAAACATTATGCCTGCAGTTACTATTTAATATTCAATCAGATATAGATAATTACATCCGGCTGAGTGGAGCGTTGCCTGTTTACATTGTTAATTAATTGCCATCGGACCACCTAGTTATTATTTATGAATCATAATTATGTTTGTCTAATAATTACACCGTTTATATTACATCAGTTTTATTATGCCCCTTCATTGTTCATGCCTCATAAGTTTTTTTTACAATTCGAATGCGTGCACCTTTGTAGTTTCTATAATTTGTCTTGCCTCATTAAAAATTCATTAGGGTCAACCCAGAACACTAAGGTTTTCATCCATGTGTCAGTATGTTTCATTCATTCAAGCTACATATGTGCTATTCGTACGGTCTTACATTTGATATAAGGAAGACTTGAAAACGTATGTAAATGAATTCTCTCCATTTAAAATAAGCGTCATTAATTAAGCAAGTGGATGGTTTTAACAAAAATATTCTGTAATCAGCTTTAGAACATTGTCAAACTAAAAAAGTCGTGTTTGTTGGCCAACAACAAGTCATTTGCGTTTTGGTTTTTTTAACCAATAATTAGGGATACAAAATTTATAGCAAATTGTCAATGTGTCGTGTCCACTTCAGCTGTGTTTTTTTTTATAGTAGACGGTGGTTACATTTGAGGCCCCTAAGAGACCAGTGAAGAATTATGCAGAGTTATTAATAGATTAGTTAGTAATTAAATAATAAAGATGTTGACGTCAACGTTAATAACATGCATTATTAAGGATTTTATTAACTATAATCACGGAAGTCATTGAAGAACTGGCAAAAAGAGACACTCTTTTTTAATATTTACAAAGCTGGAAAAACTCTTAGTCTCTCCAAAAATCTTTTATTTATTAAAATCAAACACAATACATGTAAAAAAAAAATCTAAATATTTAATTATCAAAGAATAAAACAACAGAATGATATTGTATTTTCAAATCATTGTTCCACTTCTCCATTATTGTTAATGGAGTTGTTTATTGTCTTTGCCAATATTGTTTTCCTTATCAGTATAATAATCGTTTACAAAAATACGGTTGTCTATCCAACATAAAAAGAAGCATTGCTATGTTGAAGGAACAACAATAAACCTTTTTCCCCTATTCAGTGAATGACATTTTTGAGAACTAGAATAAAAAAATGCACTTTTTTTTTTTTTATTAAATACGATTCCTCTATGATGACCGGGAGTGAAATTAAATTATTATTTTTTAATAACCTGGAAGAAGAGAAGCATAAACGGAAAGTGGTGGATTTAATAAAAAATGGTAGCAATTGTCTTTTTCCTTTGCAGCCCGCGGTGCATTGTCAGGCACAGGTGCTAGTGTATATGAAATAAGTTGTGTAACACCGGAGTGTAGAAGAGCAAGAGAAAATGCATTTTAATATCTGCATCCGGCAGGTGTTACCGGGGTTTCTCTTATATTCATTGTTTGCTAGGTATATTACTATAGTAATATATATTGTATATTACTATTTTAAATATGGCAAAATATCAGGACCTGCCTCCGGTAGCTGTTTTGTTTTGAGATTTTAACTGCCTGTTTTATTGTCCAAGGAGGCTGTTTAGGTGTCATACATGTAATTTACGTGTATTACTTTAAACATTCATCTTTCAACTAGACCCTGCTCTTTCAAGCTGTAATACCCAATCGATAAATCTGCTTCCTAAGACCTTACCGGTTATTTATCTCCCCAAGCTAAGAATTCACAATTATTATTATTCATATTATAATTCATTTTTTATTCCTAATTTATCCTAATAAGATCCCATTTTAAAAGAAGCCGGGAATCGTTTACGCTATTTTCCTCCTTCAAATAATTCTCGCATTTTCTTAATTGTAATTTTCAGGGAAAGTAATTCACCTCTACTCATTTTTGTTTAGTGTTTCAATCATATCCTGTTCACTCACTGTAGTAATCACATATGTACAAAGGTCCTGTATTATTTATAAGCTAATCAAATTAGTGTAATATTATAAATAGTTTTTTAGCTAGACATAATTATTTTTACATTCTTGTTATTTTAGGGGACAATGTTCCAGAATAAAGAGATTAATAACATGCATTTATTCTAGTTTTATCCAGAACAGTATACAATAGTGTGCCGACATCACCAATAGATGCTTCCTTGAATTGACAAATAAACTCAAGCACTCCTAGGTAATCCCTTAAGTATTTATAAAATACTGTAAAAAATAGCTGTTCAAGTCAACATGACACTAGGCAATGTGCCAAAACGCTTCCAGTCACTAAGGCTAAAATAATAATAATTTCAAGTTACCCATTTTCTTGCCCTCGTTGTTTGCTTTTCAAGACAACAACCATCGGTGACGGATTAATATTTACAGTATAGTTGTTCAGTTTTTATAAAGATTATTTACATACATTTTTAATCTCGTACTAAAAAGGTTACGATCCACTATTGATTTTTTGTTTATTTGGATATCGTAGATATTTAACTTTTTTTAAAGGCTTTATATCATTTACCACAATGATGTATTTTTTAAATTTCAAAGTTTAATTGGCTGACCATGTTACAGTTACCATCTCACTCACACAATCCCTGTCCGAAAACATACGGGCCAACTACACTCCCTGCTTAATCTGATGTTTAGTGGGAGGGTAGTAGCCAGTCGCCTTAACTACCTGTACTGTGTTACAAGGCTGTAGCACTGGTTTCAATGGTCATGGTTGAAGCGAAGTTTTTTTTGGATTTTTTTAAATAACTGTCTTGGACACTTTAAAATCTATTTGTATTGTCTGTTAGCTTTCAATTACCTTGATTTCGTTTACTTATGTTTCAAATAATTCAATTTCGATTATAATTGATAGTCAGAAAATGTTTATCTAATCAGAAACAGCCGAACTACTGATCCATGGATATGATAGGATATTCAGTAAAATTACAGTAAGTTTTTTAAATAAAAGGATAGAAGTTTTCTTGTTGAGTCGAAGAATAGAAAAAAACCCATAATTTAATACAACGAAAGATGATACTCATTTCACTTAGACCGTTCGGAGTTGCTCTACTTAAGAAATGGGACGATGAAAAAATCTGTTCCTATTTCTTTTATTAAATTGAAACTGGAAGGACGAATCGAACAATCGAAAAGGACAGTACAATGAGAGAGAGGTGGGAGTGGCGTGCTGCAGTTGCCCTATATTCCAACTGATCCTTGGATTTTACTGAAGGTAAGTGGGGTTTTGGTTTGATTCTGCCCTAAGCCGCTCCGGGCCGGCCCTGTATTGTCGACTTAGTTTGCAGTTACACGGCCAGCCCACCCTCTCTGAGCCCTTATGAAGTCGCAGTAAATAACAGAGGCGTAGAAGGAGTTTATGTCGGTATCATATCACTCGTTCGTATATTTACCCACTCACAGAGGGATCCCGCCGTAAGCTGGTTGGCGTATTTTATTGATTCGCCTACCCGGATGAATCGGGATCCGCTGATATTTGTCAAAGGGATAACCGCGGTGGAGGACTTATCGGATTTCCCTTGAAGGGTGTCTTGGTTGATACAGTAGTTCGACTGTATATCTGCCAATCCGGAAAAAGCAACACAGCTTTTTAACTTCATCACTTCTTATCAATAACCCCATTTATTTGTAGATAATAGTTCTCCCACGAGAGTTATACTAGTCTGGATTTGAGAGAAACTGCTGGTTGATACTACCTACTGTATTTGTCCCAAACGTACGTAACATAGACAGTGCATATGCAGGAGCAATGTAGCCATTACATGACTATTATATTTAATAAAAATAAATAAGCTCCATTTTAAAATAAAAAAAAAAAAACGGAAAGCGCTTGACTTCCATGTTGAAAGTTCTGCATTCGAAATCTCAATTTTCCTTTAAGTTCTCAAAAGGCACAAGCGATACTAAATGACCAGATGTCCGAAATTCTACAACTAAGACCTCTTCTTGAAGTCCTTGAATCCATCTCTTTCCAAGTTGACATCTCCTCATTCCTTCAGGTTCCCAATCCAAAAATTTCTAGTCCCACTTCATGCTGTCGCATCCTCAGTCAGTAGCCCTGCGACCATCTCTGTTTTTTTTTATCAGTGACGTCTTCGGAACAACTATTGTCTCCGTGAGAACCTAATTTCTGATGTTATTAAGTCCCCACAATCGGTTCCTCTAATAGCCCGTCTCGGTTCCACCCCTCTTACACATGAATTTGTCAGTGGGTCCATGTTCCATGTTTATGATGCAATTACTTCCCAGTCAGTCTCTTCTTTTAAAATGCTCGTGGTTTATATGACATTGCTAGATCATTTCATGATAAAGTTTTATAAATGGACAGATCAGACATATCTAACTAAGCTCTAGAAGAAACGTACTCAACTTGGCTTTAAAAACCGTTGTTTGTCCAGAATATGAAAGGTGATGGTGAACAAATGGTGGAACGTGTTAACACTAGCGCTTTAAAAAAATTATAAATGTGCAACTAGGAATTGGAAAGCTGCGAGAGGGATACTAAGTCGGATACCACCCGTGTAATGCCGTCAACTGCCGGAAAACAGTCAACGGATCTTCCAACAAAGAGAACCGCTGGAGGGATTTGCGATTAGTACCTCGTCATCAACCTTAACAGCTCTTGTGATACCACTCTCTACGTGCTCAGAAGATGTTGGAGACCATTATAGTTAATGAAGCCAACTAGGTCTCACCCACCGTAAGAAGTGGTGAACAAATAACCAATGTTAAGTCTTTTTTCAGCTTAGGTCTTGTATGAAGTCTGTTTTTTAGAGATCCTCTAGCAATGCTAGTTGAAGTATTAAATATGACCCTAATTTTAAAATTATTATTCTTAGAGTAAAAATCCCCATGATGCAGAATCACATAAGAAGAATGTGACGTAATGCTAGACAGTCCTAGTTGATTCAAGTCAGTCAAGAAATAGTCATACTTTGATTTAAGCAGCAGATTCTTGTCCATCATGATCTTGAGAGTCTTGAGCTGCAGGACCGTTAACCATTTCCATTCATACCGCCGGGGACTCCTTAAATGGCAATACCCCATAAAGTCCCCACTCGTCTTGAGAAAGTGTTCCTCACAGAGGTCTGATCGAGTCTATATGATTGCAGGAGCAACGTCTTCGGTTTCCCAAAACTTGGTAATTATATCATCTTAAATAGAAAGCTCAGTCGAGCAGTGACAATGGATCGAAGGCCATTCTTTATCGCAACCAACGCAAATTAGGTGGAAATGGCTTCATAATTTTCATCTATCCTAACAGGACGTCCAGTCAAGATCTTCATGAAACGAGCGCCTTCTCATAGGAAGTCGATTTGCTTAGGTTTCCAGTATCTGGGATCAGCTATGAGACTAATATGATTATTATTATGTTCCACTTGTATAAGGGATGAAGCAGGTAATGGACTAGTTATTCCCACAGTTATGACCACCAGAGGTTTGACCTTTCAATTATGCTCTGGGTAAACTCTAGAATTTATAGTACAGCTAAGTTGTCCTTTGACTTCAGGCAAAGGAGTTTCACCTGCGCCAAGGGGCTTATGATGACTTTGACACCAGTTAAGTCCCAGGCGAACGAACAGTCCACGAAGATGCGAATCAGTTGGGAGTCACCATCCTTAGCCAGAATCCCATATAGCACTACTATCCATCCCCCCCATTCACTATTCTACTAAATATATTCATGAACATTGAAAATGTCAACATATCCGGTTCAAAGCTTATTAATGTAATACCCCATAAATGCAATGTTTTTAATTAAAAATATTGTTACACTTGCCAGAGTAACTTTTATGGGATTATATCAACATCGAAATGTTATATTATAGTCCATTCAAAGACTAGAACTTATTTAAAACTGAAATTAGGTTATGTTACATTAACTTAAATCTGAAGGTAGCACCGTCTTATTAACATTTCAAATTGGTGGGATCATTTATAGGATATTATTGGTTTTAAAAACCAGCCCGTTTTTTTCAGCTGAACTATAGTGAGCCCACTGTTCATGATAGAGATATCAAATGTTACACGAAGGTCTCGTTTAATAATGGAAATATGCATCTCCAATAAACGTAAGTTAATTAGATGAAAATTACATAATTTAGTAAGGTATAAAACTAAAGCTATGGATGTCCCGATTCACAATATGTCACTTTCACTTTGTTTTATTTTGAGCTGCCTTATGATCTTATTCGCAACTCAACTAGTGGGAATTTTATAGAAATATTTTTCAGGGAAATTAACACCCAAAGGGTGCTAGAAATAAAATTAACTACTTGCAAAATAGTTAATATATCTAATAGCTAGGGGATGTATTTATTTTTATCACTATCGGGGCAACGATTATTATGCTAAGTATCGTTATTCTAAAACATTGGTTCATTGGTGGCGACCACTCGTTGACGATTGACCTCCAATTATGGGTCTCAACCCATGTACATCAAGCTCTGTACAGGAAAAAAAAGAGATATCGGACATATGTAACACAGTTATAATGATAAATCTTAAAAATGAAAATTACTATTTTTTAATTTATGAAATAAATTATAAAATATAATAAGACAAAATGAATGAATGAAAAATTGAATTTTTGTAGAAATTATATCTCAAATATAAGATAAAATTAATTTTTAAAATATCAACAATCATGAGTCATCTAGCAATTTGGTCGATCTCAAGTTGATAGTACGCCTTGTAGTGTTGAAAACTTCCGCACTAAATCAGCTATTTGATAAATATCTATTTAAAAGTTATGACGAATTTATTTGTAATAAAAACATAATATATTTGAGCATATTGATAATGGTTACCTATTGACACTATCAATAAAACCGTTCTCGCAAACAGTCAGAAACACCTGAATCTGTGATGAAATCCTCTTCAATTGTTTTTTACAACTTTCTAGTGCATTCAAACAGGCAGACGTAAGGGAACCCTTAGAACTGGGCGAATAAATTCCGTGTGCTTAAGCGCTTGTGCTTAAAGCTTGGGCCTATTTGGAAAAGCATTTAATTCAGCATAACGAAATGCATAGACCCGGTAATGCATAGCTGCGGATATTGGCCGATAGCCAATCTATGATCTATGACGTTATTATTTTGTCATGAGAGCCGACTGGAAAACATGCTTTGGCCGGAGTCTCGAGGGGACCGCATCGTTGAAAACGTGTCGGTCCCATACAATGGGTGGTCACAAATCTTCAAGATGTTGGAAGCCGTAACAAATTAGATGCCGTTCCCAATCTTCGATATTGAGAGAGATAAAATTTGTTTGAGAGACTACGATAAATGGGCCTTATCCATTAGCATTGGTTTATTAAGCAAGTCTAACTTTTTCTAAGCATACCAACAACATTAAATCGAAGGTATTCAGTACTATACCCAAAGTATCCCACTATTTGAACAAAGAACTTAATTCAACAAGGTATTAAATTCGATAAGTTGAGATGTCACTCCATTGAAGAAACACTTATTATATATATATATAATATAAATATTATGAGAATATTTATTTTTAGCTAAACAACTACAACGTGAATTTATACAAAAAGGTTTTATTAATTTGATGATGCCTTGTTGATCATAAATTTTATAATGTATGGGATATTTTTCTATTTTTTCAAATTATTCGCAATCTATTATTAAAACATACCAATAGCTTTATATTAAAGATTATCACATTATTGATAATTGTAGTACTGGTGATGACTGTTTGACATCCGAAATAGCTTTGCCAAAATTTGTGGAAAGACAAGTCGTTGTATTTGTTATCTTTATAACACCACAACCTATACACAACTCATGATATAACAATTGATATTAAAAAGAATAAATAAATAGTTTTAAACATCTTCCTGACAGATAGTAAATGATAATGGATCACAGTGGTTTGAAAAAGAAATTTTATACAAAAGATTAAGTATGTCGTAATATCGACAATAAATGAATTTCACGAGACACGTACATTCTCTCAAATCTGACTTCACATACTGTGACTGAAAACGGATTTTTGTCTCTTGTAAACCAAGCACAATTGTTTGGTAACTTTTTTTTTTTTTTGGTACAGCTCAGAAGAAATTTATTATTTAAAGTTATGATTTTTTGCTGGTGGTAAAGGACAAATGAAATACGGCAACGCAAAAAGATATGTTTTAGATGTCACAATAAACAAAGCTGATATTCAGGAAATAAAATGGTTTAACAAACAATATTGTTGACAAAGTGAAATTGAGTTGATAATTGATGCAACAAAATTTTAGTTGGTTAAAACTGAAAATAGTGAGGCCATCGATTGGGTCAAAGTTCTCATGCTTGAAGTGTACTCGAATCCCTTTTTCGTTCTACGTATATTAATTTTCTATGAAGCCTAATAGAGAGAGGGAAAGATATTCATTGGAAACTCATAACATACATTTATGTGTGTATTTATGATAAATACTGACTGAATACATCATTCATTTTCTTATTATTATCTTTTACAATAGATAGATAGTTGAATAATTCAAATTTGAAGGAAAAAACAATAATAAATAACCTCCATCGAATTAATAATATACAATAAAAGACTATATTTTATAGGCTTAATATTCCCTGATATAGTATATTATATAGTTGGGGTTACCATATAATAAATATTTACATAATGCAAGATATTATTATATGTTTTATGAATTTTCATGGTAGAGTCTTATTTTGTTAATTAAAGAGTTTACTGAGTGGGGAAATTTCTTGAGAAAATAAAAATTATAAATGTTTAATATACAGTTGTCATTTGTAATTCTTAGTGCATATTTGAATTTTTTAATGTATTGGTCTATGTTCCCATCTTTACTTAAACAGAAAACCCCTGTAGACGTGATGTTTTTTGTAATTAGTAATAAGTGATACGAACCGGACATGAGTTTGAGTTTATTTTTAGTATTTAAACTTAATTCTTTGTTGAAATACTTTGGACACTTTGGCCATATTATTGAATACCTTCGATTTAATGTTGTCGGTATACTCAAAAAAGATTAGACCTGCTAATAGAAAATTTTTAGCTCAATATGGAAAAAGCAGCATAAAATAAATTATTATGAAAGAATCATCCATGCTTGGGTTTTAGCTGATATGTACCGGTCCTCAGCAGGTACTTGGCAAGGTACAACGGAGTGATAAGGGTTGAACGACCAGCTGTGAGCTAACGGATGTACTTGATGATATAGCGCCTGAAACTGATCAAACAGTCCCTTGGTCTTGGTCAGCGGCTGACTCTAGAGCTTCCAATGTCAATAGACCTTACACCGCACTGGCCTACATTGCCTCCTCATATTTATATTGCCAATGAAACAAATAATAAACCCCATTACCTTCATTATGTATTCGCTTGTGAAGAGCTCGGTTCTTGCCGTTGTTGGTAGATTGAGTGACTTGGGTAATACTCATTCATTTCCAGGAGGATAATTGAACCCTTGCTACCCCCCCCCCCAAAAAAAAACGAAGTCCATAGGGGAGCCAGGAATCGTTCCGCAATTATAATTCAACTTTAATAACATGACAATATAACATAACATTACATAGCATTAATGACAATTAGCATACCTTGTTATTTTTATTTATAAATGTGAATGTTTCACGCTGGCAGGAAAGTAGTCTGTATAATATAATATACAAATTATGATAACATTACAATCTAATAAATATTCTCATTCATATCATATTTACAATTTGCATTCACTCGCTCAATACGGTATACAAAAACAGCCCAAAGACCTCCCAAATCCACATGATTGTCACATCCCTGGCATGCGAAAGAGGAAGTGAATATACTAGTTTCTGATTGGCTGCTGGCTCTCACGCATTTTCACTTTAATATAACTGGTGAACCAAGCGTCAGTTATATTTACAGTTCTTAATAATAAATAAGCTGTTTGAACCCTTCCTTCTTTCCTGATTCCTCATAAGTTGCGTCTCAGCCCTTTTTACCATTTTCTTTCTCAAATTTAATGTGTTTTCGACACTTTCCTTTATTGTTACTGTAGATAATATATTTATCATATTAAATACAATAACGGAAAAATAAACAAAGTATAATTTCGCCAACGATTTGTATGGACAGTACGAATTGAATGTTCTTCCCGATTCCAGTAGATTTCGTTTTCATCAATATTTTAGCTACTCGCTCTTGGTTAAATGAGTATTAAGACAATTTATTTACCTCTCGTATAAACCAAAATCCTACCGTAGATATTCAATATCGTCAATCTCGGGATGTCCCCCCATCCCCACACCTGGACGAAAGTGGAGCCTCTTACTTAGAGCTTGACAACTATAATCATTAGGCGATCCTAACTTTGATTCCAACACCAGCAAACATTCATTTTTCAAGCTGAGAACCTTTCGATGCCTGCGTAAAGCACACTCCAATCAACTGTGATTGGAAATTTGAGTTATTAATTTGGTTAGGCCATTAGGTAGGGATGGACATCCTTCAATTATCAAGTGTAGTTGCTATGGTTCCACCCCTCCTCCTCCTGAACATTGATTGTAGTGATATTTCGGACTTATGCTTGAATTGCGGGAACAGGAAATTATGGCGGGCGAACTAAGAATTTATGTCAGGCATGAAGGCGGGTCCAATCAACTCCACGCCATTTCCAGACCTCAATTCTAATTGCGTAAAACTAATACTGTGCAAATGGTTTAATTAATTTTTGGCTAAATCGCCTGCTTAGGCCCTAGCAAATAGAATGGATATGAGAAAAAAAGTGGAATCAAGGAAAAACCATTCCCTTAAAAGTAATTATTACCCTCAAAGGGGTGAAAAAAAAACAAAAAAATGAAAAGTCGGTAACACATTTTTCCCCTTTTTTTTCCTGGTAGGGATTTTAATATTTCAAGTGAGGCATTCACGAAGGATTTTACTTAACTGCAAAGCTTTTCTAGTTTAGCGGATAAATCTTGATTTAGATTTTATTCACATTTGTTTTCCATTCTGATTACCTACACTTCATGGAATTCTCTTCTCTGTCAAGCTTCAGTCTCTATTGAATATGATTAAAAAAATAACGTTGATCCGTTCAATAATTTAATGTTCTCTAAACATGTAATAACATTTGAAACTTAATGTAATAATCGGATAGTAGAGCTGAAAGGGTTATTGGAAAGTGAACTGTATGATTGATATAGGGTATTGAACGGGTATGCTAAATTTCTTTGATAAGAGAAAACAAAATATGACCGTAAAAGGAAAAAGGCCAAAAAGGTGTACAATTAGATTCTTAATTTGACAGCTAAAATAATAAATATATGTTGATTTATATTACCATCCCTCCATCAAAACGATTTTATCGGGATTTATCTAAGCAAATCATCCATACAATCTAACCTGAAGGGTTTTCTGAGTGAATAATATAGGCTGTGTTTAATGAAATAGTTAATGATACATAGATAAATCTTAATGAAAAAATAGTACATACAATTTTTTACAGCTGCGTACATCAATACATAAATCCAAGATTTAACCAACGTAGTATGAATCTTTGACGTGGAATGTTTATTAATGACAAACTATGACTGAATTCTTGACTGGAGACAAACCTGCCTGGTCTTCCGATGCGACTGCTTGTAACAAGCCGACTCCGAGTCCAGTCTGATAGAGAGGACTCCAGTTGAGGAAGCATGCTTGTTCCTATATCGAAACTTCTCCTTTTAATCTTTTGTTTCGGGGTGGCCATAAAAAATGACATTGGGCCTCGGGTGTCTATCGCTTTTAGGGAATCGTTTTATTACTCTATTCTGGTCTGGTTCAAAAAAACAATGAAAAATTCTTTTTATTTTTTACAAGATATAGGGATATTTTCGGAAATGGTAGTTCTATCCAGTTAAAACCATAAAAAGTTGCCTTGGCCTGAGGTTCGTCCGACTTTGATCTTCTTCTTAATATATTCCAATTTAAAGATATCATCATCATCCTTTCAGATTAATATATCACTCAATGTAATATCACGAGATGAAGGGTTGATTAGCAACCACAGGGTTGATATCCCATAGGATATGCATGTAATGTAATTTCAACTATTCTTGAACTTGAATTTAGTGGGAAAGTATTAAAATATTCCTCGCTTTTGGATGGGATTGCTTCCTCGTTCCTCCAACTAATCAATTATTGGTGGTCAATTGTGTGAAGTAAATGTACCAAAAGAACTTACATATAACTTTTCTTTGCTGGCGGCCATGTCTTGTCATATGGCTTCTCTCTCTATGAACCAGAGACCCCCTCCACTCACTCATCTTACAAATGCGTAACTGAAAATGAAGTAAACAGGAGAAGAAATCTCTTATGAGAGATGGGGATTGTAGTCTATTGGATTAGTATCTTGATAAAACACTAATATTCTCAGAACTCAAGCGCCATACCACCATATTTGACCTGTTGTTTTTCTTAGTTTTGAACGAGATAGCGGAGATGGCATCGCCATCTTAAATGCTGCTTAAAGATTCTGAATATTTTTTATTTTTATTTTTTTGATATATTTCATTCTTGTTCTGTAATTATTATTTTCTATAAAAAGGAAATATGTTCATTGAGCGCATATATTTTACCAACTCGCTATTTCTTGAAAGACGCTTTAGAGCGAAACTGGTCATATCAACCAAAAGTCCACCTTATTCAGTCTCCTCCAATTGGAATATTTCCGTGTCCTTGACTCAAAATCTCGTCTATCCAACTCTGTTTTCCATCTGGTTGGAACATCCAACCTGAGAGATTCCGTTCCACAAACTATCGACCAACCACCTTTACTTACAATATTTATATAATACTTTTCAAAGTTCTTTCTGACAACCCAAACCTAGCCAAGCAGCAGTCCGTGTGAAAAAAAAACCCTTCGAAATGCAAAGTTGAAAAAAATATTGGATCGGCCTCAGACATGTTCTCACTATCATCCTCGTTTGGATCCATAATGTATGCAATTTCTGAGCCTAATAGTATTTTAACTCATAAACACGAGAACGAATCTCTTACGGTAAAATAATAATAATTGTACTGAAATTAATTAAAAAACCATGGTTGTTAAACCCAAATCAAGAAAATGATGGAGTATATGCGGGAATCAATCAATGGTCCTAGTGGTTTGCATTTCCTAAATCAGAATGTCTATTTTTATTATTTTGTTACTTTATTTGGTCTTACTTTGCGAATATCCTTTATATTTATGGCATCCTGTTTTGTCAGGCTAGACATCTGTATTTCGTTTTTTACTATTCTCAATAAGCTACTGTCAGAATCAAGAAATTTCATTAATCACGCCAAGTCTTATGATTTGAGCTTAGCGACTGTAATAAAATGTGAATTTAGTATGAAATTATAAGTAAAAAGATTAAAATGGGTTATTGAAGCCCATTAAAAGATCAAGATATGCTAAGATGGTGGTTATTTTTGTGCTCTTGCCAATGCTGTAGACCCAAGAGGAGGAGAGGTGAGTAGATCCTCGCCTGATAGGAGACATCAGTATCATGAACGAGGGAGATGCATACATCTATATCTAAGGTTGAGGGAGCGCCCAGACTCCATCTACCCTCCAACCTCTGCCTCAATTAATATATTTGCCATCGCTAAGGAATCCCCTAGGTCGAACTGACTGTGACATATGTAGGTCTTCTAGATATTTGCTACCGATGCTGAAGATTATTTTCTTTTTGAACCTATGTGACCATGTGAGGGAATGTGACTTCACTATATATCTTTGTCCTTTGTAACACATAATAATAATTATAAACAGTCTAGAGTGGTTAATCCAAAAATCTTTTACCTCAACTGTAACAAATTGCATTCTTCAAAATACATTTTTTTTTTCCAAAAAAAGAAAACCTATATTCCAGAAAAAACATGCTATCTACTCTAATAGAACAATGGGTATTTGGCATACCATATCATCCATCGTGTCATTCATACCATACGTAAAATATTGCATTCAATTTCTCATTCATGCATCATTTACAGTACATACGTACACACAAAATAAAGGAACACTCCCAAATCACCTACGAGAGTGTCACCTCTACAATAAAAGAGAAGAAAGCAACGATACGGGAGATCCCGCGAGCTGCTCCTGGAGCCACATTACTGTTGGGTTAATACACAGCATAGTGAGAGCAGTACATAGTGAGAGCAGTACATAGTGAGAGCTGTACATAGTGAGAGCAGTACATAGTGAGAGCTGTACATAGTGAGAGCGACCTTGGGAGCCACAGAAGCTCCGGACATAATATGAGAAAACTTGACTACTAAAACTATTGGACATCTCAAGGACATTGCTGCTTTAATCAAACAGTATTATAGAGATAAGTATAATAGAGATTGATAACGATCTGACAGAGGGAATGCGTTCAAGGATAGTAGCAGGGTTTACCATTCATAGAAGAACCAGTAATAATAAAATAAAACGAATCGTATTATAAAATATATAGTTTTGAGGGTTAATATAAATAAAAGACTTCCTAAAGTTCAATAAAGTCAACCTTGAATCGGCTGAAAAATCGTCCCTACTCGTGGTTCTATGTAATTTTATTTTTCTTGATTCAAAAATAAATTTGAATAGCCTCAAAGGAACCGCTCGTTCTCCCAAATAAGTGAGCATATAATTTATTCAACATAAAACATACTCTATCTATACTGTAGAATATCATCTGTATTTTACTCCAGGAACCCCCCCCCCCAAATCACCACTACAGTAAAATAAAAGAAAGCAGAGATAAGCGAGATCCCGCCAGCTGCTCCTGCAGTCACATTACTGCTGGGTATTAGCAGTATATAGTGGGAGAAGGCGTGAGAGCCACAGATGCTCTGGAGTAATCGGAGAGTACTGGACTACTAAAACTATTGGAGATCTCAAGGAGGCAAACATTCAATAGGTAGGTTTGCTTCCATTTTCGGGGTTCATTAGAACAAGTCTTGACTTAAGTCTTGTGTGTTTATTGTAGCTTAAGCCAATCTTAACTCACTGACTTGACTTGCATTTGTTAGTAGTCGGTTGACAGTAATACCACCCATAAAGGTAAGATCAGTGGTCAACTATACATGGCAATACCATAACCCGAACTGCAAATAATCATATACTAAATATTAGAAATATAAAATACAATTCTCAATGTATTAATCAATATATAAGGAACTGTTTGGAGGAAAACATCACCCGCATATTTTGATGATTGTAAAACATGGATGAATGTAAAATCATGGGTACGCGTCAAAATCATCTGAAGATAGTATAGTATATTGTCACCAAATCTGAGCACAGCATCTTGCACAAAGCATCATTGCTCTAACCCTTTAGATTGCATCAATATATCCCCTAAATTATTGCTTAGTATCCAATTAGTGACAAATGCACACCCATGTAACGTGCAATCGATTATATGCTTTGCTGAGGGTTTCACTAGATTCTTCAACCCTAAATATTGCGTTAGTGCCCGTGTATGTATTTCAGTTCATGTATTTTTCAGAAATAGACAGAAAGAAACATAGTATATATCTGTACCTCGGAGGGATACAACACTATGTCCATTTTCATAACTTTACAGGAGAGGAGTTTTAATTTTTTTTTCAACAAAAAGTGTTTGTATTGGCACAGCTATTTATTGAGATGTTGAAACAATATTTTACCAGAACATTCTATTTATTGTTATTTACATCATGCAGTTGTTATAAAATGAAAAAATACCTTTTTTACGGGTTTTTTTCACTTGGACAAAAAAATGGCATAGTGTTGTATCCCTCCGAGGTACAGATATATACTTTCAATAAATTTATATGAATGGGTTTATATTTGGCCTGCATGATAAAGAGAGGATTTTCAAGCAGATACCACAACAAAAACATTTTTCCTAATTAAGTATTTATTGGCTTTTGATTTGGTATTTTCCAAATTATCTTTAAATTGTCCTACTCGCGTTTGAGGGCCTTCTTGACAGTAAATTAATTCGTATTGATGTGTGTTATTGTGTATATTATGTTCTTGAAAAAAGTGATGTAGCCACCTGAATTTGTAGTTTTTTCATTTATTTTCAGTGACGTTTTACATAGAATAGTCTGAAAGACTGTAAACAAAACTCAACAAGGTGTTTGAGGGAAGAAACAAAATACAATAATAAAATAGTAAATACAGTGGTAGAACTAAAAAGACAGTATGAAACGACTATTGCACAGAAAACGAACTTCAGCCATGTTTTCTATACTGGGAGATGGCCAGAGAAAAATATACCTTACTGGACGACTTCATACACAATTAGAAGGATTGAAGAGGCTGCCTTAACAAGACTCCGGATTTGCCATAGACCATGCACCAACCCTATGCATATGGGAGGAATCTGGAGCCTACTCTCACACAAGCTACTACACAACATGGCACAATGCACCGTAGTCCCTAAAGCCAGGACTAAATGGGATATACCAAGCACATTACAAGGAAACCTATCCTCGAAGTATACATATGTCATTTCGAAGGGTCCCTGCAATTCTGAATCCTCAGCGAGGCAACCAATGCTCCCTTCTTTATCAACAACTCATTCGTTCAAGATCTAGCCTCCTCCCACTACTATATCTTCCATTCCCGTCCCCCTGGACAGCCTAATCCGCACGTCAATGCTTTATGCTCCAATCTCATCCCCGGCAACCCAGAGCGACGCCACATTTTTTTTTTTTTTTTTAAATGAGCTCTTTCTTGACTACTCAAGTTACTAGTGGTTTTGGAAAATTAGCCTTTTCCCCAAAAAGAGTAACACTACGGTACAAGCTGAAGTTCTATAGGCACTGCTTAAAATACTGCTGTTTTTTGTTTCTTGTAAATTTTAAAAAATTGGATTGAATTGAATACCCTCTAATGAGTAATTATTCTTGTGTCAGTAAATGCGGAAAAATAATAAATAAATGAAGTCTGAATGCATTGGGTAACACGAATTATACTTCTCATAGTGAGCAAAGGCATTCAATGTACGCAGATGAGCATGAAAATCGTTTGTGAATGCACATTCAAGAAACTACTCCTATAATACCACTATAGAAAGTGAACTCTAGCAGTACTCTCCCCCTTTGAAAATCAAAAATATTCCCAGCTCAATCTCCTCCTTTGAAAGTGTGTAAGCCAATGAGAACCAGACGTGTGCCGATTGCAACACAAAGTCCTCTGATGTTTACTCTTTCCATATCTGCTCCCATCGCGGAATTGATTTGGTTGTAACTCATTGAGCGACTATAGTCTATTGTGGATGTTCAGATGAAGAAACAAATATAAGTAGACTGTGGATTTTCGTCAATATATAGCGTATTGACTGGCATTGCCGTTTTATTCTTAGCTACGTAAGGATGTTTTCTTACAACTCGTGATAAAAATAATTTAATAAAATAGATGCATCAAATGCGAAATTAAAACTGGCATAAACCCTGCTTGTCTAGTCCTAATCATAAACATGCTTAACATTATCGCAACCTAGGTAGACCTTTTATCACCCTGAGAAATTCGGAGATTTAATTTCATTCAGTGACAACGTCCCTTCGTTTAAAAATTTAACGCGAAAAAATACCAGCCTTTGTTTCATCTAGGTCATGTAACGAAGGCATTTTACGAAACTTGCGCGGAGAGTCAAAATTGTCTCACCTACGCCCTTAATTTATATTCATTATTTTATTATGTATATAATTCAGGAAACTGAAGCTGTAACTAAATGAGGTTATTTTGGAAAAGACGTTTAACATTTCTCATCGGCTGATATTTTTCGGTGACTAAGAGAAAAAACATTGATTCATTGTACAATGAATCTCAGAAATAGTTTGTTAGTCAATGAGGATGTCGAGATACTGTCATCACTCAATACTATTCAATAATAGCTACGTTCTCGGTAAAAACAAACATCGAATAAGAAGAAGATAGTGGGGCAACTGATACTTTGATCAACTATTATTTATAATACATTTACTGTTTGACATTTTAGTATTTTTTTTTTTTGAATTTCAGTAGATATCTATTCCTATAGACACTCGTGTTCCTTCTATATTATTATACCTACATTTATCTATAAAACCATAACTAAAGTGAGTTAAACTGATCAAGTTGAATATGTAACCAACAAAAGTACATGCTGGTGAGGACAAATGGTTTTTAAATGGTGAGTTCTGCAACTGGATATTATTCCTTCAGACCCGCTGTACTATACACGAACTCCTATTTTAGGCTGCCTAACACGTTTAGACTACACCAAGCTGTGTCCTCTCAACAAATTAATGTTGATAACTATTTCACTTGACGTGACCTTCGCTGGAAAAATTTTAATTTCAACAAAAAACTCCCCGAAGCGAACCTTGTAGGAACGAAACTTCACCAAACTAATATCCGATATGACGTCTAGGCTACAATCTGTGATGATTCCGGTAAACGCGCAATGACAAAATTCTAAAATAAATTAAACTAATTTATCAGTTAAATAGATAATATGACAAAAGCAAGAATAATTAATGAAATATCTCTAACATAAAATACATATTTAAACATAGAACCTATAGCAACTTTAAATTATCAATCATTTTTGGTCTAGTTATTCTTATTTAATAGTTTTTTTTTATTATTATATTCCTTTATTGTGCTATAATTACAATCTGCCTTTTGTAAGGCAAGAAGTAATTAAGATAAATGCTCTCATTCATACCATATTTACAGCTCATCATTCACTCGCTCATTCATACAATATTTACAGACAGCCCAGAGACCTCCCAAATCCATATGCGAAGAGAAAGCGGAGTCTTGGGAAGTCCCCCACGCTCCTCCGTCAGCCGCGTCACCCGATACTAGCCAGTGGAGGCTGACCAAGAGCGTGAGAGAACTAGTTAATAGTCAAATATTTGATCACGTTATGCTATAAGCAAACTAACTCTCAAAAATTAAAATTGAAAAAACCCCATAAGATTGCCTGCGGCATTAAAAAATGGCGAACCCACAATAAATACTAAAATTTCACTCCAAAACAAATATACTTTAAAAAAAAAATACCACCCTGAGTTGATTCCAATCCCAACTTGTATTTCCGTTTTTCTAGGACCTAAGTGTGGGGAGGGTGAGTTCTCCAAAGGAGAGCCGAAACAACCATTAGCTTCGGGATAAGCAGCAATCATATGCTTATTATTTTTTATAGAAAAGTTTTATATCCTGTAACGATCAATGTATTAAAAAGGCAATAGATATTTCACAAAGGGTAAAATAATATTTGACACCAATATGTGTATGTATCGTATATACATAAATAATCACTATTATTTATTTTTTCTTCATTTTATAAGCGTTATACTGTTCTCAGAAACCCAGTTGAACCCATATGGTGATAAAACGTTAAAATAGTGTTTCTGTGGGTGCGGGATGTCTGGGACGGTTTGTGTCCTGGCACCCTTGGGCCGTGTCATCGCTGGACGTGTAGAATAATTTGTACTTTTAAAAGTGTATGAAAATGTAACTTTCTTGGACTGTACTGAAAGTTAAAGCCTGATGAATTCATGGTTTTCATTCACCATTCATCATAATAAACCTCGTGTCCTACAAAACAATATATATATAACCACCACCTGACATGTGGGACTGGGGTGCCTCCAGTCCTCGACCTATTCAGAGGATCCCAGGGGCTCTATTCTCGTGCTTGTAGTATTTTGGACTCCCCCGGTGTGCACCTTGGTAACTTATTTTATTTCGTTAATTTAATTTTTTTAATAAATAAAGTTAGAAATCGAAGTCCATGGTATAAATGATGTTAATAGTTCATATTATTCCTTAAAAAAATCTGACGTGATCTATTACATTCTAGAGTAAACAGAAGTGGTTGTTTATTTGGGTGTCGTGAGTTGTCTGCATCCAACCATCCAGTCTGCATGTTCCACAATATTGCTCGTAATTTTGGAGTAGGCTATCTCAAATTTGTAAAGTTAGCTGTAGGTTTTTTTTGTTTCCGTTTTCCTAGATTTAAATAAGTTTAGTTAGAATATTTTAGTATTAAGTGTAAGTTTAGTTAGAATATTATAGTATTAAGTATTAACATACTCAAAAAGGATTTCCTCGCTTCCTGCTAAGTGATAATTTACTCAAGACTTAATTTTTCAGGGTGGTTTTTTTTTCAAATAACATCCTGAGTTCCGGATATGCAGCAATCATATATTATTATTATAATTTATAGAAAATTTTTATAGCCTGTAATTATCAATGCATTAAAAATGTAATAAATATTTAACAAAGCAGTATTTGATTGTTCCACTATTGAGGGTGAAGTATGTACGCAAATAAATCTAAAAACACCTTCTGACTACTACACCACTAAAACGAGTGGTGGCAGAAGAAACAGAATTGGTATACTTCAGTAGAGAGGTATGAATTTTAGAGTAAGAATAAAGAATTTTTTCAAGCCATAATTAACGTTTTAAGCAGGATTTAAGAGGGTCTGCCTTTATATTGTGGAGCTTGGAGGTATTCATAAATTAATAAATGGTATTAAAGCAGAGCTGCTTAGCTTTGACCTTGCTTAAAGAGAATTTTATCATGTATTTTACATCTCCTACATTACTATTGTTCGTTTAATTGTAGTGATTTGGTTGTTGCAAAAGTCCCCTTGCATGAAAACAATGTTTATTTATCCAACATATTTTTTTTACATTGAATGATCATTTATCCCCCCGGTCTGTGTGTGAGATTTACTATTATACACAACGAGCAAAGGCAAATATAAAATAAAGAATTAAAAAGCGTTTGAAGGTGGCTTCCAAAGAAGTCCAGACGCTTCAATATTTGGAATACCAGTTCAAGACGACCAGTTCAAGTCCCACTTCTTAAGTCGATGATGATGAACAACACAAGCTAGGTTTCGTATTGATCACACTAGTATTACTGGCTGCATTATGAGGTTCAAATTCAACTTCGAGCTTATTTTTAAAATTAACTCATTTTTGATTCCGGACAAGACGTTTTGAACCCATGGGGGGGGGATATACCCAATATCGATGAATTCTATAAAAAGTTAAATTAACATCTTGAATCTCTTCCAGCAGAACGTTTTAATTAGGGTGGATGGTTGATTGTCAAAGCAATCATTTGTAAAACTCAACTCACTTTCACTTTCTTTGACGACATCCCGAACGGGACTTCAAAGGGTTCCTGGACAAACTCCACGGGAAGACTTGTTATTCTCTCCGCTTCATTTTTCGCGTTTAACAATAGTTTATTGCTAAACGCCGAGAATGTAGCTTTACCATTGAAAATGGCGACAGTATCTCGCCATCTTCATTGACTATATTTAATAATAATAATAACTATATTTGGGGCTCATTGTAAAATGAATAAATGGATCAATTGTACATCCTTGCAATCCTCAACGCCATTGGGTAACCTTTTCTCGTACAGTAACCTAGACGACAGCTTGGAGCGTTGTAACTCTTACGTTGTTTGTGATTGGTGCAAAAGGCATTCCATACCAAAGATAATAAGCTTGTCTTTTACAAATAATAACTTGTAAAACCAAAATACCCTACACCTGCCAAACCTATATTAACACATACACTGTTTTAAACTAATTTATACTTGCCTTAAACTTAAAATCAAACATAACATATACAATTTACGTGCTAAGATACTTACTTCTGTTAGAGGCATCTCAGAGTAATGTACTCATTTAGGTGTACTTAAAGGAATGAGTTACCAATCCTAAGAGCCATTATCAATTATCTGATGTAAAGCATATGATATTAGTCATTCTCAATAATTGTACATAGTAAATCTCTCTAATACTTACTCACGATTAGAATAGAAAAAAAGGATTTCTTTTAATGTACTTTCTAATTTTAAATAGCATTAAAGTAGCAATAAAGACTTAATTATACGGCAACGGCCAATAAAATCAAACAAAGGGATGACAATAAAATGAATAATTTAAACTCAACGGATTTTATTGCTCCGGTCTCCGGATTCATTTTGGATCTCACGTCATAACGGTCTCTACGTGATGCTGTAATAAAACCTTTATTAAAACAAGCGCCTCCAACCTAACCCCCCCTCCCTCATTTCAAACGAGAAATTAAAGATCAGCCGGTTGCACAAGGGTCGATTAGACAGCGCAGATCCAAATGCAGGTGAATATAGTGTTTAGGTCATAATTATTGGCCATTAGAGTTAGGAAGTTCCTTGGCCTCTATCAATTATCTCATGTTTAATTATGGGTGCTTAAGACGACGAGGGGCTGAGGGGAGGTGGGTTGATGGTCGTAAGGCGAACCGTGAGAGTGCCACGACAATGAGAACATCTCCTCGTCATTCATCAATCTCCCAGCATTAGCACTGCTGGAAATTTGATGAATTCTCATCTGTAACATCTCCCTATGAATTTCACACCTGCACACTCATCGGATCTGTAGGAATTAATTTGTCTTAGCAACTTCGAAATTTGTTTATATATAAATACACCACATGTATCTATTATGTCTTTATTGTATTCACTCCAAACTTTATTTCGGAAAAAAAAAATCATAACCTCAATAATAGTTAATATAACACTATTTATACCATTCTACGATACTATAAGATAATTTATGCATTGATAGTTTTTGGTTTCTAAGTGTATCTTCGTCAGAAACCCCTTTTCACCTGTATCTGCCTATTAAGTTTATTTTGAGTCCTATATTTCACCTTATGTCACGAATCTTACTTGGAACCCCCTGATTTTACAAAGAAGTAAAGCATACTACTATTTTTATAAAATGCAATCAATCGTGATAATTAATTACTAGGAATGAATAAAAAAAAAAATTATCGAGCGGTGGCCACTAATTTTTTGCTCAAAGCAAATTTATAGTAGGGCACAGTTAATAATCCAAAAATATAATTTTATCATACATAAATTATTGATTATATTCTGATATAAAAACACAATACTTAAAAATATAATTAATAAATATCAACAAAAGTCTCAAAGGAACTGTGATTGTTAGAACTGCAATTTATTCGCGCCTGTTTCACCATGCGAGCAGTCATCAAGATATTCATCTGTAAGTATAGATGAAGATCACATTCACTGTTGAAAACAATGATTTACACTTGTAATGGGTACTAAAAACGATTGCGAAACAATGGGAATTAGTTTCTGCCAACTGAATTCAAAAAGTTCCTATCTGATACATTAGATTTTAGGACAATGCAGTTCTGAAGATACAACAATATCTAGCTCTAGTTCTGCTGTTCCTCGGAGACTAAAACAGCAGTGGCCTCGTGACCTGCTACAAATACGTGACAGTGGGAGTCCTGGCAATGCGCAATGTGCGCATGCGTGGCAATGGCTAGTTTCTCCAATGATGTCCTGAGCGTCTGTGGCTCTCACGCTCTTGGTCAGCCTCCGCTGGCTCTTATCCAGTGACGCGGCTGACGAAGAGGCGTGAGGGACTTCCCAAGACTCCGCTTCCTCCTCACGCGAGGGAGGTGACAACATAGTTAACTTGGGGGGCCTCTGGGCTGTTGGTATATATAGTATGAATCAGCTAGTTAATGAAAATTGTAAATTGGTATGAATGAGATCATTCACAATTACTTATAGCCCAATCAGGCAGATTGTAATTTTATCATATAAAGTTCTAGTTAAAATTAAAAAAAGTTCTGCTGTGTTTACTTGTACAAACTCTGCAATGTGCGCACCTATTTCAGCTGCATTTACTTAGAAAGTAAAGGATTAATAAATAAGGTGATAATAAATCACTTTTCATACTGGCCTGTAAGTAATTGAAGGTTAATAACAAATGACATGAATGAATAATTATTATCTAACAGACACGCGTATATTTATTTTATTATAAGTAATTACTTCTTCTTTCTTATTAATAAGCTTTATTATGATAAAATTACAATCTGCCTTATTAGGCAATAAGTAATAGTGATAAATGTTTTCATTCATACCACATCTACAATTTTCATTCACTCGCTCATTCATACAGTATTTACAAACAGCCCTGATGCCTCCCAAATCCTCATGGTTGTCACCTCCCTCGCATGCGAAAGAGGATAAGTAGTTACTAAATACAAAATTACGTAATATTTTATATAGAACCTAATTTTTAGTTTAACCTAATATTTAGGGGGTGGTGGGCATAGGGTTAGTGACCCTCGATGCAAAGTATCTAAGATCTATGTGTATTGATTAATAACGTGTAGCAGTTATTTGAATTTTAGTGGTATTTCATTACAAAAATTCATTAATAGTGTCTAGAATATCGTTTTTAAGCATGAACAAACCCCTTAATTGAGTGGTGCATTGCAGTGTGGCGAATTGCTTAAAACCATTCTCATTTTTTTAATCTGCCTAATCTACCAACTTCCTTCATCTGTTATAGGATGAGAAGGTTTGAAAAAGAATAGCCAACAGGATCCAGTGTCCTCTACCGCCAAGACAAACGACTGGATGATTCAAGTAAGTGTCACCGGACAGGTGGAGGTGCGCCACTAAGCTGCATTAGCGGGGCCAAATCCCCACATCTGGCTTCTGTGTACCAACACATTATTCAAAATGATTGACCACTATCTGCATTGCAACCACTCCCCAGCCAGCGGATAGTGAAAAAAAACAAAAAAAAAAAACGCACCTCGCGCCAGCGGGAACCAACCCCCACCCCACCACCCCCTCTCTGCCCTGTGATTCATGCTCGGGGCTCCTTTGTTAATGACCCGCCTCCGTGAATAAAACATAAGGCCTTGCGGGCAAAAACTATTTACCGCCATACTGCAATATAATTGGCCCCTTCAACATAAATCACGATCCGGTTCCTGACAAATATATGAACCGGCCTTGTACCTTGTAGATTGCCCGATTGAAAACCCTACCAACCCCGACATGGAACCCCTAACAAGTCGGACTAAATGAAGTGTATTCTTACACAGAAGTAGTTCCAAAGATCATTAGCCTCTTTATTTTATCTTTGACCAGTCTGCTACCAGCTATCATAACATTTCTCTAACAGTAACTGAAATTAATTACAGACATTAAGCCTCTCTGATGTGTATATTCATAATTATGACTTCTTCTGGACATCTTCTAGATCTAATGTATTTCAAAAAGTTCCTCGTTAAAACCTGTTTAAGCCACAGCCAAATAAGGGTAATAGGATGACTAGCTATGTCGTGGAACTATTCTATGGACTATGTCGGACTTTCCCCCTAGGCTTTTTAAGTTAAAGCTATCCAGAAATTCACCCAAGCAACATATTATGTACTCTGAGTATAGGTTAGAGTTTAATCTTTTATAGTAGAGAGGCTTTCAGGCATCAGAAGCGACTTAAGCGTCCTCCTTAATATCCTTAATAAACTCCTTAACATCGTTGCTTACTAAACATCCTCCTACCACATTATTCCCAGAGTTAGGGGATAAAGATAGAGCATCAGACACTTAGACAATCAAATCATTTTACAACGTATAACAATAGTACAGCATATACAAACAGCCCATTGAAAGGATTGGATACACTTGATGTTCGACCTTTTAGATGTCCCCCATAGCTCTGTTAGCTATGTCCAGATTGGTATAACTTTTACAATAGTAAAGTATAAATTTGTGAATTAGTAATTTATTTTCTATTGAGAGATCGGATGTACTTTTAAGTAGTCTGTACAGTTGTCCAAAACGTTTTTTTAGTTCTTGTATTTTTAGCCTCGCATGTGGGTTCCCCGTTTGTTGAGATGGAAGCCTTAGTACCGCACTGTCTTGGGTACAGGAAGAGGAATGGAATAAAAAAAACTACTGGGCAAGAATTGCGGCAGAGGGTGAAGGTATTGTGGGAACATTTTGCTTCATTAACTTTGATCCGCCATTGGCTGCACCAAAACTCGATGTCATGAAGGTGTTTTTTAATCCTATATCGGGGCCTGGGTGGGAATGCAGGACTGCAGTGTCATCTGCAAATGTGACCAAGAAGGTATTGGGGGTAGAGGGAACATCAGCGGTGTATAGGTTACAGAGAATAGGACCCAGGACACTGCCCTGTGGAACTCCTGCTTTTATGGGATACTAGTTTGAATATTCTAATCCACAGCTTGGAAGAAGTGGTTTGAGAGGTAGGACTGTAGGATTAGGAAAATTCGTTGAGCTTGTAAAGCAAACCTGCGTGACAAACCCTGTCAAAAGCTTGAGCTATATCAAGAAAGGCAGCAGTGCAATACTGTTTCGAGGGCTGGGGATATGTCATCAACAACGCGAAGGCCTTTTTTAGTAATGGAATGACATGACGGACAATTGGAAGTACACGTTTTAATAGGAGTTTTTCAAATATTTTTGAGAGGATAGGGAGTAGGCTAATTGGACTGTAAGATGATGCGTCATAGGGTGGTTTACCGGGTTTGGCGAATAGGACAATAATGGAATGTTTCCAGAGGAGAGGAATGTTCTAACTGTTATAGTCCAAAAGCGTTAAACAAGGTAATTTGTCATATTATTCGAACATTGGACTATTTAAGCAGCAAAATATTGTGGTAGGTTATAGTTTGTCGATTAACATTTAAATAAATGTGTCGTGGATGCATAAGCCCTTTACTGTATTTGGTTAGATTAAGTTGATAAATATATAGAGACGTTACTGATGCTATGGTATCAAGAGTTCAAAAGGAGAAAACATTAGATAATAAATATTGCCGTATTTATTTTTAGTTTCCTGTTTTCACATAGAGCAATCGCGTGTTGAGTTGAATAAATAGTGTGAGGGCAAACAGATCGTTCCACGCTGAAACCCACTCACTATCAGCAAATAGCCAAAACTGTTGCAGAACAGGAAATACGAAGCTATAATAAATATGAGTGTTTACCTATTTATATTTATAAAACAATGTGCTGTGTATCGTAGAAAATGAATCTTGGTTTTCCGAAGCTTGTACAGTAATATTTAATAAACTTTTATTTATTATTTTATACCGTTCGACATGCGAACATTATTTATTATTACTTTGCAATTTTCTCGTTGAGTATTATTAACATTAAATAACGAACAATAATAACACCTTTTGCATCAATTTCTTGATATTTCCACGCTGTCTTTGTGTAGCTCCTCCGAAAAACAAGCATCTTCCACTATTGAGAACTCATTTTCCATTTTAATATAGAAATTTCACTGTTCAAATCCTCAGTTCATTCCCGAAACAAAAGGTCCCGTGTCTCTGATCTTATACCCCTGCCCACTAAATGGTAGGGAAAGATCCTATGGTCCTTTCCTCACTCGCTCTACTACTCTCTTACAAACTTGCAAAATCCTTCTATTCCTATGTTTAAACAATCTTTTTTTTTTATTATTATTTCTTAGAGAGTTTTACACTTTCTTTCACGTAGACATTTGTATTTATGATGTAATAGTTCTTTTTATTTGACAGAAGTGAATTGTTTAAATACACGCCATTTTTATTCATAGGGGCTTGTTTTTTTTTCTTTTCTATTATATTATATTGAACAAGCAACTGAAAAATTATATGCATAGGGAAAATACCACAAAACTACGTGAGACAGCCACAGAGTTCTTTTCCGATTAAATAGTTTTACTGAGCAATATAGCAAAAAGGAGACCGGGGCCCGCTAAGACATGGCCCATCCCCCGCAGCCAACCCCCTCATTGTTCACGACGAGAGGGAAGGCTCAGGTATTGTTATAAGATTGATGATTGGCTAACGGAGGCATTTATTCTCCTCTTGGGCCCAGTCACTGCCACTAGATCGTACAACACCAATAAATTCAGGCTCGTAGGATCATTAACGTTGTTTAACAGTCTGAATACGGGCTCAGTATTCGTTCCGAAATTGAAGGGATCCCGATGCTAAGCCACCCACCCCCCTCCCGTTTGAAATCCCATTTGACTGGACCGGCAACAGTGAGGAAGTCGCAAGTTTTGGAATGCGTCAATCAAAAAAAAATCAAGTCCCATGCATTTCACAACTGATGGTTTAGTAAATAACGTTATATTTTGGTTTTCCGGCACTAGCCCAGAAGTTAGACACTGGACTCATTAACATTCAGAGCACTACATAGGCTGCTTATTACGGTGGTCTGAAAAGTTTCCAACCTAACAAAGCCTTTATTTATTTTATTATCATCTTCATGTTGAGGTCGGAAACTTTTCAGACCACCTGTGTAAGAACTAAATAAGTCGTTGGTGGACAAAAAAAATCGTCACTAACTTAATCTAAACCCACAAGCCGTAATTAAACTATAAGATTTAACTGATTGTTTAGTTATGGCTAAGAAAGTGATGTAGGGCCGACCGAAGGTTGCTCTTGTAATCAGCGCCGGCAATAGCTCTCAACCTTAAATTCTGTTTTATTAATCGTGTTCACTAAGGTTTTTATTCATATAGTTACTCATTTATCCTCACGATGCCGAGCTAACCACGACCATGTCCCAATGAAATAATCCTTGGTTAAACCATGGGAGGAAGCCGGGTCTCCGCGGTTAGACGTAAGCGAACCACTACGCTACAGAGGCGGTCCGATGTTTAAGGATTTTTTTCACTGAGCTTGCTAGAGAAAGTAATACATAAGAACTTACACGAGAGACATTTACTCGCATCTCCATTTTTTTTATCAGATAATGAACTTTTAAATTCCTAATAAAATTCATTATTGTTAAACTATAAAGGAATAATTAAAATGATTTTATGGACTAGTAACTAGTCCATTAACTACTATATTAATCAAGACTCTACTAAGTGCATTTAACATAAACATAGTTTAGATCCACTCTATTAAGTTATTATCATGTAATTAAATCAACATTCCACATTTATCTTGATAATATAAAAGTGAACAATCGCAAACACATTTTGAGCACGTATAATTAGTGTGTGAGGGTCTAATAGGTATATTTTATTTTTCGCACACCGATATAAGTGTGACAGAATCAACAGAAATCTTCACTTAATCTTTTTGTAAATTGGCTCATGCTTGAGTCAGCCTATTCTGTTTGCGTTCATTCTCAGTTCGCGTGGGAGAATAGGCATCTGGGAACGTATATGACTCATCATGAAAATATCTAACGAAAAGACCATAACGGTGACATGAACACTCGCAATGAGAGTATCTCTCACGAGATGGACTTTTATCACAAAAATTCTCTTATCGTCTGAGGAATATAATCGTGTAAAAAAAAAATTGTAAACACATCTAAACGGAAGACATATCTCCCCACCACCCACTTCCGAATTACTAGTGATTTTCTTCAAACGTGAGAGGAAATCTCACGTGGCGATTTCTCCCGGGTTAGTGACAGTATAGTGACTACTTGAAATCACTGTTTTAAAGACGAATTACATCGAGTTGATCAAAATCGTCAACGCTATTAACTCGATACCTTTCTTAAAATTATAGATAATTAGAATGATTGTTGCATTTCCGAAGCCTTTACAAAATATCTCAACTCGGACGCGAGCATGGTATTAGCAATGACTTGGCGAGACAAACCTAGGATTGAAACTATAAAAGCAGCTGATTGTGTACCCCACTGTGGGATCTACCACCCTAAAGAGAATAAGTGTGCACTTTATAGTCCTTTTAATCTTAGAATTCTTGGTTCCGTCAATAGCGTCTAAAGAAGCCCAAACCACTCGGTAAAGACACCAAAGGTAACCAAAATAAGGTACGCAGCGTCAGTTCTATGCGCACATCTTCCGGTCAAAATTTGTCTGAATAGCTGGACGTAGAAACAGGTATACGCTGGTACCTAGCAATGCTGTAGGCCCACACTGTGACGGTATACAAAACTATTCAGACTTTTTAAGATGCGCCATACTCCGACCTTGATCCATTCCTGACTATAACACCCATAGGAATATTGTCAAATAACATACTTATATAAATCGTCTAATTTAATATCGATTATACCACCCAATTATTACCACTTGTACCAATTTAACATTAATATAAAAATTTACAAATTAATAAGCTAGAGGAAACTTAACCACGACACTGACTGTTCTTAGCAGTCCACATTTAGCATTCTCTGACAGAGATTGTGGCTTCTCTCTCCTTTTTATCACTCTCTTAAAGCTAACAATATTCTTAAAGTTAGTATCTCAAAAATACCTAAATCTAAAAAAATTACAAAATAAATAAAACATGTGAATTTTTTATTATATTCGATTTCCAGGCTAGAAGTGATAAACTTTTTCTGAGGGTTCTAAAACTAAATATTGTTTAATTTTTTAGTAGGTTTGTTGGTTGTCAAAAATGATGTACTTCAGATTGAAATAAAATAACCAAAGAAATATACAGACATTTTTTCGGATATGTTAGCCTCTTATAGAAAGGAAAATAGTTTTGAAAATAAAAATTCTTCCTTTAGTGGCGTGTGTTTCTTCTTGTATTTGCTATTTAATGTTTGTAGTGTGCTAGTATTTCTTTTCAAATATGTTTCAGATGTGTCGCATACCGCAGTATACGAGTTTTTTTCTTCTATTTTTATTATTTCCTATTGCACAACCTATATTATCTCCGCAACGCCGGGAAATCAATAGTAATAACTTTTTATTGCCACAGCGTCAAAGGTAATAATATGACTCATCGCAAAACACGGAGATAGTCCGTTTTCTTTCATGGGGTGTGAATCAATTTTTAAGTCTCCCGCAGCACCAAACGGGGCCCTATGATCGGGTATCCAATTAGGGAAAAGTCTCCATTTCCCCCAACCCTTGCCAAATTACTCAGAGGCACTTGTTGCCATAACAGAATCTTCCACTTTAAACAACTAGGCAAAGGCTGTAACCTCAAGATAAAAGTGACGGTGTACTTCGTGTTACTGTAATACGTAATTTGTGTTAATGATCCATCGAGAATTGAATTAATTGATTATAGAATATTTTTCACGACCATTATCTCGAACATGCATTGGTAGTACATCTTTTTTTTCCTTTTTTTCAATTCCGTAAATTTCACACAAGTTTTTTTTTTCAACCCTTCATTCAGTATACATAGAGTGAGTTACAGATTCCACAATATACATGAATTAACATCGTGCTAATTATACTTACTGTGTGTGCGTTCCTAAATTTTAGATTATGTGGTTTAAAGAATTTTTCTATGGTATCCTGATGTAATGAATACAAGGCGTGTGAACATAGAAAGAATGAGTTCTGCTAATACCACCCTTAATCTTACTAACTAACTTACCGTAGTTTTCCCGGACAGCCTGTTACCATCGATACCGGAATAGGGGTGGGGTCATAGTCTGTTGATATTGAAGGTGGCTTCCGTCTGTACCTTTAAAAGTTGATGTTCTGTTTTCAGATGAACCTAAAAGCCTGTTTGTTCGTACGGAATGATAGAATTTCCTGAACAGAACTCCTTCAGGTAATTCGGTATAATCTTTTCCAGAATCTTCCCCATGTGAGAAAGGACACACAAGTTATAACAATGTGTAGTGCTCATATTGTACTGTCATGTTAAGAAATATAACGGAAAGATACATGACCATAGGATAGCCTATAACAACATTACTCCCAAATACTTTTCAGCTACTCCATGAGAACTTCAGTAAACAAATTGGTTGTTACAAGGTATCAATTATTCAGGTGGTCAATAGCCAGTTCTCCAAATCCTGTGCCACATTATTATCATTATTACGAATTCGTAACAGTTCGTTCGACAGGTATAGCATCCGGATTGAGTCCAGAGACTCCTCCGGGTTCAAATGCAGGAAATGATAATCATGCAACTCTCCAAAATAGAGATTTGCCTTAATTCGTCGGTTAACGCCTGGTATTTTATTTTCTTATCAGATACTACCCCTCAAACATTATCATCCGCAGGCACTCCTATATCAATAGACTGCCCCACTTGTCTTTAATTATCTATCATTACGATTTCTGACAAGTTGTTTAAATACGCGTGATCAGTACTGATCACCCAGTCAATAGTGATGTTATCCCTGCGACCATTGGTGCTCAATGGTATTGATAGAAGAGATATCGGTCGTTCAACAAGTTCATCTTCGTTGGCTAGATAAATAATTTCATCAGCATTATTATGTATGTTTTTTATAGCAGACACTCTCTCGCTAATCTGATAGCCCAAACTGACATGCTGTATTCATTCCACATTATACCTGCACAGATGTGCTATTTTTGGATCTTATAGTGGCAATGACTTCTATAGCCAGACAAAATCCTTCTGTCTGGGATAATGTCATCATTTCTCATCCAGGGTAGGGATACCTCAGTAGGGAGTGGTAGAATTTTCCAAGGAATCATTTGTGTTTCCACAAATTTGTAAAGGAGGTGAAGCTAACAGGTTCTTGATGCTTAGTTCTTGATAGATTCGGGGTAGTGTAGATTTCATCCATTGACAACTGTCTATCAACTGTCAATACTATTTCTATTTTATGGTTTTATGGTTTTTGTTTTTTATGGTTTGAAGCTTTGGATGGCAATTAACTAATTACTAATGTTAGCCCTGGAATCAAGGGAACATCCTGATCATCCGTGGTGCATTTTGTAGGGATTATTTCCAGTGGGAGGGCCAACCAACAATAAGATAGAAAGGAGGGGGCAGGAAGCTGCTATGTGGGTGGCGGTGAGTGTTTGTGGGCCCAAGGAGAAGTACTGATCAGTTCCCACCAGCGGGGAAAGAGTCGTCTGAGAAAGAGGCTTTTAGTTGGCGATACTCTTCAAACAAGCATCGGCTAATGCCCATCAAAACAAACCCAAGCCATGCTCTCTAACAGTCCCCCCTCACACATCTTCAATGGGACGGAGTACTGCAGTAACAATAAATACGTTGTGAGATGAGAAAAGCCATTGTTCCCTCTTTTTTTCATGATCCCAGCATTAAAACCATTAAATGCCTTATGCTTAACTTGTTGTTTTTTTTGGCTGGCAGTAAAGGTGCGTAATCACTCGCTACAATATAATGCATAATATCTTTCAGTTCAAATGACAAAGACTAATTAACAGCTATTTGATTCAACTATTTCTTTGAAGTCCCTAAGTCCGAATGCACTCTCGAAATGGGGATAACTTCGTGATTTGAAGGTTTCTGGTTAAAATCCCTAGGGAGACAGTGAGTAGGAGTCGGAGTAAATAGGAGTGGTGGTTCTCCAGTACCCAGCACTTCCATATCATTTTTTAAGGTTGCGTCAGTAAAAACTACTATTAGTAACAAGATTGTATATTTCAAACTAGAAATAAATTTGGCCAAGTAAGTTCATCGTAATTTCACGAACCTCTTTTGTTTTAATTCCTTTGTGTCGTTCTGGAAGTATAGTTCTTCGTCAAGAAGATGAGAATTCACCGCGCTCAGTCATGATGTGATAAACACAGGTTGGCACATTGAGGTCGAAAAGAAAGTACATGTATTGGTCAGCCTAGTTTGAGTGGCTGGAACCATTTATTATCTCAAGGTAAATTTATATTTGGACATTTTAAATAATCCATAAATAATAAAAAAATATTCAATTTCAAAAATATATTTTTAACATATTTTTTTTTCAATTATTAACTTTAAGTACATTAACTCATTACAACTATAAATAACATTTTTGGTAGTATAATTGTCTAATTTGTTTCTTCCTTGTGAAAAATAGAAGCTATCCAATAAACAATAATCGATTAATTATTAATTTCAAATATATTTTGATTGGGCTGTCAAATTAAAGATATTACTTTAATTTACTATAATAACAAGCCATTAAAATTCTATTGACCGATATGACGAAACTCTCAATTGTGTGATGCATCTTATAGGAATTATTGGACTACAGACCTATACAGACTTTCTATAGTTGCAACGCAACACAACTTTAAAACGCCATCAATATAACCATTTGTGTTTAACTTTACCTCACACTAAGTTGTAATAAACAATTGTTTCAAAGCCTTCACACCACTCAGTAACTATGAACGTTACAGTCATCTGTTCTTAAAGCTAGGCCGATAGCTTTTTTATTTTGGAATAATGTATTACTTATTTGTAATAATGCAGAGTAAAATATTTTTCTTTCAATTAAATTTTCAATGATAAACGTAAACAATTTCAACACTACGCCGATACAACACACAACACCCTTTTTTAAGTAAACAATACCCTTAGCGACCTAAATTGTATTTTGAAGATGAGTTTTGCGCTTGCAGTGAACTTGGAATAATTAGTGACGTCAACTTGAAGCCTCCAAATAAGAATCCCATTCTCCTGTTTAAGAGATTTTTCTTTTTAATATAATTTCATAACTAGGTATCTGTTCAGTATGAGTATCCAAACGCCATTTGCAATCGTTAGAACTTTCGGTGATCTGTCATCAATAGAGGTCAGTTTAACATATTTTATTGAAATATTTGATTGAGGGTATTTCGGCGGGGTTGGATTATATTTTCTAGAAAACAACTGATATTCGTATGTTATAGTCATATAGTCATTTTAATTTTAGCCGAACATATATTGACTTGCTTATACCTTTTTTAAAAATGTTTGAGTTCAACGAGACTTGTTAGTTAAAATACAAACAAAAATAATGTATATAATATTATGATTCTTATAAGCTTAAATCTCACATTGATTCATTACTTTGGATTGAAAACATGAATGTATTATGAATGAAATAAATTGAATATATACACTTAGTTGTTTCCTCGTTTGAGTGAGTATTAGCGTATACTGCATCCAATGTTTCTTAGTAACGATATATTATTTAAGAACTTTCACTACAGTGGAAAATGGAAATTTATTATGTCTGTAATAAGTGGATTTTCGGATGGAATCTTGAGGCTAAGCCTACCCGTTGAACGCATACGGTTTTTGAACGTACGTTGCCACTGCAGTGTCGTAGCAGTTCAATAAACACATTGAATACCTCTTTGAATTGACGCTTGCACGCGTTCAGATGCCAAGAATGGATGTCTACCGAAGAAAAAGTGTTGTATTTGCGTACCTAGTGTACAAAAAAAATATTTTGAAACAAAATAGACTACACCTCGTCTATCTGATTAGAAATAACGACCACAAGATGGACGTGAGGCACCACAACTTCTCCGCAGCTGTGTGTACAATATTCCTTAATACAGAGGGGTCCAAAAATATGCATCCACTGGTTAACAGTCCATAACTTGCAAACTAATTGACGGATTTGTCTCATTTTTGGTGAAAGTGTAGCTTCAAGTACAACTTAAAGATATAAAAATTCGCCGAACACTTGAGCGACTCATTCCAGTTTCACGGGCGCACTGTCTCACAGACTTCTGGTGGAGAGCGAGTGAATTGTTGTAACACAAAATGGGAGTTGAAAGGACTGGTTACTGTTGCAGGTCATCCAGATCGTTGTTTGTGTACATCTTTAACACAGCCTTCGGCTTCAAATTGCAAATACGGAAATGAAAATACAACGCTTGTATTGCGGTTGCCGGGACTACAAACTATTACACTACCAAAAATGAGACAACTCCGTCAATTAGTTTGCAAGTTATGGACTTTTAAACAGTGGATACATTTTTTTTGGACCCTTCTGTATGCATCATATGTACTTCAATCCGTTTTTACGGCCCCACAGCGGCACACGCTGGGATTAAAAGGGCCAAAAGCTCGACATCGCGATGCATCGGCCCAAATCAAAATGTTTTTTTATGACTCAAGTAACTAGATAAACTGTTTTATTTATAACTTCCTGAAGTTGTGAGAAACTAGTGAGTGGTCCGAAGATACATTTTCGTTCAATAGTTCATTTGAAAACCTTTTCATTTGCTGGAATTTCGTATGATTTTGATTATGATGACAATATACCTTCTTCTCAAAATTTTTACCTTCTTAAAAAAAAATTAGCAGGTAGTTACAAGAAGTTTACGTGTAAAAATAAGTACTATTATAATTATGCGTTTCTAAGAGTTACAAGACGTAATTATTATGTTCGAAGGTAATTTTATTGTCGAATTTCAAAAATTCCAGTTTTAAGCATAACATTCTTTATTTTCTCTTTTTTTGGTGGACATTTCCCGTTATTTTTTCACATTCGTATTCCTCGCTCTTGAAAATATGAGGGTATCAAATATCAAGTTATTCTGAAAACAAGTTCTATGTTCATGTCCACGGAAACCCGCTTTTCGCCCCAGTGTGCAGCACCGGGTTTTAAGAACAACTTCCTTTCTTTCCTCAACACTTGACAATCTCTTCCACACAACAAACAGTTCACTGCTCTATTTCTACTCTATATATTGCTACTCAATTCAAGTATCCACGAACTTAGGTATATGACAGCCTTCAGTCATTTAATTAATAATTATGTTGCACTCAAGTATCAGTACAATACATATTTTATCTGAAAAAAGTATGTATAACCTATATTACTTCATATTCTTAATAACAATGCATAATACAGAAACATTATAAAAAAAATAACAATGAGAGGGAAAACACAACATTACAGTTGACTTGATTTTTATAGTTGGTTGTTGGAACGAACCGCCTTCATTCGGATTCAGACACTTTTTTGCATATAAATTGAGGACCTCTCCATACTCTTCCTCGTTGATACTACACGGAGAGGAAGACAGCATGGAGACGATCTAGATCTACGTTGGTGAATCTTTAGCGAGTGAAGAAGCTGCTTCTGGGTGGGGCACTCCCCTCGACGTTCTGTGTCCAATTTAATTAAATTTTCGCCTCTCATATGTTAAAGCTGGCGAGTCAGCGGAAAGAAGATGGGGGGTGTGCCTTCAAAGGGAGAGCTCCCCCCCCCCACCAGACCGTGGAATGCTAATTACGACTGGACTCTGTTCTGGTATTTCTACCGCCACTACTCAACCTTTCCGCCAAATCCTTTCAGCCAATTCAAAGTGGACATTTACGTTCCGAAATTTACTGTTTGGTATCGAGGGGTCTCTTTGGTGAGGAACTCGTTTCACTGGCCTTATCGAAGAGTCCGTTAATGGTACTAACGCGTTCCTGGCAAAACCTTTTTTAATTGTGCATTGCTTCGCTCGAGATTTCTGCGATCAAAGCTTGAGTTGGAAACAACAGATACTACTACACCATCGCTTGTTAAATTGATAGCATTTGTATCATGAACGTTCCTCTGATTCAGTAAGTTTCTTTTAGCAGTTTTTTAATTCATTTGTTCGTTGCAGGGCAGATCTAATCTACTGAGCACAGCACGTGGCCACTCAGAGTAAGTATCTCTCTACCAAATACTCTCTGTCTCTCAACGATGTTTTTCGGATTGGAGTGATAGACACTCCGGTTTAGAGAAAAAATAGGTGCTCTTCTTGCTGCATAGTCTACAGCTATAAATTAATCTGAAACAGCTGCACAATTTTTCGCACCGTGTCAGAACCTCCTTCTTAGATCTAGCCGGACATTCTCCAAAGCAACATATGAAGTACACCTTTCCGTTCTAATCCTAATTTAATAATCCCTCGTGACCTGCTATAGTTACGTGACAGCGCGAGTCCTGGTCATGGCCAGTTTCTTAAATCATGTCTTAAGCGTCTGTAGTTCTCACGCTGTTCTCACTGGCTCGAATCTAGTGACGCGGTTGACGGAGAAGCGTGGGGGGACTTCCTAAGACTCTGCTTCTTCTTTCGAATGCGGTGACAACCATGTGGATTTGGGAGTTCTCAGGGATGTTTGTAAATACTGAGTGAATGAGCGAGTGAATTAATATTGTAAATATGGCATGAATAAGAACATTTATCACAATTACATATTGCCTAATAAGGCAGATTGTAATATTTTCACAATAAAGAAATTTCAGTTATTATTTTTTCATTTATTACTCACCTTCTGACCACCCAATAAATGATTGCCAAAGGTAGGATATTGATCTAGAGCATAAGACGCTGGCGTAAGTGAATTAATTTTACGATGTCCAGCTGTTTTTTTGTTGCAAAGTTAACTTCTAAACTTGCACATACACTTAGGATTATTCCACACACTAACCAATATATTTCTCGTATCTCAAAATAGTCAAAAGGTATGAAGAATTGAATCGCTGGTAATGAATTGCCACTGCACAAAGGATCATCTGATTTCGTCTGCCCACTTCATAGGTGGCCCCTACTAACGAACTTTACCTTCCAATCATGAGCAGAATTTCTTGGCGATATTTATCCTGAATTTGTAAGCTGTTCAGCTATTGACCGCTCTTAATCAGTGCCTTGCCACATGGCAGCTTGGCCTTGTTTGCTGTGTTACACTTCGTATTGCACGCCTCGTGGCACCAGCTGGTCTTCCAAAGGTTTGATTGACCTCACGCCATAATCCTGTTCGTAAAATATTTTTACAATACATACATTTATTTATATAAATTGTATACAAATGTATAAATAGACGTTTTCTTCAGAAGTTAATTCAATGACATTAAACTTGTAAATACAATCACTTGAATGTATATGCTGTTTTCTTGCAATAAAAAAATTAATTAAGTGTGCACTATCACATAATTTACAATTTTATTAGGAAGCGAAAGTAAAATAATACATGCATTGGCCACAGAAATTATAAATGTGCAAACTGCATTTGTTTTATGAACTGATAACGTAATAAGTAATGGATTCATCTGTGGGAAAAACAAAAAACCTTCATGATAACAATAAATAAAGCAATGAAGAGGCAAGTGAATCAAATTATTTTTGTGAATATAAATTCAATAAAGCTTTTGTAAATATATGCGTTTAAATTATTTATTTATAAATAAACGCATCTAAAAACAGTAACCAATGATGTTTACTTGACATGGGAATTTGTCATCATAGTCCCAGCTGTTTCACATAAATATTGGTCATAATTCTGATTTGATGTAGTTTTTGATGGTGGTTTTCAAAGATCCGAAGCGTCTAATCCTCCTTTAATATTCACTTGCTTGCTCCCTAAACATCAGTTTAGCCAATAATTACCACATATTACGCTAGACCCTCAGATGCTGACGTAAGGGAGTTAAAGTAACCTGCAAACTAAGTAGTAAAATTACATTGTCTAACTTATTTATTTTGTATCGTTTGATTATTTCAGAATTACTGCTCGAACTATACATCCCTTTTCACAATGCAAACACAGTTTAAGGGGAGAGTTTCTGCCTGTTCTTTAGAAATTTGAGATAATTCCCTCAAAAGTGGGTGGAGAGGGGGGAAAATCATATGTAGTAACGGCTCTGAACATTTCTCAAAACGTAGGGACCAAGGACTAGCAGGGGAACTTTGATCTCTGGAATCTCCAGTCTCCAAAAGAGAACCGGTGCACGGAGAGAGTGGTACAGGATCCGTGAGATGAAGACCGGCCGTCCTGGAGGCTCCAGTTAATACATCTTCTCCGTTATCAATCAGTCGCTCTTTGTCTTGACACCGGTGAAAAGCTGAGTAAATAGGGCAGGTTTGAAAACGTTGCTACACCACTATAGGGGGTCGGCGCATTCCTACCGCCTCATCTATCATCCCCATTCAAGGTTTTGTTTCATTGATGAAAAAAATTGTCAGCTCTCCCCTTGTCTGTAGGGCCGACCTCTGAGCAATGATCACTATAACAAATATCCCTCCCGCATGGGATCGCCGGTGATTTCATAATTAGGAATTTTCAACTGTTTAGTTATTAGCCAATGAATAAGTTATGTTGTTTAAAAAGAATAATTTTCAATTTGGCTCACTAAATTTGTTTTAAATCTGGTATAAACTGATTTATTCATTTGTTATATATATAAATAAATGAGATAGAAAGTCAAGAACCAGTATTGAAAGGTAATCGTGAGACTCTACATCTGTTCTTAATTATAATAACAATATCTTTATTAATCGGGTAATATGCCTATTAAAAGCAAATACGTTTTTTACATAAAGTGGGTTCTTCACAGTATCAGTCCCTGCTAAAATTTAAATTTAAGTGTATTAAATAAAGTGTAGAGAAATAAATATGTATACATTCTATGAAAAATTATCTTAAATTAAGAATATAAAATTAAATAAATGTAATCAATAACATTAAGAAGAAAATAAAACAAGAAATGGTTTAAAAAATAAAAATAAAATATGTAAACAAATACACACACTAATTCACAACCTGGTATTCACTCATAAACATGCTCTGCAAAGTTGATCCTTCCTTCCCTGTTTTTAGCGTCCTTCTTCAGCGCCATGCTATTCGGCCCTTCCGCTGCTAGGCGAGCTTCTGCAGAGCCTTTAATCTGTCGGCATCCTCGAAAGAGATCTCCACCTACTTCTGTAACGTGGCCTTTAAAGTTCGCCGACCCTCGCATGTAGGCCATTAACCGATGAAGCGAGAGGTCTCAGCTCCTCAACCTCTTCACTGAGATTGTTCACTACCTCCAAGCACTCCTTTAATGAGTGGTACTGGGCTAGCACTCACTGACAGCACCCACGTGAACTGCCATCTTCATCACCCGGTAGATATTGCAGGTCCAACCTCTGGCATCATTGGTCTACTTGGAGTCTGTCCCTCTGATGATGCATCTCTCATGGATATGGCCTTACAAGACGTACATCCGGACTGAGTTATCGTCAGGTGTAAAGTGACCGCAAATGTTGAGCGGACGATTATTTTAAGTGGTGATTATAGTCTTGTCTCTTTGGGGTAAAAAGGTTTTTTAACCAAAGCCACTTCACAGATAATAACACCGTGCGCACAGAAACAAAATGCAAGTTGATCTGGAGGTCCGCGAGGCCACCACATTTGGCTTAGGCGTCTTTCTGGGCTGCAGGGATTACATGGGAGTATAGGTCATTGGAATATGAATTAGGGTGACCTAGGGGGCGTTAATAGGATTTGTGGTAGCGAAAGGAGGATGGGGATGTTGGAATGACCAGGAAGTTAGGGCGCTGTTGATATATAAGGAAGCATTGGCAATTTTGTGGAGGATTTTGGATTGCAGTGATTAGATGTAAAGGCTATTAGAGGACTTGGCACACCCAAAGGCTTTTATTCTATATAAGCAGTCAGTCATTCATTATGCTTATACATTTTAATTAAATTATTTTTTAAAAGTTAGGAATGGTGAGAATTATAATTGACTAAAGCCCGATACTTAACGAACACTACCGACTGAAAGTTGAAACACCGCCTGTATTGGATGGGATACCTGTGTCGTTCTGAGGAAACGGCCGGAGTGTGTTAAAGTTAGATCAGATTGCGGGCTGACATAAAGAGGAGAGGTGAAGGAAACCTTTATTGCAAGGCCATTAGCATTAATGTACAGAACTGCTTACAGAACGGGCTATTTACAGCTAACCTGATTAGAGCCCTTAGCCCTCAGCTCATGCTTTTCAGAACAAAACTTCTCCACCGAGCCCTCTATTATAGTCCACTGATTCCACAATAATATTAAAACGGACTTAGGCAACCATGAATATTGTAATGCGACTTAGAATTTTTAACTACTCTCAAGTCTCGTAGTTATTTATTTATAATTGTTAAATTGTTGGTTAAAATAAAATAATGGTAAATGTAATGTGAAAAATATATGGTTCATTTCAATGTTTTAAAGATTTTTCCTCTTTTATGTATTTAAGCTCTTTTATGATTTAAACATCCGATTTTTTCCCCGCATAGTTAAGGAAACTAAAAAAAAAATCCGTATTGTAACAACCAATGATAACCCAAGGCCGAAGTTTTATTTTTACGAAGCTCAGGCATACACGACCGAATAAAACATTTTTGAGGTAATTACAATTCAAAGATCGATAATTTAACAATCAATAATTATAATGACTTGTCCTAGAAAACCTGAATGTTTTTGGCTCAGAAATAATAACAGGAGGTGAAAATACTTATTTTTGATATTATATATTTCTTTGTATTGTATAAACAACCTTAATACTTAATAGGCAATACATAATTGAGATAAATGTTTTCATTCATACCATATTTACAATTCATCATTCGCCCAGGGGCCCCCCAAGTCCACACGGTTGTTGCCTCCCTCGCATGCGATAGAGGAAGCGGAGTCTTGGGAAGTTCTGGAAAGTCCCCCACGCTCCCCCACCAGCTACGCCACCGAGCACGAGCGAGGCTGACAAATACCGCGAGAGCCACATACGCTCAGGACATGATTGGAGAAACTGGCCATTGCCAGGACTCCCACTGTTGCGCATTTATAGGAGGTCACGAGGCCACTGCCGTTTCTGTCTCCGAGGAGGATTATAGGGATGAGTGGAGCAGTGCAATGACTGTGCTACGGGATTAGGGTGGTTGGATAGGTTACTATTTCCTTGTAATAAACAGTTTTTAAACGGTCATCACTTTGAAATTTACTAACAATATTATATTCATGGGGTTGTTCCGTAATCCCGTTTTGGTTACCATTATTCTGTCTCATATCATTAATACATTGGTGTATACATAAATATTTAATATTCCATTTATTAATGGTATTTTTAGTGTACCTTATCGTTTGTGATTTAGCATCAGAGTTTCAATCACCAACACCTTGAGAATTAAGAGTGGGATCTAGTGCCCGTATTTTTTTTTTCTATTTATTGTCGGCTCTATTACTCTGGTGCGGTATGGGTTAATTTCAATTTTTATTTTATTTATTATTGTATTTCATAGGATTTTTCATATTGTATTTTACTGTTATAAGGTTTTATAAAGGAATTCACTTATTGGAATCTTTTAATAATCATATTTTTTTAACAGTTTATTTAAGGTTTAAATTTAATCATGTGATATTTCTTTTTTGTTACATATGTTTCATTTATAATTATCGTTATTACATGTTTATTTTATTATGTATTTTTATTGTTGCTCTGTAGTATTATTTACTAGGGATTCGGTTCCTCAGGGAAGTATTTTTTTTGTATCTATTAATCTAAACGTTATCACCATAAGATTACGGTTAAATAAAAGTCAAACACTCTTCAACAAGGCTGATGAAATAATGAACGAAACAGTTACAACTAAGTCTTCTCTTTGTTAAAGGCCAGGTGATTTCCACGACCTGCTGGAGACTGTTTGGTAAATAGTCACAGGGGCCCAATGGGAAAGGAAAATCCCCCCGGGAAAGGTAGAGCTGGACCAATACAAGAAGAATTAGGAGGAAAGGAACCGGCCTGATAAAGGAAAAACTAGATGAAAGCGTTGAAGGAGAGAGAGAGAGAGCAGAGGGACAATGGAAGACAAATGCACGGCACAGGTGCCAATACACGGCTTATCGGCGGACGGGGCCCCATCCCTCGTGTCCGCGGGCCGATAGTTGACAACAGTATTTGGCCATCACTTAACCGCCACTCAGCTCCTCCTTATAGTCCGGCCCAGCTAACCCGCAACAATCACCTGCGACTATAATTCAACCCAGCTGGGGCTGGTAAATGTTCTTCAAGTTATACCTGCTCTAAAGGGGTAGATTTTCTCTAAGCTAATTCTCACAGGAAGCCAAATGTACTGGTTTAAGTTGTATATTTAACGGCTGTCAGGCAATCGTGACCCCCCCCCCCCCCAAAGCTTCTTGAGGCAAACGCCGTGTGATAACTCAGAAAGTTGCAACAAAGATTAAGCAGATAGAAAAAAAAAATACTGCAAGGTGAAACCCCCTACGAATTACAATGAAGTACAGATAACAAATTCATTTAAGAACTGTAACGTTATAAAGAAAAATGATAAAGTAAAATAAATTCTGAACCTCTACGAAGGGTAGATACAACAACTTTCTTATGATAAAATTACAATCTGCCTGATTGGGCTATAAGTATTTGTGATAAATGATCTCGTTCATACCAATTTACAATTTTCATTCACTTGCTCATTCATACTAAATATATAAGTAGTTTATTTTCTATTGAGAGAGCGATGTCCTTCGAAGTAGTCTGTACAGTCGTCCAAAGCGTCTGTTTAGTTCTTGTCTTTTTAGCCTCGTGTGTGGGTTCTATGTCAGTATTTAGTCAAGATGGACGCCTAAATACCGTACTGTCTCAGATACAGGGAGAGGTGTCGAATTTTAAAAGACTAGCGGCAGAGGGTAAAGGTTATGTGGAAACATTTTGCTTCATTAACTTTGATTCGTCATTGTTCGCACCAATACTCCAGCTCTTCACGGTGTTTTTGAAGGTTTTGGGATGCTATATCAGGGTCAAATGGGTTGACAGGACTGCAGTGTCATCTGAAAATGTTGCCAAGAAGGTATTAGTGGTGGAAAGGACATCAGTGGTGTATAGATTATAGAGGACGATGCCCTGTGGAACTCCTACTTTTATGGGATAATAGTTAGAATTCTGTAAACTACAGCAGACTTGGAAGAAGCGGTTTGAAAGCCAGGACTGTAGGATTAGGAAAAGGGTTGAGCTTCTAGAGGAAACCTGCGTGCCAAACCCTTTTAGAAACATGACCTATATCAAGAATGGCAGTAGTGCAATACTGTTTGGTTTCGAGGGCTGAGGAGATGTGGTCAACAACGCGAAGGCCTTATTGATCAGTGGAATGTCGTTGGCGGAAACCAAACTGGTGTGGAGGAATAAGGATTTTGGATTCAACAATTGGAAGTAGACGTTACAAGGAGTTTCTCAAATATTTTTGAGAGGATAGGGAGTAGGTTAATTGGACGGTAAGATGAGGCGTCATCGAGTGGTTTACCGGGTTCGGTGAATGGGGCAATAATTGAATGTTTCCAGAGGAGAGGAGAGTACGTCGTTTGGATAGTGAAATTATAAGTAGGTTAGGATGATTATGGCTTTAGGAGAAAGTTGTTTGAGAATTTGAAGAGTAAGGAGATCATATCCAGGGGATTTCGGTAAGGTGAGTTTTTCAGAAGATATTTGACTTCTGAGGGGTTAACGGCTTTTGGTTGAAGTGAGAGAGGTATAGACGAAGTGAGGAAATCTTTAACAGTTGTGCTGTGAGTTTGGTTTGGGTGTGAAAGGTGAGGTGTGAGAGTATGGGAGAGATCCAGAGCGAATTCTTCCGACCTATCCTCATCCGAAGCCGACCAGGACCAATCATCACGACGGAGTGGGTGTGAAACAGGAAGATACTTTAGGATTTTTTTAGTTACATTCCAAAGGGGGTTATCCCTGGTGGACAGAGTGGAGAGGTGCAAATTGAAGGAATCGGAACGAAAGGATGCCAATAGCCGCTATACCAATCTGCCTAAGAATTTGTGACCTAATTTTTATTTTCACCGTAATTCAGTTTTCAATGTCTTTATTTCTTTTTTTGTTAAATATAGCCTGTATGTATCAAAAAGATTCAGTTTATTACTTTAAATATTAGATACATTACATATTCATAACCCGAACTCCTAAGGGATGCATCAATATAAAATTATGAAATTGATATAAAGTTTTAACGGTCATACAAACACTAATCCATCTAAGATCGCTAATAAAGCTAAACAGAAGCTTTATTTTCTCCCTAAGAGACCTCGTATTAGAACCAAAAACACTCTTAATTGTTAATCAATCAGGTATAAATATTAACTAAAAGACTCCATAAGATCCTAAAAGTAGTGCCCCGACGGTGCACTATATTCAGGAGAACAGGAACAGGGTAGGTTTATGTGTGCTTGTATTAACCACAAATTCACACTCGGTATCTGGGGGTAGGTGAAAACCGTCCGGATCCAAAAGGCGAGTGTGAACCAGAGAGAGGCAGACTGGATCGCTGGGGGAGACGAAACTAGGTAAAGTTTGTAGGGCCCTATTAGACCGTTGTCTGCATGGAAGGGATCCCTTCCAAGGATGCTAGTGTTAGCGAGGCGAAGGCACAGAATCCCACTAGGAAGGTGTGGGGTCTGACAACGCCGGGCTAAAACATAACAAATTTAGGAGAGAAGGGTAGAGGGTTCCATGAATGACAAGCCAATATCTTGAAACATCAGCGTAGCTGCAAGTAACAATCCAGAGGTGAGCCGTAGCTTGAATGAGTAGTTAGCTAAAATTAGGGGGTACATATAGCTCAAAGCAGGCAATGAACTGGGGTTTTATTTTGGCCAATCGTACTGCAGCCGATGAGCTGGGTTTTATTTTTTCCAATCGCATTACAGACCTGGTTCTCAATAACTGGCAAGCTCCGATGGGGCCTAGGGATTGATACCTGGGTCCCTATCCCACTGGCTGGCTCTTAACTCGTCTGCAGCTACGTCATTTATTGTTTACAATATTCACACTCATATGACTTCGTGGTTTGGTTATATTATTTACATTTGTTTAATTTAATTTAAAACATATTATAACTAAATTACAATAGAGTAAAAGGGGATTTATCTGATGTAGTAATCGGTCGCTAGAGTAGCACTTGCGTACTTCAATCAATAGTTTATTATAATAGAAATATTGAGGAGGACCTTCCTCCAACCCCAAAGACTAAGAGAATAAACCTTGTCCGCACAAATACCCCAATAACTCCTGTTCGTGATGTACCTATCCTCCAACATAGCTCGTACTTTCAGGGACAGGAGAGGAGGATTAAAAAAGTCTTTCCTTTTCTTATAAATTTATAGTTGTATCATTATAAGAAGTAAATCATATTAAAAAATATAAAACTAGTACGTTGTTGATACAAATGAAATCTTCCAACACAGTCTGAAATTCTGATAGAATGTAATGACTTTGCAAGGCAGGTTTAAGTAGAAGTCACTACACTCTTTACGATTAACCATAGCAAGGGATTTACATGGTGCTTTGATTTGCAGGTCATTGAAATTGGTGATCTGAAATTGGAATAAAGGAAAAAATGATAGAAATTTACCGAATTAGGATAACATTTAAAAGTGAAGAGAAACTACTACTACTAATTCATATATACGACCTAACAAAGCTTTTATTATAGCTTTTATTTCACTAGCTTTTATTATTTTATTATCATCTTCATGTTGAGGTCGGAAACTTTTCAGTCCGCCAGTGTAGTCACTGTAGCGACCGCTAACTACATAAGATAAATCACCCTAAACTAATGTAAATAACATTACCAAAATATAAATCATTGTAAATATGGTAAACAATAAAACATGCTGCTTGGGCCAATTAGTTATATGAGCTGGGTCACCAGCTGTCAGGGCAGGTGTATAGACCCGACCGCCGGCAGACCTTCCCGGCTCACGTCGCTTTGTAACAGGACTAAGGAAACCGTATACTCAACATCATTGGGTACTACAAAAGCGATCCTTATTGGCTACTGACAAGGCCAGATGGGTATTTAAGGCCGGCTGTTTGCGGCCTGTATATCATTCTCCTGACAACTAAACTGGCTTGTGGCTGCTTTGCTTAAAACTCTTAAATTTTACTGCTTCTTTATGAAAAACCTCTGCATCTCTTTCTCTCCTCACCTCGCTACGTTTTAGTCTGGCGTTGTCAGACCCCATCCCTTCCTAGTGAGAATTTCTGCCTTCGTCTCGCTAAATCTAGCACCTCCTTGGGAGAGACCTCTCCCTAGTGGACAACCGGTGTCGTGGCCCTGCAAACTTACCAAGCAGTGTTTCCCACGGCGATTCAGTCTGCCTCTCTTCGGTCCACACTCGCCTTTGGGATCCGGACGGATTTTGCCTACCGTCAGATACCGAGTGTGAATTCGTGGTCATTCCAAGACCACAAAAACTACCTACACTACCTACTTTATACCTCTTCTCCTAGACATAGTGCATTGTCGAGGCTCATACCTATCAAAAAATGGAGTCAGATAGTAAAACCGTCATGAAATGATGGTCTAGGTTATAAACTCAAGCAACCCTCACTTCGTCATCAGGGCTAGGGTAACTAGGTACCCCCCTCGTGGCGACCCGACAGTCACATATCCGACTTCTTACCCCCCAGAAATACTCGAAGTTGGATACCACCAATTAACAGTAAATCCATACACATGTTTTAATTGCTTCAGGTATTCTCACACTACAACCCTGAAACAGGTATATTAAAGACTTTATGTTCTTGGTTACAGCTGCAATGCTGTAATTGTGGTGATTCACACAATGCACTTTACCGCTCTTGCCTGGTATTTAGAATGAATAAGGATATTAGGTGTGTTCAGGTTATCGGTAAGGTCTCGGGAGGCTTCTCACATATAGTAAGAAAATCGAATGAAAATATTAAAAAAGGTTAGCTGCCATACAGATTTTATTTGTGGTTTTAATGGCAATGAGCCAAAGGTTTATATTGACAACAATGACAGAGCCACTATACAATTACACCCTCCCTCTTTCTCCCTCTAATTTACCCTACCACCCTGCAATCCCTTACTACCTTACCCCACCCTCCCATCTCCTACTCCCCCCTCCTCTACTTCTCTACTTTCTTACTACCTCCCTCCGCCCTCTCCCACTCCTCTACTCCCACCTCCTACTCCCTTACTCCCACATCCATCATCTCCCCCTAACCTCCTTCTTGCTCAAAGGTTCACCTACCTATTCCAGGTCACATATCACCTCTGATGCTAGAATTGGGTGACATTAAGACAGTGAGCCTCAATACCGAGCCGAGAAAATGGCGACTTTGGGTATTGACCCGGCTTTCAAACTATTTCTAATAGGAAACAGGAAAAACGAAAAAATAAGAAGCAATCCTAATGATTCTAAAAATTCCTTTTGTGACCAATAGTTACCACCAAGATTTGTATTGATACAGTCAAGAGAACCATTTTAATCTACCCGCACATGTTTCTCATGACTACAAAAATACAAAAACACAATAGATATCGATTATCATCTTTACAGCAGATTTAATTGATATACATATGAAAAAATGTCAAACAGGACCAAAATATTTCTATGGATCGCCATGTTTACAGAATATCTCTAAGCAAAATATCCCAAATACATACCAACCCTATACAATTCCTACATTACAGTCCTACCTAACTCTTACTTCAATAATACAATTTGTCCTATATCAAAGTATCCCAAATAACTACAATACCTTTTTCTGTCCCCATACAGTTTCAAGTCCAATCTGTCTTTACTGAATTTTCAGCAAGGGATGATCTGGGTTATTTGTTTCCAACTATTGTTTATCGTTGCATACACATGCATTTGTACCTTCCCGCGTCTATGTGTAATGTTTATGTATCCTTCTACTAAACTTTTAAAACATAGGTAAACCCGCACACATATAAAATAAAACACCTTCATTTAAATAAAAATAAAAATTGTAACAATGGATTATCCAATAAATAAGAGTTATATAAAAACACTTTTTAATGTATTCAGTTTTTTATTCCATCTTGTAAAAATCTAGATATATATATAATGGGTTTAAATTTAGAAATTTCATCCTTTATTTTATATATTCTCTATGACACTGATTTGGTGAGCTGTAATGAACTAGTAGGCTAATTCAATGACTTAAAGCTAGTAATTCAAGACGAAAACCCATTCTTTATTTCTTCTAGAAAAGAAACACAGACAATCATAGTAGTGGAGGAATGATAATTGCAGAAAATACGTTGATTTGTTTCTGAAAAAATTAAAATCGGATAACCACTCCCAGCCATAACATTGAGGGTACAATTTGGTTTTTTTGTTTTCAATTTGGAATATTTACCTTCTCCCTCCTGGACCGTTTAAAACACAGGATCTCCCTCATTTATTAGAGGAAATTTTAATGCCGGTCCTACTAACTGGCGACATGAACAGTCACAACATAGGGCTTCATGGATACCAATGCGAGAAGCCAAAAAGCTTTTCTAGAGATATTGGGCATATTACTATTACCTCAGTCCAAGTAACCACACCTACTCCTCACTGGACCTCTCCTTTTTCCCCTAAACAGAATCGATTGGAATGTACTACCCGGCTTACCTGGCAGTGATCATTTCCCCCTCCGTTTGAAGTTCAACGAGCCTGAATCATAATCACTTTTGTAAATCTCGATGGATAATGAAAAGATCGGATTGGTAAGTTTTTCCATACCTTCCACTCCATGTTCTGAGCTCGTTCACGTGTAATGGCTTACTAGCCGCACGAATAGCCTTACTTAAGTCTGGAAATGACCGTAAAATAATATTAGTCTAGTGGTTTAATCAAGAATGCAAATGAGCAATTTAAAGCCGGAGAAAAGTCACCAGAAGCTTTCAGAGAATTATGGCCAAACCCAAGTTCATAGAATATAAAAAGAACCCTTTACAGACGAATGCTAAATACATCTAGTCCCAACTTGTGAAGATTATTTGTGAACTCTTTAAACTCCTCTACTCCAACCAATGTCGTTTGGAACAAAATTAGAAACGTTAGCAAAAAACACAATTGTTTAGGTACATCTTACTATGTGATGACTGACTGATAACCCAATAAATATAGCCAATAACGTCTACTCTGAACTATTTAATCTATCCACTGATACAATTGATCATCACTTACATAACAGACTTACCGGCTCCAGATTATAACCATCCGTTTACATTATGGGAACTCGAATCCGTGTCAAAGAATCCTCGCCAGGCCTACGTGGGATCCATTATAATATGCTCAAGAGAACTATGTCCCAAAATAAAGGTTTTTTTTTTAATTTGCATTTGATTACATGTTGTAATGAACCGTCTGTTGTGGCAACTTCTTCACCACAAATAAAAGGCATCTTCTCGGACCAAAAACCACCCGCTTACTTTTCCATATTTTATCAATAAATCTTCAGTTATGAAAGCAGACTGCGTTTAACAGCAGCTGAACCATATCCTGCCTATTCTCCTCTAAAATAATTAGCTCTTCTTCTCCTTGACACTTAGACCTGTAACAGTCACGTTATTATATCATTGTAATTTATCATTATACTCTATTGTTATTCATAATAAACTTTTTAATAAGTCTTGTCTGCCTTGATATGCTAAAACATTCGGCGTTTATGTATAGAGAGGAGAGAAGTTCACGACCCGACACGGCAAGAGTTCACTAGGGGTGTGGGCGTAGTAACTCCCGTGATTGGCCAAAATAAAAAGCTCTTTCATTGGCTGTAGGTAGGAATGACCTGCCTATATAAGGCAGACAATTTGAGGGTTTTCAGATAGTCTGAATCAGACACTTGAAGTGAACACTGCTCTCTTTCTCTCTCTCTCTCTCTCTCTCTCTCTCTCTCTCTCTCTCTCTCTCTCTCTCTCTCTCTCTCTCTCTCTCTCTCTCTCTCTCTCTCTCTCTCTCTCTGCACTGGTGCTTGTTGCTCTGCTTAAATCATGGCCTTCTTATTTAATTACCTCTGCACTATCCTATCCTATACTTGCTCTCTTTAGTCGGGTTGTCTGACCACACACCTAGTGGGATTCTCTGGCTTCGTCTCACTAAAACTAGTACATCCTAGGAAAGGATCCCCTTAATGCAGACGACAATCTCGAAGGCCCTATAAACTTTACCTACTAGCGTCTCCCCCAGCGATCCAGTCTGCCTCTTTCTCTTTTAAACCCGCCTTTAGGATCCGGATGGTTTTTGCCTACCCTCGGATATCGAGTGCAAATTTGTGATCATTCCAAGACCACGATGAAAATATTTAACTTATTCATTGCCACGGCCACTAACCACCTATTGGTTGACTGACCAACACAAACAGACGATAATTGACCCTAAACGATAAACAGCACTAATGGTCACGGTATATTCATGCTGGCCCCAGAGGTGGATTGAGCCAAGAACAAGGTAGCAAGCTGTATTGGACAGCTACAGGGGAATTTGGTTAACCACTAATACCAGTCTCCCTGCGGAGCGACATAAGCCCAATTGCTAGTGCAATATTCCGTTTATTCTTAACCCAGTAAGGCCTGCACCTGAACACCATTACGGACACTTCACAGCCGGCTGGTCCATGATTCTGCCGCATGACATCAATTACTCCAGTGCCAAATGTTCTTGAGTAGAGAAGTTATTAATTACTAAAACTAGTTTTAGCTGTGAATACGTGAATTAGGTAGGCTTATGAGTCCCGTTTTCACTGTTACAAATATTTAAAATATTTATAAGCACTGGTACATACATGTATATAAATATATGCATCCGTCACATATTCATAATTATAAATAGATTAAAGTAACGTACGATCGGCTACATCCCTGCAATATAGAATTAACTCTGAAGTCGATATTTGTCTGTCCAAAGTAATTATAGCACCAGTTTGACTTTTGATATCTGACAGATCATCTTCCCATACAATAATGTAATCTACTTGTTGCAATTATGTTAATTGAAATCCTAAACATGTCTTAACATATCCAGACAACCAGTCATTAATCAACACGAAACATCTTTTTATGACAGGAAAAAGGGACATAGCTTTGAATTATTGATTAAATATGTTGAACAGGTTTTTTTCTAAACCAAGAAGATGCCTTATGGTGCTTATGGAGCGTATTGGGGTGATGGTGATCAACGCACGCGATCAAGATCAGGGGGAATCCTCCCGGGATGGACGGCAGTTCTTGGGAGAATGGACGCCAAAGAGGGAAGGAGACCAACAGGAACCAGGGTCTACGGATGCGGTACGGTCGGCAGGAGAAGGGAGCTCGACGGACGACAGGCCTGCAGACATGGAAGAGCGGGACGATATTATCAATGATAAGTACCACCAGGTAGTCTGGAAGACGAAGACCTTCGGCCCCATGAAGATAGCATATGGTAGCTCTCGATGATCTACTACCACGACAATATGGTCGGCGCAAGGGGTAAGCAACGACCAAATTTGTCTAGTCCTCAATGATGCTTCCAAACCAGGGAAGGCCCATTTTCTTTACGTCAGAAATGCGACCATCTGGGAACAAATTGGGGTCTGTGGAGGGCGGATTGGGGTTGGCTGACCATTCGTACGATGTACCATTATGATAGAAACTATCCCGGATTAGCCGATGCAGAAGGACATCACGTTAGCGTACCATCAGGGCAAAACAAACCACAGGGGGGATCAAGAGACGGCTCAGGCGTTGAAGTGCAAGTATCTCTGGTGGGGATGTTGGAAGACGATTCAGGAGACACTAGCGGCATGTGAGGTTTGTCACCGTACCAAATATGACAGGCACCCACCGACCGGGCTATAAGTTAAGAGTCCCGCGGCACAAACACCGCTCACTGACCTTCAAGTGGATACCTTCACTTGGCGGGGATTCAAGTGGGTCACCGTGGTAGACCTGTTCAGCAAAACGGCTATGGCATACCCCATTAGGGGAAAGTCATCGGAGGCATTGAAGGCGCGCTGAGTCGGTGGTTCCAATTTTAAGGCGTCCCAGATCGGATAGCGTCGGACGGCGGAAGGGAGTTGGATAACGCGGCCGTGCAGGAAGATATGAAGGCTCTGGACGTGATATGGCATGTCAATACCCCAGGGCATCCAAAGAGCAGAGGGGGGATTAAGCCTCTCCACAGCACCTTGGGAGATCATCTCTGTGTTTACCATGCCGACAAAGGGTTGGATCCGGCAGAGGCGATGCCTAAGGCGGTGATAGCGTATAAAGTCACTCCGTTCACACAACCACAGATTTCTCACCCTTTGAGATCCTTTTCGGATTTCGTATTCGTCGCCAGGACACGAGTATAACGGTGGTGGGAGACACGACGTCCGCAAAACTAACCACCATCTGCGTGGAGCTGGAACACTTGTGGGGGAAGGTGTACTCGAAAATTACCACGGCAAATTCTAGGAGGGTGTTGATGGATAACGCGAGCGTCAAACCGCTAGAACGGAGAGTCACTACGGTGTATCATATGATCGGTTACAATAGGAGTAAGGAGGTGTCCCGTTATGAGGGTCCCTTCCGGGTGATCACGATTCGCGAACACAATTTGGTGACCATCCCAAGTGTTCAAGAACCTGTGAAGAGGAGAACTGTCCATCTTGAGCAGTTAAATCTTCCAGTGGGGAAGCCCTCCGAATAGGAGATTGACTTTTTTTGGTGTCTATACTTTTGCCAGATATATGGTTTTTTTTTTATTGTTTTATGCTTTGTACCACATTTGATAAAGTTATGTTCTGTTTCTATGATTGTAAGACATTGTTGTGCTGATCTAGGCGAGCAGGAAATTATTATGTCAGAACTGTATATAATTAGCATAATTGGAATCTTTATATATAAATATATAGTAGGAAAATTGTAGGCCAAATAAAAAACCAATACAGGCATAGTACAAAGAGTAATAAATGAATTTTTAGCGTTATATGAAATGATACTCAATATTTGATACCAATGAAGCCAATTTCAATAGCTTCAGTTTTGTCAATATTTCTACTTATTACATTTTTTTTGTATGCTGAGAAAGTAAGCTTTCATGACCTGTGGTCTCAACACATAAAATGAAGTACTTTTTATTAAAAAAACCATGAAGTTTTATATATATTTTTTTACTACAGTAATGAAATAACATACTATTTACTTATCAATGGCAACGAATTGTTTGTCAGTAAGAAAGTAAAATCCAAATATATACTGTAACATACCTCGTTTCGTTTTTTTTCTTTTCTAGTCGTTGGTATGTCCAATGATGCTTGCTTGTTCTTAAAAACGGCTCCTACCACTTTGTTAATTGTAGAAATATTCTGTATTCTTTAGTAGAACTGTTCAATAACTTTATAATAACCAATCACTATGAACGGGAGTACGTCTTACACTCAAGGCTAGGCGTAAACCAACCTTTATAGTTTCCTGGGCCACTCTCATTAGCCAAAGGAGAGGTCACGTGTTTGGAATTTTAAATTAATAAAAATCAAAAATATCTTATCATCCCGTAATCATAATGAGGCTGATGATCTTTGAATCTGATTCAAGTCAATAGATAATTGCTGAATCATGAATGGAACGGTTGATGTTATTCAAGAATAAAAATAAACAGTTTGACGACAGATAAGATTGGAAGTAAGTCTTTCACACGGCGGAAACAGACAGAGCCTTCTTATTGACACGAGAGACTAAGAGACAACCGGATGACGTATATACCTCATTGCCGATTCTCCCAGATACCTTGGTAGCAGAGAAACCAGAACACTAAGTCAATCCTGGGAAATCCCTCAGGAGGTTCCCTCTTTTAGATAAATTTTGCATCTACAGCCAATACCGCGGGGACAGAGCTATTGTTTCTTTTTTTTTGTTTTGTTTTTGATTAGTATCATTAAAAATGACAAAGATAGGGTTTTTTTAGTGAACTATTACTTATATTTACTAAGTTCTTAATAACTTAATAACAAACAAGAGGGGATAGTTACATTGTTCTAAGAAGAACCTTTGATTATAACTTAGGGCGAGAAATTAGGTGTTTTGCTACCTAATTCCTTTATTATGTAGTCTACTTATTAGAGGATACCAACAGCGTGTTCCCTCTTTTTCTTTTAAATTTAAACTTTTACCAGAAAAACAAAACTTTTGAAAGTTTTCGCGGATTTTTTAAAATAAAAATAGCTATAAACTAAATTAGTTCATATTTTCTATATATTGACCTTGAATCCATTTCAACAAACAATCAATATTTTAGATGATACCAATTATGTTACTGATTGTTATATATGAACTAAGCATTATATATATTCACGATTTTTTTAGCGAATCTTCAAACTAATAAGTTAAATATAAAATTAAAGTTCAAAATAAAAAAAATAGCGCAAGAAAGTTATTAAATTTTCCTACCAATAATCACCACCTCACATGTGAAACTGGGGTGCCTCCTGTGCCCCGGTCGTATACGAAAGACTGCTCTTGTCCTTTTACTATCTCGGACTCCCGTCCGCGGTCTCCTCAAAATGATTTTGAATACAAAAACAATGAAGTTGATGACCAGAGGGATTAATGTCAAAATCAATCCCCAAATAAACAGAATGCAAACTGAAGTCAATACAGCACATTATCATCCTCCGATGTTCAAACGTGACGAGTCAATCACAGAACTATCTGGACCCTTACTTTTGGTACTGCACTGAGGACATACTCTCAGCACTGGTTCTTTGACAAATGCATCCAGCCTTACATCGTTAACTGAGTTTGTTTGTATATTTGTCGAGAATAAGGCTTTAACTAATGCTGCTCCATCCATCAGGTCATCAAAATCGAATGGAGGATACGTCCAGCATCACGATCATAATATCATTAGATCATAGGGTCAGTTCTTTTTGTCGATCAGAACTTCTTTGCAGGTTCCATATTCCTTAGATGAACTGCATTCACTTAAAACGGTTTTAAAACGGGCAAGATAAGTAGGTATAGAACTTTTTGAACACCGGTTGGCTAAAAGGGCTTTAGCATTAGAGTCATGCCTCTGTCTTACGTTATCGAAATCGAAGTTGTTCCGCTTTTCGAAACTGGTCGAATAAAACTTTAATACTCGAAACGTTGAAAATTATAATTTAATATAGTATCATTAAGTAGAACTTCTCACAGTGTTCTACTTCCACATTTCCTAAGACCTTGCGTAAATATTGACATTCTATGTTTCACCACATTTGTTTCAGAATTTCGAAAGTCAACAAATTAAGCCCCCTCCCAAATTATTAACCCACCAAAAAATATATATATATTATGATGATAATGTATTATTGGGCTTTGTTAACAATTTTAAAAAGATACTTTAGTTCTCTACTAAATCTACTCGAGACTACACAAGAAAAATAAGATAAATTTCTTTGCTGTTTATTCATTGTCATAGGACCCATAATAATGTTAAGGGCTCAGCTGGTACCCTTTCCTCATTAGGTAATGGGCGGTGCAAGTTCAGCTGATCTCGCTTAGAGCTATCATCACGCACAATGCACGTCTTGGACCTATCATAACAGATTGTATCTCTTGTATGAAATTTCTATAAAATTTAAATAATGCTTTGAGTTAGCAATTCTATTAAGATGTCCACTTTAGATAAAAAAGGAAATATAGCCAACGTAGGGAAACTACCTTCGCCCCAGGTCTGAGAATTATTATAGATCAATATAAGATTCTAGGAGTTTAGTTTGGAATCAATTTTCATTATTTTATACGGGTTTCAGCCCTTGAAGCTGCACTTTTGATGACTAAGGTTGCTGAGTCCATTAGCAAATTTCGGAAACCTATCGATAACCAATTCCAAATCTGAAATGTCAACAAAAAAAAAAAAAAAAATATGGCCCTGAGTACAAACATTAGAAAGCCCAAAAACCAAAATTCTATGCACTGTGACAGAATGTGTCATTATATTGTATCTTACGTTGATTTAGTATACAAATTTATTCAAAAGTAGAGGACACTCGAACAAATTATAGAAGTAATTCGTTGTTGAGACTACTGTGTCCGTTCGTCAAAAGAATGGTTATCAACGACTAAACAACGCTACACTAAGATGTAAGACCCCCCCCCCCCCCGCCGTACAAACTCATCGTTTTCCGGACCTTGTGAACGAACTGACCTAACTTGCTAATGTTTATTTTTGTAAACGTACTATTTTTTTTAAATTGAGGTCCTCCTCGGAGACTAACCACTGCCTTGTGACCTGCTATAAATACATTTGGAAAGTTGTATGATAGGAGTCCAGGCAATGGCCAGTTTCTCCAATCATGTCCTGAGCGTCTGTGGCTCTCGCTCCCTTCTTCAGCCTCTACTGGCTCGTATCCGGCGACTTGGATGACGGAGGACCTTGGCGGACTTCCCAGGACGCTTTCTCTTTCGCATGCGGGGGACGGGACCACCTTGTGGATTTGGGAGGTCTCAGGGCCGTTCGTAAATACCGTATGAATGAGCGAGTGAAACAAGAATTGTAAATATGGTATGAATGACCACATTGAATACAATAAAATAGCCCAATTAGGCCGATTTTAATTTTTTTCGCATTAAATTTTTTTTTTTTTTTTTTTTTTTTTTTTTTTTAATTAAAAAAAATTGTTAAATATAAGTATATAATACTAATAAAATTTGGATATGTATTACAACAATTTTATCACTAGTTTAGACAGTAATTTTTATAATTGGGTTGATTGAGGGCGGAATAATATACTGAAACATCATCTCCAAAACGAACTCAACGTTCATTATAACCCAATTTAAATGTTTTTTGTGCCTAAATGTTAGGCAATACACGTACAAAATTAAAGTCACATATTCCATGGTGGCATTGAGTGATTTTAGTTATTTGGATTATGTTACCAAAGGTATAACAATTCACACTCTAAAATAAAAGAAAATGGTTGTAATATGAGTTTTTTTTCACGTTGACGGATTAGCATAACAAGGACGCACAGCACATGGCGCGTCATGGCAAAGAAGGTAGACACCCTTGTAAGCAGTGAGGTGATGTGATACTATGTAACATGAGCGTGTCAGATCGAGCATCCTTTAATTGCTTCCTCAAGTAACCCTTGAGCAGTTCTGCTTACCTGCCACCCTCTTGAGCTTGGCTTGGTCCGACGCGGCACAGGCTATTGTACAAGTCGTATACAGATATACTATAAAACAACATTTTGCCCCGTTAAAAATCGTGTGCCATACGGAAGGGAGATCAGTACTAATAGCAAAATCTCTCTCAACCGAATTTATTTAAAACCAAAAAATTAATTAATTTATACCAATTAATCATGTTTCATGGAGTTAACAGTATTTTTTAGATAGTAGGATAATAAAATAAGTTTTATCTTGATTTTCAGATGGGTAAGGTGTCTTATGCCGCCTAGAACCGTATATTCCCGCTTGTAATATAAATAATAAATTTCATTATTTAATTTAATGTGGTCATTCTTGTAATGCTTAAAACTGAATTTCAAATTAACATTTTATAAACCAAACATTCAAAATAAAATGTATCGAACCAGCTGTATTGTAATGAATATTAAATTTTGATTGAAGATATGAGTGGCGAGATTTCTATTCCATTTACACGAGAAACTCTGAGCCATTTGCAAACTATTGGTTGAGTCCGGGGCAGCTTGGGAGGATTATGTGACAGTCCGTGTAGCTCTGAGATTATGTACTGCATACTGTGATGCTAATGAGCAATGAACGTGTGTTAGCCGCCCCTATCTCTGACAAAGTGAAGCCGATACAGAACCGATTGAGATTCGCCGATGATAAACCAAAAAAAAAGTGGGGGTGGACGGACCCCCCCCCACCGTTCGTGCTTGATGCAATCAGGCACAACAGTAGCTATTGTTTAAAACGTAACTTTAGTGTTCTACCTGCTACGATATTGGATTTTATACAAATAAAGGTATCTCAATCAAAAAATATAAACAATTAAATTATAATATGCGATTCCGAATTGAGGCTATCAGAAATAGCGTTGTTTGTTTTATCTGCATACAGTACAGAGTTGTAATAGCTGACTCACATTGCCTTCCCTCAGAATCCATTTTGCCATTTCACACCATCATTCAATAGTCACCTGCGGATTGGGTCACTGTTGTCTCACGCACTTCTAATAACCATTTATTTTTTGCAACATTGAATTTAGATTTGGTTGGTGCACAGAATTACTATTATGAATATTTCAAATATCATTTTTTTTTTCAAAAATTACAGTTTACTATCAAAAATATGTAAAATATACATACACTTCTGTATATAATGTTTATATATATAAAAATAATCAATTTTATTCATATATGATTTTTAGGGGAATAGAGATCAAAGGAACAAAAAGAAGAACAATGGATTGAGCCCGTGACCAATGTACGAGTATATGATGGTGTTTAATCAGTGGATGTGTGTTGATCATTTGAATGATGTATGTTTTAATAAAATGTGATATTGTGTTAAAGATATTTTCATCGCGTTTAATCTGGGAAAAGTTCTGTTTTCTTCAAGAGTTCCCTTCACTTCTAAACGATTGTTTATATTGATATGTTGTAAGTTTTGGATTTAAACAAATAATATAAATAAATTTTAATAATAAATAAAAATGATAATCACGCATCTAATCGAGTCAAAAATATATAAGATGAAATTAATTACGATTAAGTGAAGTTTAAGTTAACTTAGTCTCCTACTGCAGATTAAGGAAAGAAAACGATTTTTTTTTTCTCCTCAGAAGCATATCTGAAGCAGCAGTACTTCCAAAGCTACAAAGAACAGTACCAAGAGCACAATATCAGACACGTTATTAGCTGAATCATTACAAAAGTGGAATTATGGAAGAATCTATACCTGGATTACTTGATACCTGGATACGAAATATAATTCTGCTGACTGCAATAGGCTTTACAATTATGAGGATATAGGACTTTCCAATCCTTAATGAATAATTAAATGAAGAAATGCCGGTAATTCTATCAAATTTGAGATAGAGATGATTGCAGAGCTACCTATGCGTTTCCACTTGGTACCAGAAACTGCAGTAAGGGCACCAATTAAGGAGAAAATGGCAATACTTGAGCTTACTTCCAGCTCTACTTGTCAAGTGTCACCACGGACAGCCATAATGATAGAACAAATGAAAGCAACTTACCTCACAGTTTCCCTATACCACCGTCATGTTGCATCGAAAAGTGGCAACACTGATTACTGTCAACAAAGTTCAAACAAACACAAGCCAGCCAAAAAAAAAAACAGTGAAAAGTTTTAAGAGGCTTAACCCGATTTACAGTTTTCACTTACCAGTCACTTAAATGTTTTTATTTACAAATATGTGTTCCAACGCCTTGCTAGCCTGCACATTAACGTTTGGAACTGTACACAGCTTTCTAACAGAAAACAGAAAGCGATATTTTTTTGTCTGTTAGCTCCAAGATAGCAACTGTAAAGACAATCCAATCGATCAGAAATTTGAGAAAAATCTGTGTTTCGAACATCTTCTTGCCCCGTGTGGTAAGAAACTATGTGAAAAATAAGCAAGGGTCATTTCAGCCCATATATATTAACTTCCTGAAACCTCCACCAGTCGCTGAACAGATGTTACTTAACAATACAATGTTTATTGATATAAAATTACAATCTGCCTTTTATTAGGCAATAAGGAGGAGTGATCAATGTTCTCATTCATACCAGATTTACAGTTCTTCATTAACTCGCCCATTCATACAACATTTACAAACAGCCCCGAGACCTCCCAAATCCACACGGTCCGTCCACTGGAAGCGAAGTCTTGGGAAGTCCCCCACGCTCCGCGTCACCGGATACAAGCCAGTGGAGGCTGAGATGCTATTTCAAATTTGTTAAAATGTTTTGAATTTTCCTGTAGTAAACTACGAATCAAAGAACGTAATCTATATTAAATTTCAGAGGTATCTCTTAAAAATTAGAAAATTATTATAGTAATTGATTTTTTTTTTTAATTTTTCTAAAAGCTAACCCAATGATCAGACGAATAAAAGGAAGTGCTTAATAAACTTAAGTAGGGTCCCGAAAGTATCTGCTAATATTGTTTCTCCGCCATTTTCTAGTTATCATTATCGACCTAGACCCCGCCGACCCGTTATTGTGCGCTATTTTTGGGCATGGATAAATACCCTTTCCCCCTTCCCTTTTCATGTGTAATTGTTTTTAGGCGTTACCTTGACACCCTTACGAATCCTTTCTCTTGTAAAACGGTTACGTCTGAAGGGTTTACACAAGTAACCCTTCTGTAACGTATGTTTCGAAATATTTTGGCCAATAGTTATAGTTTAAATTAAGGTAGTTTATTTTAAATTATTTATTTATTTATTATTATCATTATTTATTTTCATAGTTTAATTATGATGAAAAATATATTATCTTTTTAAACATGATTTGCATATTTTACCCTTGCTCCCGGCAAACAAACCAGAACTTTTGGTTCATTACCTTCATTAGTCCTGTTCTTATGAAAAGCAAACCGACATTGTGTGCCTTCGTTTTATTTTATTTTTTACATAAGAACTGTAATTTATACTTATAATAGACTTCGTCACAAACTGTTTATAAAATACATCGTAGTTATGTTATCCTAGTTATTTTGTTGACTAATTGAACTCTAACAAAATATGTATTGTTATTAACTGTTAACAATATTTTATGTTGTTATTTTATACTGAGATTTCAATTATTTTATTTTATTAAACGTCGTTTATTAGAGAAATGACAGTATACTATTCTAGAGAAATAAATATTTGTATTAAATGACCTGACTCTTACCTAATTTGGAATATTGCATTGATTTATATACACATATGATATAGACATATGTTCAAAGCTTAGGGATCATCAGGGAGATCCCTCATGCTGGCCCTGATGATTACTGTAGATACTGAAAGACAGAGCCGCAGACGCTCGGTACATAAGAGAAAAATACCAGCCAGTGCCAAAATTCTCGATGGTGGGCAAGCTCTAGATCTCGAGGTGATGTCCACTTCAATCGCCAAGGAAGATTGTAGGGACGAGTGTTACTGGACAGCGATCATACTGTAGGATTTGAGTAATTGGATAGTTTTTAATCAAATTTTAAAAAAATTGTCTTATCGGCAGTGGGTTATTTGAATTTAAATCCCGAAGCTAATTGTCCGAACCGTTTATTTGAAATAACGTCGCTGCAGCAGTCATTACTATAAACTTTAACCTCATTACAAGGAAGAAAAATCTCATTACAAAAATGTAATTGCGTGATTGTGAAAAACAAGTGCAGAGACGAAGTTTTTTTTTTTTTTTTTTTTTCATTATCAACAATCTTTAATGTGCAATAATTACAATCTGCCTTAGACGAAGTTTTAAAATTAAAAAAAAAAAAACAGATATGCAAATACTAGCTCTGTAAAGAAATTAATTAAAACTCGGCAAAAAAACCAAACAAAATGACAGAGGTAATACAGGCATTTTATATGTAGCCTACTTTAATTATATAGAACAAAGTAGTAGCAGATCTACCACAAACGCTTTAGCTTATCTCGGGATAAAGCAGGATTATGTGGTTTTTCGAACAGTTATCCTGGCCAAATGGTACTTATATAATCGATTCTGGTGGAAACGTTGTCTAATCTAACTTGTGTAAGATCACATGAATTCTTTCGTACACTTAACGTTCAGCAATCAACTCCCAGTAAAGACATCATAAGCTCTACATCATTTTGTGCCCGAATAATGTTTTACAGAAATAGCCACTGAAGATATGAGGTAGAATAGAATAGAAAAAAAATTTTTCGGGGCAAAGTCTCATATGAATAACATTAATGTTCTGTCGACAAATTCACATCTGGCAAATAAAAATAACTATTACGCCATAAAAAAAAAAATGGCAGTATTAACTAAAGCGTAAACCTCTGTAGGAAAGTTAATAATAATTATGTAATAAAATAAGAGATTATTCAACGATTTTTAGTAAATAAAGTCGTAAATGGCGCTCTACCTGTACAAAAACAGTGTGCAGAAGTCTGTACGATTCAATATAACATTGAATTAATACAAAAGAAAACAAAAAAAGTAATATACAATCTGACAGCCAACATATTTCTATATATAGTAAACAAAAAAATAAAAATAGATAATAGATTAACAAAGGTCAGGAAATATAATACAATGAATAAATCGTTCCCATACAAACGATTGTCTCATTGGATGACGAGGAGGGAATAATAAAAGAGCTTTAAAGGTTCATAAGGATGAAGCATGGTGGGTTTTATGAGGTAGAGAATTCCAGAGGATAGTAGAGGGACAAAGAAAGACCGATCATATGCTTCAGTTTTGTGAGCAGGGGTATAAAAGTCAGAGAGACGGGATAGTTTTACGGGACTGAGGATTCGAACTGTAAAATATTTCAATTATAAGGAAACCGATGAGAATTGATGGTTTGGAAAAGGAACGAGCTAAGGAAAAATTGCGCACGGAAGGAGGGAAACCAACGTTGAGGTGAGAGACATAAGAGCGCCGTGTCGAAGGCAAATCCACGAAGAGTTCATGATTCATTTAAGTCTGTCCTTAAGTCTCTTCAAGAGACACCAAACAGGCATCGTCAAAGTGCGTTGAAATGAGGGAGGATACTAAGAGTTGACGTCCGGGCTAGGGAAGCAGTTGGCGAGAGCGATGGAATAGTACCTAGTGACTGACGGGAAATTTGGGAGATATTGGTTCTAGGCTGGTAATCCAGGGTTATCCCTAGGTTTCTCACGTTCAATGGGAAAGTGACAGGATGTTCATCAATATTTAAGAAAGGAAAATGCAATAATTGAAGAATCAGTAATAATAAAATCAGCTATAACTGAAAGACATTGGCCACGACGAAGGTTGAACGTCATGTGTAAGCATTAAGTAGTTTTAGTTTACATTTTCCAAGTCATGAACCATAAATTGAGTTGATTCAAGTCATTTTTAAGTGTTGGAAAAGCTTTAGTTGTGAAAATCTTTAGCAAGTATTTTGCATCGTGTGCGTAAATTGATGTTAAAGTATCAGGAGATGTAGGTATGTCATAGGTAAAGATAGTGTAGATTAACGCAGCAAGTATTGAGCCTTGTGGGACCCACGCTTTGCAAGCCTTAATGACGTAGTCACTGAAGTTTCCCTCACTACGAAAAGACTGTTATCTAAGTAAGATTTCAGTCACTTGAGAAAGTTTAAAGACTAACTAATGAACTATGCATGAAAGACTATTCCACTGACCACCTTCAGTAAGGATTCTTGATTCTGCCCTTTCAGACTGGAAATATATTCTTGTGTAAAAAGTTTATCTCGAGATTCAGGCTGTTCTGGTGAAGGAAAGCGGGATTTAATGTTGTTAGAGAGTTGCGCACAAAGAAGTGGCTGCCCACACAGGTATTTTTCAACTTCTTCAACGCACGCCACGTTCTCAGGCAACGGTTAATGTTTCCATCATTTTTCTTTATTTATATGAATAATGTATACGGTTGGGAAGAAAAAAGTGGTTACGTCTAAGTTAAATGGCTGAAACTCTAATTAATAAGTAACTAAGTGGATATATGAGTATAAATAATGAGGCAATTATTGATCAATGCAAAGCAGGAATATTTTCACACTATAAAAATTACAACAGAAGAAATAATGTTTTTTTCATATTTTCAGAAATTGGTATAATTATGAAATTAATATTAATGACTGGTAACATGCACTTTCGTTTGTCTTCATAATTTGAAAAATAGTCAATAATGTTTTGGAGTAAGCACTGTGTGTATTTAGGTAATAAGCTGTCTCGAACCTGGGATTTGTTGGTTTACCTCCAGTTACTATTTGATGTATCCAGCTCACTTCTAAGCAAACACTAATTTTTATTCTACTACAATTAAGTTATTAATCCAGATGAGTGACGCAACCTAGATTCCTTTTAATTGAAGAATTTGCTGACCGAAAGAGTCTCAACAGAAATTAGGTAACATATTGATGTACATGAAATGTCTGTCAGGGCACATAACTCGGTTTATACTATTAATGGTTTATCTAATTTTTCCTCTCAATAAAACAATGAAATGTTTTTTTTTTCTTTATAAATAAGTAAGTATTGGCTGTCATTTAGAAATAGGCGATATTTATCTATTTACGTCAGCAAAAAAACTATTCATAACGATCTTAATATATCCCACATTCTTGAACTCATCATTTCTTCCAAGTTCATAAAATTCCATAGTAACCTATCCAACACCCTAATCCCCATGCACATTCATTATGCTGCGCCACTCATCCCTATAATCCTTCTCGGAGACTAAAGCAGTTACCTCGTGACCTTCCATAAATATGTGACAGTGGGAGTCCTGGCAAGGCCCAGTTCATCCAACCATGTCCTGAGCGTATGTGACTCTCACTTCCATTGGCTCGAATCCGGTGACGCGGATGTAGTAGGAGCGTAAGGGACTTCCCAAGACTCCACTTCCTCTTGAATCAAAATGATAAATATGGCATGAATGAGAACATTTATCGCAATTACCTATTGTCCAATAAGGCAGATTGTAATCTGAAAAAAATAAGTTTTAGGGAAAAGGAAGCATAAGAAAAATTTCTCTTCCCATCATACCACTGGAAAATTAGATCATGGTCCACAAACTTTCAGAACTCGAAATGTCATGTATATTATTCTATTTTCAAATATAAAGTCTTGAAGACATTATCACTTTTAGCCTAGGATAAACGAGTTGTCTTAAAAACTCCAAAGATAGGTCTATGAAAGAGAGTTAATATTTATAGCAGGTCACGAGACCACTGCCGTTTTAGCCTCCGAGGAGGAATATAGAGATGAGTGGTGCAGTGTAACGACTGTGCTACGGGATTAGAGTGTTTGGATAGGTTACTATGGAATTTCATGAACTTGGAAGGGATGAGTTCAAAAATGTAAGGTATAATAAGATCTTTATGAAGGGTTTTGTTGCTGACGTAATAAGGTTTCATTTACCAGTTCTCAGTACTTTTGATTGAAAGGATTGGATACGCTTAATGTTCGACTTTTTTCCTATCCTCTATAGCTCTATTTCGTATTTCCAAATTGAGAGATGGGATGTCCTTTGAAGCAGTCTTGTTCGAATGTATTAATGGCCAACGTGTCGACATACTGCCGATCTCCGTATCTGGTCCCCGTTTGTACTGGTTGGTGTTGACTATTAATAACGTTTGTACTGTTGGTGTTGACTATTAATGACGTTTGTACTGGTTGGTGTTGACTATTAATGACGATTCATAAAACAAAAAACCGAGAACAAACGTTATAAAAAATCACAATAATCAACGTTTCCTTCCATCTCACTTAAGGACTTGAGTCATACATACTGAGTATTGATACTCTGTCCATTATTAAATGAAAACTATTCAACTCTCTTTCGTCAACTTTAGCTCTTCCAAAGAACTGTATTGCTCACATACATATACTCACGCCTAACAAATAACTCAAAGCAGCCTAGGATGGTTTCGGAATACATCGGAAAATTCATTTTTTCGAAATAAAGAAGGGAATCCGATCTAAAAGAACAACTAGAAAATCCAAAAGGCCCAAGTAATACCTAACATCCACGGTGGCAACTAGTACGTTTCTTAAAGAACGTTGGGAATTTATCCCCGGATTTACGTATTGCAAGTACAACAAAAGACAGATGGTCCAAACGTCAATTATTCTTTGTGTTATTGATATCATTTAAATTATAGAATCCAAGATAAAAAAAACGGATGAGGATATGAATAAGGTTTTTTCTTAAGTTTTTTTTTTTTTAAAGCATATCAGAAAAATGAGAAGAGAAGAGAGAGAGAGAGAGAGAGAGAGAGAGAGAGAGAGAGAGAGAGAGAGAGAGAGAGAGAGAGAAAGAGAGAGAGAGAGAGTGGCTCCTGCAGCGACGAAGCTCCTTATCGGTGGGAGGCAAGGGGACAAGATAGGGAAGCAGGGGTTTCTGGATCAGGGCATAGCTTATGTGATAAATGCTTGTCATGTTCACATTTAAAGTTTAAAAAAAAATCCACTGCATCGAATGCCACTATTAGCCGGCTTCACCTCCCGCGGTTTTGCGTCATCTCGGGTCTGATACCCGATGTACTGATAAAGTACACAAATGATGTCACTGGGACCAACAAACATTTTCTCTTTTTCATTCGGTCAGCGAATCTCGTTCACTGTTAATGGCACACAAGCAAATGAATGATGAATAATTATATTTATTCCGGGACTAAGTCGCTTTAGAACGATTATAGTAAACATATTAGGTGACATTTAATAAATTATGAAACATAAATATAGAGTAAGAACACATTCTGAGTATATATACCATATGTTTACTAAATAGTTTCTGAGTGGATAGTAAAAAGATAAAGGCAGAGAACTTATTTTGCCTAATTTTTTGTTTTTGATTTTTAAAGTAATTATATAAAGTAATAATTCATTATCCAGTGATTTTTGAGCTCAACTATTTACTTTGGTGGAATTATTTATTCGTTGACTTAGATATTATTATTATCTTAGGTATTATAGTTTTAAGATCTAGCATACAATTATAACACGTAATTCCAGCCACGGTATAAACTTTTAATTACAAGTTGTATTGTACGTCAAACATAAAAAAAAATTATTTTTGTATCTACATTTTTCGTTTTACCCCCGATTTCTAAAATGTTAGTGCATATACAGTTCTAGGACAAATATTCTATGATTTAACAGGTCAAAAACCATACTAAACCACCAATTTTTCCAGTTAATTGGCATCCTAGAAATTTACTACTTCATGGGTGGCGCTGAAATCTGTGCAAAATGTTTCCCCCACCGTAACGAAGTTATCCGGCACCTATGTTTATATGAACTTGTTTCATTATTTTGATAAAGCAAATATGCCTGTAAAGTAATGGCATATTACTCCTGGAACGCCCTGTATGTAGAAGAACATAGAAGGCCTAATTTGATCCTAATCAAACTGTTTTATTTTAAAGAAAAAATATTAATATTTTTTCTAAAGGTCTAACTCACTTATCAATGTATAAGAGGATGTTAAAAAAAAAATTTGATTCATCTGATAAAAAAATACAAAAACTAAACCGAAGCTTTGGACATATGTACTACTTCAAAGGACATCCCATCTCTCAATAGAAAATAAATTGCTAATCTACAAAGATATACTTAAGCCGATCTGGACATGGGGCATAGAGCTATGGGGGACAGCAAAAAAGTCGGTACACTATGGCCTCACTTCCTTAACGATATTTAACGACTGTACACTACCTTCCCTATGTTAGGGGTTGAACATATAACAAGGCAGACCTCATTACATGTGGCATGGTCAGTAAAACTTAAAAGAATATCCCATTGCACAGTCATTACACTACGTCACTCATCCGTATAATCCTCCTCGGAGACTAAACCGGCAATGGCCTCGTGACCTGCTATAAATATGTGACAGTGTGAGTCCTGGCAATGGACAGTTTCTCTAATCATGTCCTGACCGTATGTGGCTCTAGTGCTCTTGGTCAGCCTCCACTGGCTAGTATACGGTGACGCGGCTGGCGGAGGGGGCACTTCCCAAGACTCCGCTTCCTCTTTCGCACGTGAGGGAGATGACAACCATGTGGATTTAGGAGGTCTCTGGACTGTTTGTAAACACTGTATAAATAACAGTTATCACAATTACTTATTGCCCAATAAGGCAGATTGTAATTTTATCATAATAAAGAAGTTTCAATATATATTGTACTTAACAACTTATTATTGTATCAGTTATTTTTAAATTACGTTCCCTTCTCGAGACGTCACAGTTTAAATGACAAATTATTTACTACAATCGAAAAGGATCTGAGTGGCTTTCCTTACATTTTTCAGAAAATAGGTTTGGATAAACTGCCCCGACGGGCCGGTGACTATGGAGAGAAGAAAGATTGATCAGGAGGTTGAAAAAGTAGCTCATTAGGACCCTGCTCTTCGGCAGATGGGGTGGAGGAAAAAAAAAAAAAAAAAAAAAAAAAAAGAGGAAGCAAATAGACGTTAAGAGCCATTCGTTAACAGCGGAGAAATACTTAAAATCGCTGACAACAATCTTCATCAGTGCCTTCCTAAATTCTCATTGTCATAAGATTGGGTACCTCGGAGCAGTAATCGATCGCATGAAGTATGAATTTTTATGGTTTCACAATTTAAATTATAAAGGCCGTAGAGATTAGGCAAGTTATCTCAAAGTTATTCTTGACTTCGTAAGAAATACATAGCATAAATATGGCTATGTTCCTTTTAATTGCATCTGTTAAAAGAATTCTCTTTAAGTATGTCCTACATACAATACGTGGTATAAATTATTCCAATAGCTTAGTTTTACCCTGACAGATCCCTTTACAGGAAAACAGAATATTCCGGTATTATAAGAAAAACTCTCATTTTTATAACCAAACGAATACTTTACAAATAAGTCATTTTATCTTAGATGATCTTCACTAGTTTGTAGTACGGGGTTGCACTTGTAAAACCAACTACAGAAAACTTGAAAGGATCCAAAAATTAGGAATGCGAATCGTCCAAAACTTCACTTGCTACACAAATATAATCACAATGCTCAACAACATACAGGACATTTTGTGTACACCGAAAAACTGATGATCATGTGACGGGTATCCTGAACATAGACAGGCAAATAAAAATCATTGATTATAGAGACCATAAAGGTTATTTTTATTTATAAAGACTTTCAATTTGTAAACAGTTTGTTCAATTTTTTAATAATACTTGTTAAAAATTTACAATCTACCTTAGTGGGCAGTAAGTAATTGTAATAAATGTTCTCATTCATACCATATTTACAATTTTTATTCACTTGCTCATTCATACAAACAGCGCAGAGACCACCCAAACCCACATGGTTGTCTCGAACCTTGCATGCGAAAGAGGAAGTGGAGTTTTGGGTTGTCCCCCACGCTCCTCCGTCAGCCGCGTCACCGGACTCGAGCCAGTGGAGGTGAGAGACACATACGCTCAGGACATGGTTGCAGAAACTGGCCAGGACCCCCACTGTCACATATTCATAGCAGGTCACGAGACCACTGCCGTTTTAGCCTCCGAGGAGGAATATAGAGATGAGTGGTGCAGTGTAACGACTGTGCTACGGGATTGGAGTGGTTCGATAGGTTACTATGGAATTTCATGAACTTGGAAGGGATGAGTTCAAAAATGTAAGGTATAATAAGATCTTTATGAAGGGTTTTGTTTCTGACGTAATAAGGTTTCATTTACCAATGTTCTCAGTACTTTTGATTGAAAGGATTGGATACGCTTAGTGTTCGACTTTTTTCCTGTCCTCTATAGCTCTATTTCGTATTTCCAAATTGAGAGATGGGATGTCCTTTGAAGCAGTATTGTTTATTTATTAAAAAAACTTTTGTTGTGTTGGGTAGGTCAGACAATCATTTTATTTAGAAAAGAGGAAATTAGGAATAACTCTCACTTATGAGATGCACCTGCAAGACTAAACATAAATTACTTTACTATTATTATTCTTGACACTTGTATCACAACATTTTTTGGATTTTCGCAAGCTTTATTTGAAACATATTTTGTAAACTTGTTTTAATGAATGGATTACTTTTCTTTTGTAAATAGGTTTATTATTTACTTTATAAACGGAATTTAGTTTATTATTATTTTATCCTGTGATCGGGTAGGTTTTTATTTATTTTCCTGCTATTGGAAAATGTTTTTAAATATAACTATATCAAAGCTATACAAAATAATACATGACAAAGTATGCCATAACTTGTTTATAAATGTTTAAGTTTCGAAGAATACGTATGAAAATGTAAATATTTTTTTTATCTAAAGAATGAATAACTTTCTGATCAGTTATTTAACAAGTGACTGGAATGAAATCATTGGATTGGGGGGAGGACCGGTGAGACTTTGAAAGGATGAATCTATCATGGATTTCCACAAGTGAAATAAAACCGGAAAATAATTTCCCCACCGTCTCACACAAGATTCCCCGATGAGCCGTGTTTAGGGAGCATCCGGAACTCTGGACTGGCACTGGTCCTAAGACCCCCAAGACTATCTCGGCCTCCTATCGGACACGTAATTTCGGAAGGATGTCCGAACTGCTCAGGAGACGCTAGATAAGGGCGCACACCCCTAGCCCTATCACGTACCAACACCAACCCCCTGCCCTGTAATTAAATCGAAACATCCTCAAGCCACCTACCCCAGTCCAGTTTCTTTTACCGAGGGCGCCCCTTGCTGTAGTCCGCCTATCGCGATATCTGCTCCGTTTAACAACCGGCTTTAGGCCTATAGTAGCCTTGAGAGCTTTGCTTGTATACAGACAGGTACGGAGAATCCACATCTCATAATCGCATGAAGAACTTTCAACTGACCAACGAAGACGAATTAGTTACTGTCAACTGTAATAGCTATTACCAAAACAAATGGTGCCATATTACTCAAAAAATTTGTGTTTTAATCACATGTAAGATGCATTTTAAGTAGAGCTAATCCATCTCATATTACCTTAAACTTCCACTGTCACGTATTTATAGCAGGTCACATGGCCATTTCAGTCTCCGATGAGGATTGTAGGGGTGAGGGGTGTCTAATGACTGTGCTAGGGGATTAGGGTGGTTGGATAGGCTACTATGGAATTTTATGAACTTATTGCCCAATGAGGCAGATTGTAATTTTATCATAATAAAATTGTTGTCACCTTAAACCTCCTTCGCAAATCCTATCCTCTATTTTAGCATTTCATGCAACCCATTCCGCAAGATAGCCAATACTCCCTTGTATATTAGCAACCATACCTATCATGCTGATTCCATTTAGTCAGGCTCTAACCACCACCAAAACTTCTATTATTGCCTTCCTTGCTATCCGAATCCGTGTATTAATAGTTTCTTCTCCACTTCGGCAACCCAGATTGACGCCTAAGGTGAAGATGGTCTCTTGACTTCCTACAAACCCACTAGTTTGTTTATTGTGGGCTCTCTGTAATTAAGTGATGAGTTAACGAGCCTTTTTGACCCCAAGAAGACGTTAACGTCAAAGAAGACGTTAATCCTAATATAGTCCTGATAACTGCTAGTACACGTTGTATTAATTAAATGTGATTATTGAAAAAAAGATATTTCTTACAAAAAAAAAAAATAAATCAATAACAACAAAATCCTTTTGTCCGTGTATGGTGACTAATGCCTCATTTCATCTCTTTCTTTTCCTGCTTTCCAAAACATTTCCCAACTAAAAACAGTTTTGAAGCTTTGAAACCCACCAGGACATATCGTTGTTAATATTTGCAGAAAACCAATGAAACCCCAAAAGCTACATAGTATTTTTAAACGTAAATACTTTTTTTAAAAAATCATCTAGGCTACTTAAAATTAAATAGTTAGAATAAAAAGCTGTGTCTATAGTAGTAAGTAGTTTAATTACGTTATATATTGTAACGAAATACCATATGTATTTTGTTAATTACTGTTTACCTGGAAAATAGTAAGTATACGTTTATTGGCTCTATTCGCACTAGCCTTATGCCGTTATCTTCTTCGGGCCATGCCTTGAGTAATTTCAGATCTCCATCCAGCAATATATGATTGCTCTAAGCAATTGTTAGACTTTAGTGTTCATTTCAGAGTGGTTTTTAAAGATTTAAACTATCTTGTCATCCTTTAATATTCACATCCTGGGTTCCTAAAGCTTCTTCTATTCAATAATTATCACATGTAGGAGATTACAGTAGATCCTCAGATGTTAAGGTAAGCGAATTATTTCTACGTTGTCTAACTTTACACTGATTTTATTTTGTAAAATTACTTCTCGGACCAGCACGCGTACACCATTGACACACCTCAGATGAAGCGAATCATTTTTATGACTGTTGTGGAGGCGTACAGGTTGACAAAGCCTTCATACTTTTTCAGAAGAACAGAGCGAGTTTTATTTAATTTTGATATTTAACCTTTTAGTGATATTGCCTGAAAGGTTCGCCGTGAGTTTGTGTCAGTCTACCGTTCGGCCTATCGAGGGGAGGGGGCAAATTGAAGGAAAATATTTGTCAAGGCGGGACTATTGACCGAATGCTCATCCACCACTGTTTCGACCCGGCCATGGGAAACCCGTTTCACCATTGTTTAACCTGAAGTACTTATTATGACACCATCACCAATAGCTCAAGTTTAAAACTTCGCCAAATTGATAATAAATAATTGTCGGAATAAGGTGAACAATTGTCGGAGGTCAACAATTGTCGGAAAAGGTGTGAACAATTGTCGGAGGTCAACAATTATCGGGGGGGCTTCACTAGGAGAGTGCCTGACCACTCTAGCCCTGGTGACAAGTGCGGATTGTTGTAGTTAATTACATGGACCATGTTCCATGTAGGCGTTAATATCTGACTCCATTTATTGATAGGGATGTGTCCCGACAAGACACTGTGTTCAGGATGAGGTTCAGAGGTTCATAAAGAATAAGACCAGTTTTCAGAGTTCGGGCGGGAGATCGGCAGCGTACAAGTCGTCAGAGGTCTGCTAGAGGCTTTGAGGCAAGGTCCCGTCGTAGAGGTGTGGCATAGCGAGAGTAGATTAGCGGAAGGCTGAGTGGGCTTACTCCCAGGGGCCCGGGACCCTGGGCATATCGTGACTTTCGAGATGCAGAGACTAGAAAAGAGTGAAGAGTGAGCCTACCAGGGCCAGGTGGCCCTGGTGTAAAGTTACAAGTAGTGTGGCTATGGAGACTAAGAAACAGAGTGTAGAGTGAGGGCGAAAACTTACTGATATAAGTACCCGTGCCCCTCCCTGCCGGGAGGCGGAGCCTGTGTGCAGGTGGTCTGTTTTATTATCCCGTTGGTCCAAAAGGGTGTGTTTTATGATGTAACATCTACCAAGTTACGTGACTAAGCTGTTCCTAGCATGATTTTATGACCGCCGGAAGTGACTGAAGGTCTATTCTAAGGGGCGGTGAGGCCTACTCTAGGTTTTATTTCCGTACCCTCGATGTTACTTGACTATATCTACCGACCTCTCTATGATTTATTACAAGAAGTTTACACAGATTTTCATTTCTATTATAATACATTATGAACCCAAGTGTAGGGTAATTTACATATATTTAGCTCTTCGCTATATATCGCTACAATAATAAATACTCCTCGCGGGAGGACAATTTTTATTACGAAAAAGCTTCATATTAATTGATTTGATTTAATACACTTGGAAGGAACATCGTCCAAGCAGTGTTAGCTAGGGGTCTTCTATTCTATTGATTGTGAAACAACTATTAAGTATTTTCGGTGAAACGTATTAGTAAAGTAAACCAAATTTCACTGCATTGACAGTAGAGCCTCTTTTATCGGCCCTGCCAACTATGGCCTTTTCCTCAAGCACTGCTATTTAAGATATAAAGTCCAATGGTTGGAAAACAATTTTCACACAGCTAGTGAGTGACATTAGGATAGTCGAAACTTATCCATCTGGAAAACACAACTGTGTCGCTAGCAATATAAGGTAAATTCAATTAAACCCCACTAGCTCGGCCAAAAAACAGAGTTTTTCACCCCCGCCTCGGAAAATATCAGCCCGCGCCCCCACACACACCCTCCATTGTCTGCCTTAGCCTGCCACAAGAATAGAACAACTTTTTTACTCTTACTTTTCCGTCGGACGTAGATCAGTTTCTATAACAAAAAAAATTGCATATATTGATAGATAAAAGAAGCGTTTCAACCAGAAATTCCACTCATTTTTTTTTTAACATCACTCCACGCATCTTTAGCCCTCACCAAAGATCGAATTGTGTTATATTTAGATGTTTAAAACATCACATCGAAGCGGAACATTTAGAACAAAAATAAGTAAAACATACGAGAAAAATAAAAATAGGTACACCTCTGAAATTTAAAAAATAAATTCTAAAAGTTGTTTAAAAACAAAACAAGTATAAAACAGAATTACATTAAAAGAGCAGAAAAAATAGGGTTTTTTTTTTATTATTTTAACAATTTATTAAGATAAAATTACAATCTACCTTTTTATCAGGCAATAAGTAATTGAGATAAATGTTATCATTCATACCATATTTACAATTCATCATTCACTCGCTCATTCATACAATATTTACAAACAGCCCAGAGGCCCCCCAAGTCCACACTGTTGTCACCTCCCTCGTGCGTGAAGGAGGAAGCGGAGTCTTGGGAAGTCCCCCACGCTCCTACATCAGCCGCGTCACTGGCCATAAGAGTCAGCGGAGGCTGACCAAGAGCGCGAGAGCCACAGAGGCTCAGGACATGATTAGAGAAACTGGCCATTGCCAGGACTCCTACTAACACCTAATTAAAGCAGGTCACGAGGCCACAGCCGTTTAAATCTCCGAGGAGGATTATAGGGATGAGTGGTGCAGTGCAATGACTGTCCTAGGGAATTAGGGTGGTTGGATAGGTTACTATGGAATTTTATGAACTTGGAAGGGATGAGTTCAAGAATCTAGGGTATATTCAGATCATTGTGAAGGGTTTTGTTGCTGACGTAATAATGGGCATTTACTATTGTTCTCAGGACTTTTGATTGAAAGGATTGCATGCGCTTGATGTTCGCCTTTTTTGCTGTCCCCCACAGCTCTATTCCGTATCTCCAGATTGGCTTAAGTATAACTTAGTAAATAAGTAGTTTATTTTCTATTGAGAGATGGGATGTCCTTCGAAGTAGTCTGTACAGTTGTCCAAAGCGTCTGTTTAGTTCTTGTCTTTTTAGCCCGTGTGTGGGTTCCATGTCAGTCTTTTGTCGAGATGGAAGCCTAAATACCGTACTGTCTCAGACACAGGGAGAGGAAGATGCAGGGATCAGGGAGATCCCCCCCCCCCTACTCTACTGCTAGTTTTAAGTTAGCAGACTCAAATAGAGCTCAGTGCAGATGATGAATATAATACCTTTAACAATTCAAATCGATACGATCTTTTTTACGGTCGCATATAGGCTCGCAAAATATGATTTTTGGAACCCGTTTTTCAGTCAAGCCTTTTCCATTATAACAGGTGGTCATTACTAACTCAATAAAATACTAATAAAACTCAATAATAAAATTAGTGGCTGAGAGACAGGCTTCAAAGGAAGGGCATGGAAAAAGAAAGACAGTCGGGGTATAGTAGGCACAGAAGCGATAATGGGGTAGCTACATGATGGTTGTCTTACTGAGAAACCCTCTGGGATATTTTTACCCCATAAAAAAATTGTTCAACACTTTGTCCAATGTAAAAGGCCTTTCTACAGACTACTGTGTACCGAACGGAGAGAATTGTCTCTCGCATAATGATCTGTTTTAACAATGATATTTTACAAAGGAAAAATTATAAAATTGTATTCCCGGCAACGAGGTCTAGAATAAAAATAATGATTAAAAAAGAGCAAGAAGTTTTCTTATTTTTGATCACGATTAATGTATTAAAAATATCGACTAATGATAGTCACTACATTGAAGTCATTAAGTAAATAATTAATGCAATACATAACTCTGTTGCGTAACGTGTAATTTATAGTTATCGGAATACATTTTTTTTTTCTGGTACATATATTTGTGTACGGAACTTTATTCAGAAAATTACAATTTAATTGTTCAGAATTAATAGTCTTCATGTAGAGTACTTTCTTTACATATATCCTCTATGTAACTGAAGCAATTCTAAGTCGGCGGAAAGTTTGAATATCAGAAAGAGAACAAGAGAGCCACAAAAGCTCAGGACACCAGTGGTAAGGTGGTAATTTCCATTAGTAGTCGCGAGGCCACCGCTGTTTGAGGCAAGAAGAATTTCAGAGAGTTACTGAATAAATAGTTGACAAGAGGAATTGACCGGGTGGATATTTGGTTTTCGTGTGATTTTGAAAATTATGAAGGTATGAGGTCAAGGACAGTTGGCACATGGAGATCATTACGAGGGGATCAGTTTGCAATGTAGGAGGGAGCTTTCTACTTCCGATTAGACGCCTAAGCTACGTCCTGACAAGCACATGTACCAATAGTCTTTGATGTTATGTACTAAGAAAGGATTTTTGATTGAAAGGATTGGATGCACTTGATGTTCGACATTTTTGCTGTCCCCCATAACTCTATTTCGTATGTCCATATTGGCTTAAGTATAACTTTGTAAATAAGTAGTTTATTTTCTACTGAGAGACGGGATGTCCTTCGAAGTAGTCTGTACAGTTGTCCAAAGCGTCTGTTTAGTTCTTGCCTTTTTAGCGTCGTGTGTGGGTTCCATGTCAGTCTTTTGTCGAGATGGAAGCCTAAACACCGTACTGTCTCAGACACAGGGAGAAGAAGATTTTTTATGAGTAAACATTATTTATTACAGTTGCTGATTTAAATATAAATGTTTCACAGGGTAGTGTAATCATGTATCAGTGAGTTGACAAACAAACATGACGTGAAAGGATTAAACGGGTAGAACCAAACGAAAACTTCAATTCAAATAGTTGCCGCGTAAAATCAATCAGCGTGTTAAAATATAAACTTGATGTAAAACGATAACACGGTAAAAATAAACTGTGTTTCGAAATTTCGCCGGCTAAAGTGAAAATGTATAATTTGGCAGGGGAATATCTAAATAGCTATCTATTAGGATCTACGTTAACAAACAAATATATTGTGAGAGGATAGCTGATCGTCCCGTCAAAAGTTAGTAGATCCATCACACTAGCTACTTAAAAGCATTTCATCGTGCAAATAGTCCTGGGGTCGATTCAATCAAGTATTGCTTTTAAATTTGACAAATGATGACAGAACCAATAGACCATCGCACTGAGTACTCATTTCCTATTTAAGCTTTACGTGTTATGAAATATTATAACCTTGGAGAAAGATTGACCAAAATACACAATACGTTTAAATGAATGATTGCAAGTCAAACCGAAAACTTATTTAACAAATTCTAGTAAACAATGTCAGAACATGTTATCTAGCATCTAAACTTAGTCAAGTAAATGTGCAGATACGTTCACCGACCAATGAGAGTTTAATTAGACAAATATATAGAAATTGTGTGGTGCTGCAAAACGTGACCGAGCCTAGGCCTCCTTAGTGAGCAACCACTAGGACTCTGTCTAGTAACGCTATCATCAAGGCGCACTGCAAGGTTCCTTGGATCTCCGGCAACGCAGTCGATCCAGCGAAGTTGTGGCCTGCCGGACTCTTTGTCCATGGATGACTTCCATCTGGAGTCTAGGATCTGTTCCTCATTCATCCTCGCTACATGATCAGCCCACTTTTACCTGGCTCGCTTTACTATGGAGATAATGTTAGGGTCAGTATAGAGGTTATAAATCACCAGCTTAGTCCTTCTTTTTCATCTTCCGTTGATAAGGACGGGTCCAAATGTTCGGAGGAGAATTTTTCTCTTAAAAATCATAAGATTTAGACCCAGTTCCTTGGTCGTGGGTCAGGTGTCGGTGTATAAGAGATTTATACATGAGAATATTTGTCCTCCTTGTAATAAACCTACTTGAGAAGCGGTGTCTCAGTCAAAAGTAGCTGGTTTCTAACCCCATTTCATTATTACAGTTAACCTAAAAATTTTGTGAATTCGGCGACTAGTTCAAAGAAGTAGGTACCAAACTTCACTTTTGCACCAGGCATAGTGGTCTGTTTGGATGCCATGTGTTTTTTCTTGGTATATTCCACTCTAAGTCTTCTCACTGTTTCTTCCAGAGCAGAGAATTCTTCTCTTACTGCTGGCCGCGACTTTCCAATGTCTACATCATACGCGAATGCTAGGTTCTGTACCGACTTGTTAAATATTTTACCCAAGGTCTGAATGCCTGAGTCCCTAACAGCCTTTTGCAATGCTAAGTTGAATAGCAGCATGCCAGGACATCCACTTGTCGGACACCTCTCATTGATGGAAAGCCTTCCGACAGATTTCCCATTATCTGTGCAACACATTCAAGGCCTGACGTGATCATTCTTATCAGTCTAACAAGCTTTAAGGGAATCCGGAATTCCCTCAGTGCACTCACTATAAAGAGCTCCCCGGTTAATGCTATCGTAAATCTCTCGTACAGAAATATATTAGTGATAAATGATTTGTAATTTGACATTCTTCTTAAAGTTATAAATAATTCTAAACCTAATTAATGAATGGCACACATGTTTTATGGACTATATTTTTCATATCATTTTACTTCAAATTTCTTGATACTGTCTTGAACTAAGTACTTACAATTTCACAGAGACAGACAGACAGCTAAAAACATATAGGTTGCTGTTGAGAAAAACTCTACCCTATTTCACGTATGTATGTGCTAGTTGAAGAGTCAACTTTTCAATATAAAATAAAACGATGAACAGTTAGACATAGTAACATTACTTTACTCAGAGTCCGCTAAATCTAATCTGTTACCTATGGTAGTCATTGGTACATGTGCTATTGGTCATAGGTAGAAAAAACGTTTTCGCAAGCAAGGAGGTGAGTATTGATAAAGGATTAGAAATCAATAATATATGAAATCCACTCACCAAGAGCACATCACGTGTGGCTTTGATGGTGATTGAAACAGCTTTAAAAAAATAAGAAGGCTTGCTAAGGATTGGGGATAACATAGTTTCAAAACGTGCCTTTTGTAAGACTACCTTTGCAATTACCTGTAGGTTAAAAAAATATATACATATTTTTGATATATTACTGCGGGAAATTGTGCACATAATTTTACAGCAAACATTTGTGAATTTTAATATTTAACCATAAATTCTATAAAATATTAACCGACTATCCATATCCCAAGCATCCCTCCATCGCGGAGATAAAATTAGCCCCGTGATCTCTGATCTCTCCGGTCACGAATCCGTGATTAGATCCGAGACCGATCAGTTTTCTCCACTCCTGGATGTCCACTTTATGTCCTGAGCGTCTGTGCTTCTTACAGTCTCCTTCACCCTCCACTGTACGTAACGGCAAACAGCTGCAGAACTGGCGTAGGAGATCTGACAAATCCTTGCCTCCTTCTCTATAGCCCGGAAGTTGAAAATACTGCAGGCTACTTGGGGGATGCCTATGTTGTATGAATGTATATTGTAAATAGGGTTGGAATGAGTGAGTAAATTTAAATGTGTCTAGAGCAGATTGTAATTTTCTCAAAATATAGACTGATTATCACAACAAATACGTATATCAATTACATTGCAAAACCTAGCGTTCTCTCTAGGGGGGAGGGAAGGTTTTGTTTTTTTTCAAATGAGCTAAAGCACTCGAATTCATAATTCTCCATTTATGATGAGTAAACATAGAACTGGCTGTAACATTGTCAGATGGATGCACATGTAAGGGAGAGGGGCACTTGAAACCATACCGGCATGCTATTTAGATTCGTGAACGGATCAGCGAACAAATGACGAAAGAGAATCCGTCAGCAAATTAGTGCAGGTTGCGTTTAATTAAATTAGTAGTAATGGAAGAGCATTTTATCAAGGGTTCGACTATTCCGTTTGCTGTAAAGTGAATTACTCCCTCAGCCGTCTCTTAGCTAGCCCGCAGCCGAGGCCCATTTAGATTCCATAAAAATATCAAAATTCTTATTCGGTCTAATGGTGATATTCCGCCATGAATAATTGACCATACTCAGGGAAAAGCATTAGTTTCCAGATCTTGACCCTCACCACATTTTTATGATCGAAGATTTCACATACTATATAAATAATTAGTAAGCACTAGACGTTTGCGTTGATAAAGAAAAGAAAAGAGGAACTTCTTTATTGTGATACAATTACAATCTGCCATATTGGGCAATAAGTATTGCAATAAATGTTTTCATTCATACCATATGTTGTGGCCACCTCTTAGTTACGAATAATTAAAAGTTTCCCTCTTCTCGAATCAGAAAAATGTATCTATATTTCCATATTTGTTGTTAATAAAGGTTATGACGTCAGTGAGAGAGTGGGGGGAGAAGCTAGTGGAAAAAACAGCCGCAGGTGGGGACACCAGTAGTGTCTCCCACGGCAATCTGCTTCTTTCCGGTTCACACTCGCCTTTGGGATCCGGACGGTTTTCGCCTACCCTTAGATACCGAGTGTGAATTCGTGGTCATTCCAAGACCCCATAATCTCTCTTTCTTGGCGTTTACCGAACGGCGGCTAAGAGGTTGTAGCGACCCTAGCCCGCGGTGGGCGTCTTTATCCCACCTTGGGGACTCACATATCTGTACCTGACACCATATTTATCATTTTGATTCACTCGCTCATTCGTACAGTATTTACAAACAGCCCAGAGACCTGCCAAATACACAAGGTTATCTCCTCCCTCGCATGCGTAAGCAGTGTCTTGGGAAGTCCCCCAAGCTCCTCCGTCATCCGCGTCTCTGGTTACGAGCCAATGGAGGCTGACCAAGAGCCACAGGCGATCAGGGCATGATTGGAGAAACTGGCCATTGCAAGGACTCCCTCTGTCACGTAGCATATGCAAATTAAAGATAACATACAACAAAGTTAATATACAATATGAGTTTTAGTGAGCACAGTTGATGCTAAGTGATCTGTATGAGTGACACAAAGGATTTTTATATTTTAAAACTACAACATGCATAAGCAAGGAATTGTTACTTTGAAAGGAAAAGGGTATGATGATTTGAAATTAAAAGAGTTCGTTACTTAACGTTTATATTACACATCGATCTTCTCCAGAGGTTCTTCATTTGGTCTGACCACAGACTCGCAGGAACGCTTCGACCATCGCATACAAATATATACGTCGATCACGACTATACATTTCAATAAAAACATTCCTAATATTACATTCTGAATAAGTGAGTATTGCAGTAGCTTCTTAGTAGGTGCTGAACATTTTCATATTTTGCTTTTTACTCTGTAGTGCCTAATTTTTAGTGAAACGTTTTCATAATAAATATAAATACAAGAAAGTCTTTTTTTTTTTTTTAAGAAACCATTAAATTAAAAATTAGTGTAATGCAAGATTCAATCTTTTAAATACTAAAAAAATCATTTAAATATTACAAAAGGCTATGCCTTGATGAGATGATTTTCGATTTATAAATAAAGAATACGTAATGTTCTACGTATTGTATAAACTCCTTAAATTAACAATTATTGGGTATAAATTAATTATAGAAAATTAATCCCATATTTTCAATAATGATGAACGCAATCCTTTGAAATATATGACAAGTACAGTTCTTGAATATTCAACTCATCAAAAATAACAAAAAGAGATCTTTGATTTATGATGGATTTTATTTATGAACAATAATACCCACCCGATATAAGGAAAAAAACCTAGTCTTGCCTTTCTCCTTGGGACAGGTTATCCAGACAGGAGAAAAGCCTGATAATACGCCTCCTATACAGTAAATGGAAAGTATATATAATAAATCCTATCTGTGATAGAAATACATAAGATTTTATAGCAGCCATATACGGACCAGTTTCTCCTCAGCTGGAGCTTACCTGTGACTATTTATACTCGGCATACAGACAGTTTATTGCTCCAGTGATTCACCCCAATAGCTGTCTTACTCGACCCCCTGCACCCCTCCGACTGACCTTTCCCGTCCACTTCAAAATTTTATATTTCTGTACACAAATCCACCCCTATCTCGTATAGACGTTATAAACCTTTTGTTTTTATATCGTAAAAACAATAAAATTGCCCATGAATAAATTTGGCTTAGGAATTCTCGTGTTACTTCATTAAATCAAAGTTCTTTGGAAATTGTTTGATGCGTTTTACTCTCTTCTCTATTAGATAGATAGATAATTTCCTTTATAGTGCAATAATTACAATCTGCCTTTTATAAGGCAATAAGTTTTTAAGATATATGCTCTCATTCATACAATATTTACAGTTCATCATTCACTCGCTCATTCATACAATATTTACAGACTGCCCAGAGACCCCCCAAATCCACCGCAAAGAGAAAGCGGAGTCTTGGGAAGTCCCCCACGCTCCTCCGTCAGCCGCGTCACCGGATACTAGCCAGTGGAGGCTGACCAAGAGCGCGAGAGCCACAGACGCTCAGGACATGATTGGAGAGACTGGCCATTGCCAGGACTCCCACTCTCACGCGTTTATAGCAGGTCACGAGGCCACTGCCGTTTCAGTCTCCGAGGAGGATTATAGGGATGAGTGGCGCAGTGCATTGACTGTGCTACAGGATTAGGGTGGTTGGAAAGGCTACTGTGGAATTTCGTAAACTTGGAAGGGATGAGTTCTAGAATGTAGGGTATATTAAGGTCGTTATGAAGGGTTTTGTTGCTGACATAATAAGGGGCATTTACTATTGTTCTCAGGACTTTTGATTGAAAGGATTGGATACGCTTGATGTTCGACTTTTTTGCTGTCCCCCATAGCTCTATTCCGTATGTCCAGATTGGTTTAAGTATAACTTTGTAGATTAGTAGTTTATTTTCTATTGAGAGATGGGATGTCCTTTGAAGTAGTCTGTACAGTTGTCCAAAGCGTCTGTTTAGTTCTTGTCTTTTTAGTCTCGTATGTGGGTTCCAGGTCAGTCGTTTGTCAAGATCTTCTCTATTAACAGGATTTTTAGGAGATAAAACTTTATTGTGATAAAATTGCAATCTGCCTTATTGGGAAATAAGTAATTGTGATAAATATTCTTATTCGTAGCATATTTACAGTCCTTCATTCAATCGGTTATTCATACAGTATTTGCAAATAGCCAACAGACCTCCCAAATTTACATGGATGTCACCTCACTCCCACGCTCCTCGTATCCTGGGTCAGCCTCGTAATTTACAGGACCGAACTTTAATTTAGTTTTAATTAGTATAACAATATTTTAGTTGGTCTATAATGGCAATAAATAGTATTGACGCTGATGGTTGCTTTTATTAGCTTAATGAATAAAATTTTTACCGACCGTGAATTTACATTGGAGTCAATATATTCGTTGGGATGTGGCTGATGTTTACGGAAGAAGTTTTAAGACGTATCGTGCTTTATAACTAAAAGCTTTAAGATAAAAAACAAAAACAATAGAAGATAATAACAGGCCTAAAATGTTAAACGATGAAAATCTAACTTCTTTCTCCCATTAACTTTAATCGACATCCCAAAAAATATATGGATTCATTTGTACATTATAGGCCAGCAATAAGCTCACTGCTTATCCATTAACCTGACGAATCATAAGCGCTGACGTCTTTTTTATTTGTTTTTATATGCTCGCATGATTTAATAATTGTATTACATTAACTATAATATTGTTATATTAATTTATAACTAAATGATATATCTATATATACACCGATTCGTTCACTCCATCTTATAATTTATGCTTTTTGATAATTTATATCATGAACTGGATCTAGGAGAACATTTTTCTGTTCATGAAAAAGGTTTAATAGTCTTTTATGTATAAAATTATTTATTAAAATAATTATGAATTTTATGCGTATGAAGAATTTATGTTTGTTGTAACTAGAATCATCTCAATTGTTTTTATTTTGATTTCATACGAATAAAAAGACATACCTGATTGAAAAGATAAAAAATTTAGGATTTTCAGTTAAAATTGGCAATAGAATCTTCACTCGCTACACATAACTCAAAAGAACCACACGTTCAGTTGAAAGAGATAAGCACATAAACGGGACTGGCGCTATCGCTTTTAAATTTATCGTTTTATTAAAATATTGATAAACATGTCCATGTTGTTGTTTGTATGGATTAATATTTGGACAGTGTAAACATCGAAAAGATTTCATTGGTTTGAACGAATTTGTGAGTCACTGGTTGTATATATATATAAATAAGCATCTAAAAAGATAATTAAAAATTTAATAATATATATAAGTTAAAATGACAAGTCAAAAATCGGCCCAAAATTTTCATACTAAATTTCTGTTTTCACACCTTCCTTTATTGTACAAAAATTATACAAAATCGGCTTGGTTCAAAATTTTGTGTAATGCACTTTTAAAAGATTGATCGAATAACCCCAATGAAGGACTGATATATTCAGGGTGTAAATCGATACATACCCTCTATTTGGCAAAAAAGTATTGAATTTTAATCATTCTGTCTTGCATACTCAAGATCACTTTGAAATTAAAATAATGATAAATTATAAATAGCTAAATGTATTACCCCCCAAAACCACCCTCTAGACCTAATCCGAAAGGAGAGGCTATACTTTTATTCATATACGGGGCGATCTTCTTCCCGGTTTTGTACTCATCGTTAACGTACACATTATTAGCATTAATACGATGCGGTGTGAAACATACTATTAAAATTTCATATTTTACGGCCCCTTATACTGGTTTATAAGTACAAACAGACAGTCGTATATTAGACGTTTTACCGGAACCCCCTCTAATTTAAGCAGGTAACTGCAGTATCATAATCATAAATAGATAGAAAAAAAGTTGTTTACAAATTGATTTAAACAAAGGAAAAAGTTAAAAATAAACTCTATCTTCTCCAACCTATCTTCTATCTATGTTGTACGTAGCCTAATAAAATTTAATATGCAATTTGAGAAAATTAAAAAAAATTCAGCACTATTAAGGAATTTCTGTAGGTATGTAATAAAATCTATATCAACCCATATACAATTTATAATTAATTTATATATATCTTAATGTTAAAATAATAAAAATAAATTATATAATTTATATTTATGAAATGTCTATGGCCTCAGCTGAAACACTGCAGGTAATGTTTATTCCCATGACAAGAACAAAACATATATTGAAAATAAGTGGCATGACTACATCATTGTGTCATGCACCGATTTCGGTGTAGCGAGGAAAATCAATTGCCAATCTTAATTACTTGTTTCTAACTGTCCGATATCTCAAATACGGCAGGTTGCCCTAATGAGTAAAGAAGTTTAATAATAAAAATATTAATAATAATAATAAGCGTTTTTTTATTACATGAATAGGTTTTTTTTTTACATCGCAGGTTTTAAAGGAGCTTTTCACGTGATACCCACAGACCAAGGATCATTTCATCCAGTATAGGAGCTACTCTTTACAGCGGTTCCCTTACTGAACAGCTTCACGTGTCACATAAATCATTGACTGTCTCAATCGAAAAACAACAATTAATGAATGCACTAATCGAAGAGTTAATTTGGCGATATGAAACGAAACGATGCAACAAAAAACATATTGTAAAATTAATGGGTTCAACTCAGTGTCTGCTATGTGGTGTTCTCTTACCTGTGGTTATCATTGGGTAGAATAAATGTTTTAGGAATCAAGAGGGCGAGTACCAAAGGAGGATTAAAAACTTCTAATATCTGAACTTGGTATGATAGTGCATTAATAGTTGTTTTAATTGCTGAGCTCACTAAATGAAGGTAAATCCTAGTGCCAAAACAAACTCCCACTAGATTGTAAACGAATTCCCCTCAGGAAAAAACAGGGACTTGAGGTCTAAGATTTTGGCACTAAGATTCTAGAAACAACGTTTATGAGAGTAATACTCCAAAAAAGAAACATTTCATAGTAGAAATACTATTTTACTAGAAATTCTGATCGTCACACATTTAATATTTTTCAATCACCATAATCAACTTTTAACGAGGACAACGTTTCATTGGTTAGGGAGAGAAACTATTAATTATTGCATAAATACTGTGACGAATTTCCATTTGTAAATATATATATTTTTAATTTAGAGGGGATAAATATTTTTCTTCGAAGCGGTCAAACATTGAAGAAAATTGATTAAATAAAATGATATAATTTAGAGACTAGCAGATGTCTAAATAGGCAAAAGTTTAACTTGTTGAATGGAATGAATCAAGGTAAAACCATGAGACTTTCTCGGAAAATTTATAAAAACAAAATTGTTTTCTATTCTGAACTTTTAGGCATCTCATAATTAAATGTACATTACTGACGATAACACATTTTGACAAATGCAATATTTCATACGAACAGTAAAAATTACATATTTCATCTCGTCAGGGCTGATTTAAATAGAGTTTTTTGGCCAATATTTTTTCTGGTAGAAAGTATTTTCAATCAACAAAATTTCTTCATTTCCAATTTTTTTTTTAGTGTTGCTGTAAGAATCACAAAAAAAAAAGACGTTTGGGTATGAAGAATATTCTGATGGTAACAAAGCATCAAATATAGACAGTGAGAATTAAAAGACGCGTTAGGAGAGGGGGTATTTTACGGTTTGCATGCGGGACTACCGCAAGAGGGCTTGTGATTTCCCCTGGGTGTCAGGCCACACAGCTAAGCGGAAAAAAAAATTATGTATATATATATATATATATATATATATATATACATATATACTCTATTTCCAAATAATATAAAGGTTTATACATAATATATGTCGAAGCCGCAAGCTGTCGATAATTTACAAAATCATCTGTAAACAATCTTGATTGACTTTATTCTTGTCCTGATATAACACATTATACAGATGATTAAAACTACTCGTTTCAATTCAGTGTCACAATACATTTTATTAGGTTTTGTCATGACTCGAAGGTTGTTTTGGTTTTACGTCATTTAACTAAGTAGATATCATGTACATAAATATCAATTGTATTTCAGTTTTAGTTTGGAAGCTATCTGTAAGCTGGTAACTATACTCAACGGCCTATGTACATAAAATGAAGAAAAGACAAAAAAATCAAAGATCTTAAATTTCACTTCTTGGTAAGCTTCTGAACCTTAAATAGTTGAGAATTTTAATAGTTAGCAATGTTACCTCTTCTTTTTTACGTTCAATTTTCTTTCCAAAATTCCCAAAACCGTACCAAAAACATGTATAGGAGCTGCATCTGCAACTCGTACATCTTCCTGAGACTGCCACCATGGTGTCTCAAAAAGTTGTAACATTGATTACGGTAAAAAAAAATTGATCAGTTCTGTAAGACTTTGCGTTGGACTGAGATAAACTCATGTTTATATTTAAAAAATATTAATCGTTAATGTTAAATGTTTTGTCAAATGGATGTAGTAGGTGATTATACAATATTCAATTTGGTGTCAATATTTTAAAAATGATATTTTATTATTGTAATATCTACGTTGGTATAGTAATAGAGCTGCCAAAATTATGTATTGGAATTCATTTACTACTTTAATTATTGTCTAGAAGTCTATATATGCTGTCACGCTGGTCTGTCACCATTTTGGAAAATACAATTATTTTGAATTTACTCAAAATAAGTGTAAAACCCAATAGAGAAATACATTCAGAAACAATAAAAAAAATCCTGTGAATAAATTTTTATTAATAATCCATATGTGCTTAGTCTATTTAACATTCGTATCATACTGTAATTTACAATTGTTTGAACAAATGTGTAACTTTTATTAGTGATAAGTAGTACCTCACGAGGGCCAAATATTGACTTGACTAGAAACAACTTACCAATAGACATCGATCCTATTTTTTGCCTTAATATTACACGCACTAATAATTTATTATTAACATGTTGGAATCATTTGTGTAACCGATATGTTAATTTAATAATAATTTCAAGACTTTTCTACAGCTCCTAATTATTTTTTTGCAGTTTGGTTCGATGACCTGATTGGGCGGCTCTTATTATTTAGTTACATTTCATTTCGAATTTTCAATATTAGTTAAATGAAGTCAAATATGCAGACAATTCGAGACAATGGATTTTCCTGCACAAATAAATAGCGATTGGGCTAATGACTAAAACGTTTTAGGTAAGCGGATCAAAGTTAAATCACGAGTGAGGAACTCCAGTCTAAAAACACACACATAAAAACATTCAGGTGTATTTAATTCGAGTTGGGTCACTTTACCTAAAATAGGAAAAATAAATTTAATTGTTCTTCTACATGTATCCATTTTTTAATTACCTTTATAAAATACGTCAAGATTAACGAACTCTACTGCCAATAAGTATTGAAACACGAAAAAGAAAAAATGTAGAAAATATCTTGAAACTGGAATACAACTTATGGCTATTGAAATTAATGATAATGCGTAACAAGTATAATATATGCAGTAACTACATATCATATATCTAGGAAAATTTGATATTTGCCCCAAGGATAAAATACAAAATAACAATGTTATATATTTGACCAAAATAGAAAAAGTAAAAAACAAATAATAATACACTAAAAGGATTAGACTGCCAAGTCCTTTTTGTGCCTTATAATTGAAATTACTCTAATAAAATAATAGTATACATAAATCAATGAAAGATTCAAATCTTAACTAATGTTGTGTCTAGTTATTCATCAAAAATTAAACTCCATATTTAGTGACATATTTTTTGAGATATAGTTACATGCCTATAAAAGTATTACCCATTTTTCTCATTTAAGTATTGCTCACACAATTTATAATTTTTTTTTTTTGTAACATTTGTATTTGCCATCTAATTTCATTCCAAACTGGACAATCTCAGATAAAAATGTTTTAACTATGTAAGCAGAACTATGGAATATGTCTGGAATTACACTTCCATAAGTGTCAATAATTGAAAGTTTTTTTTTAAGAATTGAGCTGTTAATTGAGAATACTCAAAACTTAGCGACACTGAAAAGTAAAACGGTCTCCAGAATCATTGACGCCTGTTAAACTTATCACATTTTAAAATATATTCGTCAATACTGATAATTTCTTTATCGTTTAGTGTATGAGTTTTTAGCCGTTGACCTACAAAATATAAAGAGTTAAGTAATTGAGATAAGAATGTTACTTTTATATCGTATTAAATTATTATTGTCGAATAGAATTTCATTAGGACTTTGAGCGGTGTAAAATACAATAAAACTTTATTCTACTAGCACCACCATATTTTTTATACATTCTTGATTATAACCTTCTCTAAGATATGAAAAATATATTAGAATTGACAATACTTACCCTTCCTTATGTAATGAATATTCAGTAGCAAATAACTAATGGATTAGACAAACAGGGGATACATGAGTTACTGAAAGTATAGACAGGTTTTAATATATATATATTTAACGTAAGTACGAAAAGTAGTCATTTTTTTAATGTATATGCAAAAACTTTCATTAGGTTTGTTAATTGATTAGAAATTTTACAAATCAGTGATTATAATGAAATCTAGGACAGTGACAAGAGACTTTTATTACCTGTTTACAATTTTACCATCCCTTTGCGATTCAGTTTAAGGGTTGGGAAACAACTACCTCAGTAATTTGATGACTGTTGTACAGTTCAGTTCCTTCCCTCGAAAGTTGGATCTGGTGTTCGTTTCCCCTTCAATTGTTTATCAATTAATTAGTTTTAATGGTTTGTTCAGTTTGGGGAACCATACTTTATTGTAGTTTAACCAAAACCTAATCAGCATATTTTAAGGTATATGGGAGCATTTAAGAATTTAGGCAAGCTAAATGCTTTGGTCTCAGTAAAAATACCGATAAGTTTATAATTATTGTAAAAATATTCTTGATAAGTACATTCAAATGTCAGAATTGAGGGTATATAAGCCACATATGCTTCCTGTCCTGCAGAAAATACACATATCCTGTGGTTCAACAAAGATTTATGCTACGGAAATATTGTTTAATAAAATGGCAAACAGTGCCAGGTAGATCAAAGGGGGCAGGGAGAAGGGAAAGAAGCATTTTCCTAACTTAGAGATAAGAGGAAAAGGAGGGGAGGGGGAGGTCTGCGTACGTTGGTAAAGGTGTATTGATATGGAGGCTACTCCCCGAAGGTGAGTTAGTTTCCTCGGTTTGCTTTGACTAGCTGGCTGCCATAACAAGAGCTGGGTGCTCGGCCTGGTCAGGGGCCCAGGGGAAATCATATCATCTCCTTGACGACGTGAGCCTTATAGCCAACCTCATGAGGACTTCCGGTTCTCGCTCTTCCGTTGAGCACTTCCGAAGGTCAGGGGTTTGGGGAGTAGCGATCCGTGCGGGCTCCCACCAATAGGGGATAAATCACGATATGCAGAAAAATGTGTGATGTATTACACAACTAAGAGTTTTGTTGATGCTGTGGAGAATTTATATCACTTTTTTTTTTTTTTTTCAAACTTGAAATGAAGGAAGGAGGAAAAATTGATTTTGGGTGATGAGATCCTTTAAATTTCAGTTAAACCAGAGCACTCTTACAATACAACCTGAATCATTCTCAAGAAAGGTTATGGAGTTATTTTCCTTATACCTGACCTAATTACTATGTTTGAGCTAGGTAGCACCATGTGTCCTCGAACTAAGAGATTCAGCTGTTAGATAGATGTTGCCAACAGAGAGGGCTCGGTGACCTTTACAGATTAATATTCATATAATTTAAAATTTTGTTAAGAAGCACAATTATAATAATGCATACTTTGCTCATCGAGACCGTATACACTGTAGCTGCCACGAAATACATGGCAAGTCTTGTTGCCACTCTTTGCGCTACTTCTCTCCTACCCATGTGACCCCTTTACTTTGATAATGTCAATCATCAAGCAATAATTAGTTATTATTAATGATTAGTTCAGTGATAAGTATCCCAAGCGTCTAATTTCATGACGGGAACTATAGTAAGATATACTTTTTAATCTTGAAAATAGTCAACCTTATGATTTTTAAATGACAATAATATTTATATTAAACCGTTTTTGAATATTTTATAAAATGTAAAACGACTTTATATAATTATTGGGTTCATCAGTTACTCATTATATCAGAATTCTATATACGAAGGATTTTCGTCTCGTTACCTTACATAATACACCAGTCTTGAATTAGCCATGATTAAAAATCCTGTGAATTGCTTAAAACAGTTATGAGATAAGTTTAGAAAATTTTCTTGATAATTTATTCATGAAACAACATAGAATATCCATTAGTCACTTAATTCCGGTACAGTGTTGGGCTTACAATTTACAGTGACACAAAGGTCCTAATTAGTTAACCGAAGTTAAACATCGCAGCTGCCACCGTATACCAGGCTGTCAATTAAGAAGGGAATTTTAGGGCACCGCATATGACCATTAAGCATATGAAGCATATGACCATGAAGCATTTATGTGTGGACTAGGATGCATAATGACACAGGCCAACAAGTGTTTTGGTGCTGGAGTATTTGTAGTTGATATATGAATTTGAGGCCCTGAATTCAAATGGCATCAGTTTTTTTCCTAGGAGCTCAAATTTCCAAGATATAGCATTTTAGTGAAATACACGTTACGATATTTTAAGTTATATACATAGATCAGACAGAAAACTAAACACGGAATTTATATTATTATATTATAATATTATTATTATATACGAAGATAATGGAAAAAGTCATCGATAATCAACGAAACCCTTTTGTTATTTATCCCCGGGTCGACTTATGTCAGTTGAATTACGATGCCAAGCCCACTCTCCGAATGGGAGCATAAGGTTGTCCTGGTGAGTAATGAAGAAAGACCGCTACGATGATGTCTTCTGTTTATGCTGGCTCGGACAGTTGCTGTGGTGCGGTGTCGGCAGTTGCAGATATCGTAAACGGCGTTGCCAAACAGCCGCTCTCACAGTAAAAAAGTTGCCGTAGTAACCCCCCCCCCCCCGCACACTACCGCCTGATCCGGCACAATCCCTTTACTTTTAGGGCCAACTTTTTGTCGGTCACAATCTTTCCTTTATGTTCCTTCGACTTTTCCCAAACACGAATGCATTATATATTTAATGCATGCCCCTTCCGGCAAGCCTTCTTCGTGAATATATCGTCAATAGAGGAAACTCCCGCAAACCGCCGGGTGGGCCAAACGCTGTGAAAGCAATTCGAAATAAATGGTGCAAACAAAGGGATAAAGTTGATAAATTCTCTTTTCATACATGTGTAAGGGTATGGTTTAATAGGTTCACCGATAAAAAAGTGTAAAGAATCAAACAATTAGGTCTTCGGAAGCAGTTATAACATTTATTTTTTCGGTTTTCCTACGGTGGATATTTTATGCAATTTTTATTTTAGTCTTAAACATGAATTGTATTTTAGTTATGGTTTAGAGGTACTGTGGCACCTAGCAAATATATGCAATGAGCCTATAGAACATAGAACATGTTTTTTTTTTGTCTAAGCTGTAGTTCTGAGGATGCCTGCATATGCGAAATGTAGATAAATCTTAAAAAAAAAAGTGAAAATGTGTTGTATATTTGAGTTTTTCATACAGCTGTTATTTTTAAATACGGGTGTCATTGGAATATTATAAAATATTATGCAAATATTTTAACCATAATCAACTTTTGCATCCTTTGAAATATCACATATTCGAGCTTATTGATTTGAAGGTACATCAGTGTAGAGGTTTAGTAGCGTTGTTTAATTCCCACTAAATGAATTGTTACAAGCAGACCCAGCGTGAGTCTTCTCTAATTAAGTTTGGCCCAGGCTACCACAAGAGGTTCCGGAGAGGAGCTGATCAAGTCAGAGCACCTTCTTGACCTCATACCGTCTACTCCTTGCAAAGTCCTCAACAGCATTCCCCTGCCTACGGTCGAAAAAACAATACCAGGCTCGTGAGACCAAGACCCGGTCATATTATGCGTTGATTCAAGTCAATTTATTTCCAATATTGATACAAGAAAAAAATAATCTTATGCTAATATGCAATGCATCTAATCTAAAAACAAAAGAATGACATGGTCGCTCTTGATAATGAATAAAGTATCTACTGAATCACGTTGCAATTTTAATTTAAAAAATATATCTTTATAATATATAATGCCCTAAGCCTTTATGTTTAGGCAATTCATCAATGCAAGCAGTATCTTGAAGTAATTAATACACGCTTACAACTTTTCTATAAATTTTCTGGTTATCGCTTTTATGATATCTAGAATATAAACCGTCAATTGGTGGTACTTCATGCAACTTGACTAATGTAGTGTACCCTATTTTGTCAAAGATTATTCTCAGAAACTTTTTTTTTATGTATTTTTTTATAATTATTATTTTTTTCCTGAGTATGTATAACTAACCAGGCTCCAACTTACTCCAACTAGGTGGTGAGTTATTAGGGGCTTTATCAAAAAATTGTAAATGAGTATTGTAGTCTGAGCATTAAGCTTAGGGTGACTATTGATGAATGGGAAAAAGGGAACTATAGCTTATTTTCCGCTTGTGTACATGTATTAAGTATGTCTAAATTAATTCTCTATTTCAATGTGCAATTTTATATACAATGGCTTCTTTTCATTAATAAAATTCATTTAGTTTTGTTGACATTGAGTCTTACTGTCCACTTACATAATTACTTAGCCAGTTTACATAAAGAAGCCTTTAGTCTACTTACAACTTTTACAATATGCAAATGCTATTGTTGTCACTCAAAACTTTCTATTTATTTCGCGAATTCATTTTCAACGTACTCTTAACCGTAGGGGAAGTACTACAACTGAAAATCTGTAATAACTTATAAGCTGTGACTTCTTTTTTTTTTTAATTATTAAATGAGTATTTATGAAGCTAAAAGTGTTATTTAATTTCCTAAGCCGTTTATTTCGTTAATTTATGAAAGCAATTTACTTCTCAAATTTAATTTGTTGAGAATTATTATCCTCAATTATCCGGAAACATGACGGGGAGAATTTTACCGGATAATCAAAATACACGGATAATTGAAAAGCACGTTTTTATAGCCCAACTTTGATGTAAATAAACAAAAAAACACGAATTTTAAACTCACAAATGTATTTTTATTTTTAATTAGTACATACCTTTATATACATAGGGATAAATGAATACACACACTGATTTTTGTAACCTATGGTTTTATGCTTTGTAAAACTGTAATTTTTCCATATTCAGAATTTCTATCTTCAAAATAGGCTTTGGATGGTCACCTGCCTCTGGTGTTTGATCTGTAGTCACCTTTTCTATGGTCGAATCAAATGAATCCGCCTAAATGTTCAAAATATCATGGGAAGTAAAAGCGAATGAATGCTAGCTATTTCGTTATCAGTGAGCTGTTTGTAACCCTTATCATTCTTGTCACTTTCCATGATCAGAACCATATCGTATTAGCCTACTTTATTGAAATCAGAATTTTTTTCTTCTATCCCTCTTCTATCTTTCAATGTCGTTTTGTTCATCGTGGTTTTTGCTCTCCAACTTTCTCATCAACTTCCAAAATTTTTCTCCGTGCTTGTTACACTGTTTTGAAGGCAACCTTTTCCATTCCTCACAAACAGTAAAAATTGCATATTTATCGTCCAAATTTTTTTTTAAACTGGCTAACCCTGATGCACGGGCTACATTAACAAAGTCACATTATTATTTGGTAGATAGGGGAAGAAATTTCATCCGTCATCTGTTTTTAAAATGGATTTCGATGGGTGAGATGGCGCTTTCAACAAAAAGGATAGGTTTACGAGTAACTCCCCTTTTGCATTGATATTCGTGGACATATGGAACGATATTTCAAAAAGAAAATAAAGTTTAAAACACTTTGATTCATGCCAAAAACCCCCGATGATCGAACAAGCGGAATGCTTTACTGCATATCTACAGAGGGGGTTTTCCATTATTTAGGAATGCAGGAAAATACAGACTATGTAGTAAGTAAATTCAGTATCACTGAACACTTTTAATTTAGCTGTCTGATTCTGAGATGAATGACCGTAGAATTATTATCAACGTTGTAAGGACATGATCCAAGACAGGCGTTGCCAGCGATACCTGGATCTAACAAAGGACAAAGCTCCAGAAGAAGACGAAATGAGGTTCAGTTTACCAACGGAGCCAAATATTGGGGAACAATAGAATCCTCCCTTGTCTCAGACACTATCCCAAAACCACGGCCAAGTGAACGACCCCATAGCACCCTCCCTACAAGAATGCTCCCTCTTTACTCCCAACTGCTCTTATCTTCTGAACAATAGGGGTGATTTTTTTGTTTTTTTGTTTGTATAATAACAAAAAATATAATTATAAACAGAGAAATCCTCAATAAAAATGATAAGAAAACAAATGAAGCGTACCTGATGAACTCATAATACGCTAGTTATTTCGCAATACTAACTCTATTAGGCAAGTGTAACAGAAATGGTCAAGGAAAAATTAAGAATGAACACTATTTGAAAACAACTTTTTTCAAAAAAAGTGGAGTCTTGACTAAAATCTTTAATCATTATTACGTTTCTAGTCGACTGTTCAGGCATTTTCAGGGCTTTGAATGATATCCTTTTTCAGAATATTTATCGGACTTTTCCAGTACCGAATTGGAAAGTTCTCATAAGATGCAATAAAAAAAAACGTTTCTATTAATTCTATACTTAGATTTCACACTTCCTCGGAATATTCTCCGGAAATATTCCCCTGCCCAAACTGTCAAGATTTATGCGCAGATTATTTAAGTTTCCTGAAATTTTTAACTATTCTGGCAGTTAGGCAATCCTGTCAAGTATTTTCGGTGGTAGCTCAAGGCATCCAGACAGATCTCTGCCCTCAGCGCTCAACCCATCACAGGATATGAAGATAGTGAAAATCTCACAACTTCCCAATCAATAGATTTGCCTTGATTCTTCAGGTAAATCTTGGTAATTTTCTTTAGAATATTGTCTCATTCACAGGTACTCCCATCTCTTTCTTTTCTATCACTAAGATGTAAGCCTATATTTCGTTATTAAAATGTCTATCACGAAGCCATCAGTATATTATAAGTAGATATATTTTATTTACCATTGTATAAATGTTTAGGATACAATTTATAAGGTTTTTTTTGTACTCAGAAACTTTTAAATAAAGATTTTTTAAACCTTATTCAAATGAAAACATAAAATTTTCATCAACAGATACTACACATGCTTTGTCCTTTGTGAGTGAATTTTGGTTATCACGTTTAGATGCATTTAATGAGAATTTACCTTAACAATTTAAATTAGACACCTCATTCAGTTTAATAATTTAGAACAGAGATAAATGTGTGCACTACACGATTAGTTACAATGAAAATCAGATCCTTAATGAGCTTATTGTGTTTACTGCAGCTATGCTACATAAACAATGTTGTTTAATTAAGTGCCAAAACCATATTAAATCACTAAATCATAATGATTTTAGCAATTAAAAGGTCATTGGGCTAATCTTTCGCTTGCGTGGTTTATTGAGTTTTTGGTTTCACATATAAAGCATATGGTGGAGACAGTAATTGCGAGTGGTTGCCAAGTATGAAGCATCCCTCTCGAGTACATAATTATTATACAATTAGTACAAATCATTGACATGAATAGTTTTCGATTCATAATATGTTCACCACTGTTACATACGCTGTATCTAGCTGCATACACATATTCAGTAACTTAGAGCCTACTGGGGCTTGGCTTACCATCTTTGAGGACATGGAGCACTAGGTGGTATCGAGTAGGAGAGATACTAATAGACTGCACTCGGTTAGAGATGTGGACATTTATCTACACAAGTTCTATTCTTCATTAATAAATTAATAGTGGTATCTCAAAATGAATATCAAAACGAATCTACATTTGAAAATAAAAATAATGACATACTGGCTCATTGATCCCACGATCATTCTCTCATTCATAGTATACTTATATACCATTTAGGCTTATATAGGCTCAGGGATCCTTTTTTTGTGAAATTTCCCCTTACCAGACCTAGCATCTGTGTATATGTGAAATATTATTTCCAAACGAGATCTTTTTTAGAGATTTAACAAGGGGGAGACAGAACAACAGACCATAATTGTTTTATAGGAATTTATATTTAGAAACTTAAGAACCGCTGTCAAACATTCACGGATCATGATTGTTTAGACAAAATTTTATAATTTATTTTCCACTACAAATATTACGTACTCCTAACACAAGACCTGTGATTTGACTATACTATGTGATAAGAAATTTGATATTTTTTTATTAATTAAATATGTAATTGATCTAATAATGGATCTTGTTGGACTCGACGTATTTCTCCTGCCATCAAGCTATCTATCAAACGATCCATGACAAATAATTAACCAAACGATTGTTCGATGAACTCGGACAGACAGACATATGCATGAGTAAAAACAGTTTTTCATTTAAATTCCAATCTCCCTGGACTAGTTCTTGTACCAGCGCTATTTTAATAATAACTTACTACTCTTGGAACGGTTTATTTTTTATGTTTTATTTATTGCAATTATATTTTTATTCTTTTGTTTATTAGCTTTGAAGGGATACCATAGTTCATGAAACCCCATAGAAACGTATCCAACCACCCTAATCCCGTGGCACAGTCATTGCACTACACCACTCATCCCTACAATCCGCCTTGGAGACTAAAACGGCAGTGGCCTCGTGACCATCTATAAATACGTGACAGTGGGAATCTTGGCAATGGCCAGTTTCTCTTATTCAGTGACGCGGCTGACGGAGGAGCGTGGGGGACTTCACAAGACTCCGCTTCCTCTTTCGCAAGCGAGAGAGGTGTCAACCATGTGGATTTGGGAGGCCTCTGGGGTGTTTGTAAATACTTTAAATGAGCGAGTGAATGATGAATTGTACATATGGCATTAATGAGAACATTTATTTCAATTACTTATTGCCTAATAATGCAGATTGTAATTTAAGTTTTAGAAATAATTTTATTCTTTAGTATACATATAAGGGGGGTAAATGGGTAGGGTAATGGAAAGACTAGAGAGGGAGACAGGTGCGGGGGTCTCCTTTACTCGTAGCGGAGGAATCAAGCAATAGTGCCCTACTCACTGCTTGTGAACTCCCAGTCTGACCTATCCCTACCAACGCCTACTGTCACCTCCACGTGGTACCCCCTGGGGAGTCCGATGGACTCGCGGACGACAGAGGCGGGATCTCCCCATGAAATCCAGGTGGAGATCTCCTTAACACCCAAGCCAAGTGTAGAGGAGCTCGAGCTGTGGCTGAATGGCAGGGGGTGTATAAAAATGCACTGTCTTTAATCGACCCCCTTGGGGCACCAGGCGCACCCCATTGTATTAAATGCCCTCTGCAGGGAGAGGGGGCAGTACCTGCAGAGTAACTTCCCCCGCTTTCGTGGGAACAAAATGAGTAAAAGTAACAAAAATAATAATGAAGACATGGAGGAGCTGGTCAGCATGATCAGCGGAGAGGACTCAGCCCAGGGGCCTTCAATGGACCTTGGCGCTGAGGTAGTGGACGATGAAGCCTCTATGAGCTCGCTTGCGACGCTTGTAGAGGAGGCAAGTGGACTGGTAATGGAGCCAGAAAGCTTGGCGCCTGGTAGGGACGCTGCATCCAAGGATGCAGGCGAGACCTCCAAGCACAAGTTCTCTGGAGCCCAGAGGAAGAAGTGGAGGAGGGCAATGTTGGCTGGAGGGCCACCTGAGGATCCGGCCGGACGTCCAGGACCTTCGGGGTCCGGGAATACGGCAGGGTCTGGGTGCGCTCCAGAGAAAAGGATTAGGTCCTCACCCGGTACCTCTGCGCCTACGGCAAAGAGGCATAGGGGTGGGGATACTAGCATTGCATCCTACGCGATTGCTGCCGGAGGAAGCAGGGTGGCGATTATCCCTAGTGGATATCCGTCCACTCAGCTGACGAAGGAGAATTGCGAGGAGATGAAGGGCCAGCTGATGAAATTTGTCAATCAGCTGGAAGAAGAGAAAGGGACACAGGCTGAATTCAGCGGAATTTACCCACATGTGGGAGCCTGTGTCATAATCTGCGACAACCAGGAGACCAAGGACTGGTTGTCGATTATAGTACCCAATTTTAACATGAGTGGGGATCTGGAGCTCCGCGTAGGAAAGGTGGAGGAGCTTCATAAAACCGTGAAGGTAGGAACCTTCATTACAGGAGAAATGCCTCTGGAAGGTTATTTCATGAAGAGGATCAGGACCCAAAACTCTAGGGTACCTGATATTGGATTATGGAGACTCCTGGGCACCAAGGTGGAGAAGCATGGCTTCTTTGCGATCCTGTCTGCCCCAGAGACTAGCATGGAATACCTTGAGAAGCGGAAGCTTAAGCTGAACTATGGGTTCACTAAGGTCGCTCTCAGGGTATTGGATAAGAAGAAGCCGCTGAAAGCAGTACAGGAGAGGAAGGCGGGTGATAAGGTGGAGGAGGCAAGGAGCGATCCCGAGGTGGAGGAGTCGAAGGGGATCGCTACGAGGAATTTGCCAACTCCAAAGGATGGCCCCAAGGCGATGACTATGGCGGCTGCGGGGGGTGGCCCCGTGGCGGGGGCTGGGGGGCGCGCTGGGTCTGGGCCCTCTGTGATGGGGAGGCCTGGGTTTGGCGCTGTCTCCCGGCGTCCGCCTCGGGGTGGCCCTCCGGGGGCCGGCGGGCACTGATCATGGTGGTAAGGCTGCTGCAAATTAATCTGCACCACTGTATTGCAGCATGTGATGTTCTGCAGCAGTATGTGAGAGGTAAGGATATTGATATCATTCTAATACAAGAACCTTACCTGTATAAGGGCAGGATGGGGGGGCTGGCGATGCGTGGGTATGAGATTATTTCTGTACCCACGCGTGCCAGAGCCTGTATCCTGCATAAGAGCAGTCTTAAAATGCTGCCTCTATGGCAATATTGTTCTAGAGATTTAGCAGCAGCTCAAATGGCCCTTAACGAGGGAAATCAAGGTGGGAGGTTGACGATTGCATCTGTCTACCTCCCATATGAAGAAGAAGTCCCGACCGAGGCACTTAGTAAGCTAACGGAAGGGACTGGCCTAAGGGGCGAGCTTATAGCATCGCTTGACGCGAACGCTCACCATCAGCTCTGGGGGAGCAAGAACAACAACCAGAGAGGTGAGTGTTTAGTAGAGTACATAACTAGTAATGACCTAGACATTCTAAACAGAGGCAATATTGCCACTTTTAACAATAGAATCAGATCTGAGGTCATTGACATAACCCTTAGCACACGCACTATAAGCCTAAGGGTTAAAGGCTGGCACGTCTCTGAAGAAGAGTCATGCTCAGATCATAGATACATTAGATTTGATCTAAGTGGTAACATCACGTCCGAAGCTGTGTATAGGAATCCCAAACTTACAAACTGGGAAACCTACTATACACAGCTTGAGGAGGAGGTCAAATGCTGTCCTAGAGTGGTGAGTAGCAACTGGCATTTGGAACATTTAAACTCAACATTGACTGAGGCAATAATTAAGTCATACACTGATAATAACACTGTATGTAATGTTAGATCCAACAGGAACTGTCCCTGGTGGAACAATAAACTTGGCAAGTTAAGAGCTCTTACACGTAAACTCTTTAACGCGGCCAAAAGATCAGGCAGATGGGACACTTATAAACGTGCACTCACTGATTATAACAAAGAAGTCAGAAAGGCTAAAAGAAGGGCGTGGAAGAAATTTTGTAGCGAAATAAACGATACAACTTCCATGTTTAGAGTAAATAGGATCTTATCCAAGCAGTCTGACAGGGGAGTATTGGGCTCCGTCAGGGTGGGAGGGGGCTATACGGATTCTGAGGAAGGAACCCTCGGTGCCCTGGCGCGCGCGCATTTTCCTGGCTGCGGACTGATGGATACGATTAATAATGACCCTACCAACTGTGAACACACTAGTTGCAAGGGTAACTGGGCAGAAGCAAATAAAATTGTCAATTCTGCAAGAGTGGAGTGGGCAATCAATTCTTTTGCTCCCTTCAAATCACCTGGTACTGATGGGATTTTCCCAGCCTTGCTACAAAAAGGCCTACCAGTAATTAGGCCCCTTATACTTACCTTGTTAAAGGGAAGCTTGGCACTGAGCTATATTCCAGTAAGCTGGAGGATGGCAAAAGTGTGCTACATACCAAAACCTGGGAAAGAGTCCTATGACGAACCCAAGTCTTACAGACCAATATGTCTGACTTCTTTTTTGATGAAGACCTTGGAAAAGGTCATAGACAGACATATTAGGGATGGAATACTGGTAGAACGACCGCTCCATAGCGCTCAATTCGCTTACCAGGCAGGAAAATCCTGTGAAATTGCTCTCCACCACCTGGTTTCCAGGATTGAGAGATCCCTAGTTCATAAAGAAATAATGGTAGGCATCTTTGTTGATATAGAAGGTGCCTTTGATCGCACACCCTATAACACTATGGCATCGGCCTTAGAAAGAAAGGGGATTAGTTCCTTAGTCTCTAGCTGGATAAACACCATGCTAGAGAATAGGATTTTACAATCACAATTGGGACAAACCAAACTGTGGATGAAGCCAGTGGGAGGATGTCCACAGGGAGGGGTGTTATCTCCATTACTGTGGTGTTTGGTCGTTGACTCATTGTTAACAAACCTAAACTCTGCAGGGTTCTACGCACAGGGATATGCTGATGACATTGCTGTGCTCATAGGGGGCAAGTTCTCAGAAACCATTTCTGAGTTGCTTTCCGCATCGATGGATCTTTTGAGGGATTGGTGTGAAAAGAATGGTTTAGGAATCAATCCCCAGAAGATAAATCTCTGTATCTTCACTAACAAAAGAAATGCTATAGTTAGACCACCCTATATAGGGGGGACACAGGTAAGCATTTGTAGTGAGGTAAAGCATCTAGGGGTTACTCTGGATAGTAAATTGGACTGGTCCAAACACATCAGGAATACTACTATGAAGGCACTTCGATGCCTCTATGCATGTAAAAGGGCTGTGGGTAGGACCTGGGGACTACAACCCAGAATGTTATTCTGGCTATATACCGCAGCAGTGAGACCAATGGTGCTCTATGCCTCTATGGTGTGGTGGCACAGAGGTAGCATTAGTAAAAATAAAACTTTGCTTGGCAAATTACAGAGGCTCTCATGTCTCATGATTACTGGTGCCATGAGTACAACTCCTACTGCTGCAATGGAAGTCTTATTGAACTTGAATCCACTGCACATAGAAGTAGAAGCGCAAGCCTTGAACGTGGCTTACAGACTTGCGAAATCAGGAACAAGATCCAAAGTCATGACTCACATGGGGCATGGGAACTTGTTCAGAAGAATTGATGAGGACGAGGTGCTGTCAATGCACTCTGACCTACAAGTTAAGAAACACACAGACGTCTTATACTGTGCGGTAAACACAAAGACCAAACCACATAAACTGTGTAATGGGATTAATTGCTATACAGACGGCTCACTAACAGAAAACGGATCAGGGGCCGGCATATGGAGGAAAGATAAACCAGAATCTGGGATTTCTATTCCTTTAGGTAGACACACCTCGGTCTTTCAGGCCGAAGTGATGGCGATCAATGTCTGTACCCAAACCTTAATTGGGGAGGGTGTAAGAAACAGACTGATCACAATTTTCACGGATAGCCAGGCTGCAATTGGCGCCCTGAGAAGCTATACGACCAGATCTTATTTGGTTGAGGAGTGCAAAAACAACCTAAACACACTCTCGCTAGCCAATAAGGTTAGAATCGACTGGGTGCCAGGACACACAGGCATCACAGGCAATGAGAAGGCAGATGGCCTTGCAAGGGTGGGCTCAGAACAGACACCTCTTGCACCTGAACCCATATGTGGTATCAGCCTCAGCTACGCTAAAAGGCGTATAAAATTAGCTTTAGAGGACAGGGCAAGACTCTCTTGGAGAGAAACTAAGAAACAGGAACACTCGAAACTGTTTCTTGATGGACCCTGTAAGAGAAGAAGCTCAGCACTTCTATCAATGGACAGGTGGACACTCAAAAGTGTGACAGGACTCTATACAGGTCACTGTCGGTTAAACAAACACCTCTTTAATTTGGGGATAGTTGGATCACCAATCTGCAGATTCTGCAAGAAAGAGGGAGAAACGGCACGTCATATAATATGTGACTGTGATAACCTAGCTAGAAGGCGATACCTTCACTTTGGTAGTGATCGCATTGTAGACCCCAAACTATGTGAACTGATCGATCCATTCGGTATCCTCAGATTTGCAAAGGCCGTGGGCCTGTCACATATATAGGACAGGGACATGGACGGCGCACAATAGGTCTCACTGAGGCCGCGGTGCACAAATGCCGGAACAAAATAATAATAATAATAATAATACATATAAGGCTACAATAATATATAAGGCTGCCCTAGTTTTTACTATTGTATATTTGGCTCGTACATAATTTTTTATTTATTTATTTAAAGGTTTGCATTTAAGGTTATTTTACTGACTTCTACTTATTGTTTTTTTTGTCTTGAGTAAATTCCATGAAAAATATTTTATTTTATCTTATTATTTTTTCCCCAGGTTGACACTTAATTTTAATTTGTCGTTTTTCTTTATAAGTTAATATGTTTTGTTTTTGTTTGACAGAATTTGGCAAATATCTGGAGTTCGTTAATACACATGGGAATTGATCCCGGAATATTTTCCCCCCTGTATATCTATCAAATCCATTAACTCTACTAACCCTAATATGTATATGAATTTAGAAACATGAATATATTTGTTGGCCACTCACGTGTAACTCTTTCTGTTTATATTATAACTTAGGGTACTCGCTCAAGTATATCAGAGGGTATACTGCGGGATCTATAACTTTAACCGGAAGGGTTGGGAAAACAGGAGCATAAACTTTCTGCTCTTTCCCTACACTCAAGTGCATTTAATAAAAGTAGCAATAAAGTGGATTTTAGCGTCCCTAGCGTTTGACTAACATTAGTGCCTAGAATTTCCTTGATCGAATAGCATTAACCCCGATGTAGCCACTATTAAAATGAGTATTAATTAATGGAAAATATTCAGTTTTACATTTAAATAGTATTATTGTGTACAGAAGGTTTTTGTACTATTCCTGGTTGGGACATGCAATTTTCGCATTAAAATCTTGAGCATAGCATAATAATTAATCGTAATTATGCCCGAATCCTCCATAAACAAATAAATAATAAAGCTTTTCAAATGCACAATATAATATTACACTGTTAGAGTAAATTTATATAATTAAGAATGAAAACGTAAATGATGGAAATAAGTAATAATCATGGCAGAAAAAGATCGTTACAATGTCATGAAATTTAAATTTAAAAGCGGAATATGTAATCAGCTGGTGATCCAATATCCAATAACAAATACCTAATCCAAATAACAAAAACCGGCACGTGTCACACTAAAATAGACTGGTTTACCCGGAAAATGTTTGACAGTTGATTAATTTATGCCATGAAATAAATATTTTATGATGTACTCGCTCACGACTGTATATTCACCTTAGTTTTATGTTATTTAGGTACATAGTAAGTTCAAAGGTATTTAGTACGTACGGCCCTACGATGGCTTAATTTTCCATCTTTGAACTATAGAGTGCTTGGTGTCAACAATAGGTAGCCAGTTTATAGGCCTTGTCAACAGAGAGCGCTTGAAAATGAACGTTGCAAGTAATCTCGTAGCAAAATCTTTTAACTTATTACAGCGAGAGGTATAGTCATGACTTTTTCATATTGATTAGGCTTCGGTTTTGAATTTTTCTGTATTCAAGGTATGCTTTGCAGTCATGGTGTTGTAGAAGCTTAAATTAGTTTTAGCTAGTGCGGTTTTGGTACTAAGTCAAGTGCGTTAAAAGGCAACGTTGTCTGTGTTAGCCAGTATATGACTATGAGGTGCAGAAGAAATGTAGAGGTGGTTACAACACAGGGGATCCGACAGAGCCTTGTGGCACTTCACTGCGTTGTATTATAATTTTAGAGTGGAGCTTCCTTAAGGAGGGAGGTCATATTTGATAATTTTATGTGTCCCGATTAACGCTATCAAATGATTTAATGCTTGAAAATATCAGAGCTGTTGTTAGGATTGATAAGTCCTATGTAACTATGGTACAATAGAGAGGTGGGGCAGAAATCCTCACAATCTCCTTGTAATCGGGGATGCAGTACTTTCTAAAATATAGGAAAGCTATTGTAATAAACCAGTAATCTTCTGTGTTTTAGCCAGATTTTTTATTCTAAGGTTTTTGGGAGAGGGAGAACATAAGCTTGTTCCTAAGTCACTGGGAAGTATCCGGCTTAAAAGTATTTATTGTGTATCTAGGTCGGATATTGGAGAGTGAACCTTGGGGGGTGTAGAAGAAGTTCTTTGAACATTATCTGGATCGGTTGCTCTTCTAGGATCTATACGATAAATGCGAGATTTTAGTTTCGGGGGGGAGAGGGGTTGAAGCAAGGGATGATGGAGGGATCCTAAGCGAAGAAGTTAGGGGTAGTCAGAGATGAGAATAAAAGTGATGCTTGAGTAGTCAGGTAGCGAGTTTGTTCTACTTCGCTTGGAGGGTTCATGGGTCTGTTTTTTAATATACATATTACTGTTCGTTTGAAAGTAAATCATTTAATAAGTTTCCGAAATTGTATCTTTTTATTTACACCTATTGTTATTTATTTTTTTTCAAAAATGGCAGTAACTTTTTTTCTAAGCCCGTTTTCATTTTTTTAACGACCAAAATATAAACAAAGTACTTACGTGTTGCAATGGGCTCCTTCTATGGCATCGCAGCTGTATTATAAAGTGGTCTTACAAGACAAACAAAAACGTTAAAAAAAAAACTATACAACACAAACAGGATTAGGTGATGGAGCTCACCTTTGAGTTGCAAAATGAGGGACCTAACACTACCTTTCAACAAATTCACAAACTAAATTAAACCTCCATTAGTATCTTTTTTTCCCATAACTTTATTAAAAAATTTAAATTATATCAGAAAATAGATTCTAGAACAATTCGAATCTATATTAGTGTCTAGAATTTTTTTTCCTAGCCCCTTAATTACAAATTCATATTTAAATCAAAACATAGATTCTAACAATCCAAATCTATTTTCAAAACCCACATCCAGCTCATCATGTTTACCGTAGTTCACATACATTTTTGATATTTACCAAATAGATTAACATGGTAATAGTGATTATAATGCTGTGATACAATAGAATAGGTAATGGAGCACTGGAACTAAAACTAACTCAAAATCTAAATAAAATATTCACTACCTTAACCTAATTTTTCCAGACAGTCTGTTGCCATCAATTTGGGAAGGGTGGTGTGGTCATAGTGTTAAACACCGGGTCTGCAAACGAGCAACGAGTCGAAATACTTTATGTGTCTCCGGTGGATGAACTCACACCCCCCGACGGCACACCAAGCAACGGGCACAGATCGGCGTTCTCTGGATACGTAGAGGTATGTCTAACTTTTCGCATGATACCGTTCTGAATTGTTGGAGACTTTTGGCTGTGTTGTCAGACACGTGAGTATATAATGGGGCACCGTTCAACAGAGCTGGCCGAAGGACACTTATTTATCATCGGTTCCAGCATTCTTTTACATATATATATACTTTTTTTTAAATCATTTTTTTTTTCTAAACCCCTTTAAATTTTAATACAATGTGTAAAAACATGAACAATATGAACAAAGAATTGACGATTTTTTCTCCTCATTCTGCTATGCACAGATGCATTTGCAGGGGGTTGGGTTACTTAACAATACAGGTTGTGGTTAAAAATACAATGAAGTGAATATAATGCTAGATGATGGGGCTCACCTTCAGTTTGAAAATGTGGGAGAAAAACTTACAAACTAAAAACCTAAACCTAGAACCTAAGACTAAAGCGTTCCAGCAGCGACAGCGTCCTGCTATCGATGGGGGAACGAAGCGGGGGTTATAGTGTTAAACACCGGATTTGTCAGGTATTGCAAGGAGTCAATACACTTTAAGGAAAATTTAAATCATTTTTATTTTATTTATTTATTTTTTTCAAATCCTCAAACAAAATACAATGTACAAAAAAAAAAATAACAAAATAATCAAAACTTTACAAATTTCTCCTCTTCCTGCATTTGGAGGATTGCATAATACAATAAATTTTGATGTTGTTAAAAGTACTCAGTCTTATATTTACACTAGGTGATGAGGCTCACCTTATATTTGTCACCGACACCAAACACTAAACACGAGGAACAAAACAAAACAAACTAAATCTCTACCTAGAACGCAGGACTAGAGTGTTCCAGCCACTACAGCGTCCTGCCATCGATGGGAGAACGGAGCGGGGGTTATAGTGTTAAACACCGGGTTTGTTAGATATTGTAATGAGTTGAAAAATTTGATATGTCTACGCTGGATGAATTCATCCACCGTAGGCAGCTCAAATATCTCATGCAGCTCACTGTTTCTTCGCTGCGCGAATGAAGTACCTCTGACCACTTTCATCAGTATACCGTTTTGGAATTGTTGGAGTTTCTTAGCTGTCGTATACGTCAGATAACGAAATAGCGGTGCACCGTACAGCAGAGTAGGCCTGAGGATGCTCTTGTAAATCAGTAGCTTGAGACGCAGTGATAGATTGGGGGAAGTCAATAAGTGCGTAAGCCGGTAAGACTTCATGCGTGTATGCTTCAACTTTTTCGCAAAATGGTTACTAAAATGGAGGTGTCTGTCCATTTTAATTCCCAGATATACTAGGTTGTTGGCTGGTTAATCATTATTATTAAATATAATCGATTTATAAATACCTTTAACAAATACCGGACCGTAACGAAGATATGTTGTAGCGAGCGGTGCGTCGCGAGTACAGGGCATCGCGTTAAGTGGCAGAACTGGAGGGCAAGTAGGCGCCGTTTGATGTAGTCACAAGCGAGAGTGGATACTTCACCATCGTCAGGTCTTTGAACCGAATCAAGCTCAGTATCGAAAAACTTATAAAGCACACCTTTTATGTGTCGGCAGTTCGGGAGTAAGTTCGCTAAATACTTGACTGCTTTGAATTATACTGGATATTAACTAGAAGTGAACATTTTGAAATAGTCAAAATAAAACTCTCAATGGGCACTTACATTATTCTTGTAAAAAGTACTTTAATATTATCCGGGTATTATTCTGTGAGTTTATGCGATCCATATCCCCTTTTTTTTAGCGATTGCGGGCATGTATTGTTCTTAGATCGGGTGTTCAAATCCATCCAGTAAATAACACCTTATTTTGCCTTCCCACGAGTTATTTATTCTATGTTTACTAGTGGTTTTAATACCCCCTACTGCCATTCTCAAGTGCTCAGAATGACATTATACGTCACTGAACGAGAATGTAAATAATAAACAAATAACCTCTTGGAATAACAAAATAGGACGTAATTTACTTAATCTTAACCCACAAATCACAAATAAACAATTATCTATAGAGGCGTGTGAAAAGTTCCTTTTATGCCAAGTTTAATTAGCAGTTTGTAACCTTGCAATAATAATGCAAGTGCATTTTGAGTTTTTTCTAAAAATAACTTTTTGTAAATTCGACTTACATCCTGATAAGACAGTGATATATTTTTTTTAGGCAACGGGAAGCCAACGAATAATCCAAAAACACTCATAAAACTCATTGAATATGTTTTATGAAAAATTCCAAAATTAGTAAAGGCAGATTTTTAACAAATTGAAGTGTTTTTATATATTTAATGTCTTAGGTCAGAGGTCCTGTGCCAATAGTTCCACTACTCAGGACCACTGAGTTATATTTATAATTATCATGGTTGTTAATTTTATTTTAATTTTGGACACCCCTTCAAGATTCTTCGCATCCCGCAAAATAGCCTACCTTCCAACAACCGTACCCTTGACTGCCGATCTCCACAGCCCATTCATTTAAGATCTAGCTAGCAACCTCCCGCTACCACAACCTGCATTCGCACCTCTCTGGCTCCATATTAATCTGTGTGCTAATTAGCCAGTCTTCTTTACTCCCATCTCATCCCCGGCACCCCAAAGCGACGCCTGAGGGGGAGATGACCTCGTGACGTCTTCCAAACAAACAATTTGTAAGTGAGCTCTATGATGATTACTCTAGTGACAAGTGAAGTGATTCTTGATAATGAGCCTTTTCCCTAGAAAAAGACGATTCACTGAAGTACTTTAAGCAATGCTTGATCTACTGCTGTATTGATTGAACGTAAACACTTCAATAATGAGCTCGATCAATAGAAAAAAAAATGTTTTTATTAAATACTGTTAATCAAATGGATATCCGATAAGGAATTATCGTGTGGTATTCAGTATTGGAGAATACACAGATAAATAATCACACATTATTTTCGCCTCATTTATCCGATCGTTTGAATCTGATAGGTGGACGGCGAGGCCAATCGTGAATTCTCGTCCATTAGCACAATTAGATACTGGGGACAAACGGACCGGAATAGTTTGCCTCATTAATGCTAACCCGCCATCCTCCAGCAGTGTACACTGCTTACGCCCAGTAGTACTTAACCACAAGTAAAAGTAAGTTACAGCTCATTCATTCGGTCCTGGTTCACAAATTATTAATGAATGAGAGTGAATTGAAATAGCAGAAGTATCCCCAAACACATTCAAATGTCAGTGAACCAGAAATAAATTCTATCCTCGATCCAGTAAATATTATTTCTAGCCGATTTGTGGTTTAAATTATTTCTACGGGGCAAAATTACCATACATTATATGAGTGAGCACGGATTTCTCTGAAACAGATATTATTGCCCGGATAAATGAATAATGAAATATAATATTATGAATAAATACTCAAATTATGCACACTAAATATATACTATACAATATACTAAAGAAATAAAATGAAAAAGTACCCGTTGTAGCTGACACTGAAATTATTAAATCCTCCTATTATGGATTATTTAAACAATAAGTGTAATGTAGTTTATTATGAATCAGTTTTTTTTTTTTTTGGAGGGGAGTGTACTTTTTCTATCTAACAAAATAATTATAGGGCTTGGATGTAATTCTTGGAATAACGTTTTTATGCTGTTGTTTTTTACCATTGAAAAGTGTAGATTGTTTAAAACAATGATTTCGTGGGCTCGCTAATTTACTGAAATTTAAACGGGGTAAAATATATATATATTTTTTTTTAAAGAATCTATAATTTGCTTATGCTTTTACTATTTTTTTAACTATGTAGATACATACAAATATAACTGTAATTAAGTTAACGATGGAAATCAAATAATTCCAGAATTATTGTGACTATGGAAATTAAGAAGTATGCCAATTTTAACAGTACATTTGAACAAATTACATATATCCAACTGTAAAATAATTAGTAATGTATTCTCTCGTTAAGAACTGATTTTTTCAATACAAAATAAAACAATGTAACAGTTAACAAATTATAACATTGATTGATTTACCTCAGTGTCTGTGGCATATTCCTTACTGTGGCAATCATTGGGTAGAAAGGAAGTTCAGAAGGCAAGAAGCTGAGTATGAAAGGAGGATTAAACTGGTGACTGATATCTATGTAATCCGAAGGTGAGTCCCATCACCTACTCCTTTTTGAACTTATATTTTAACCATAAAAAGATTATGTTAGTTTTTAGGACAGGAACTCCTTAAAATGCATGTATTATGCAGTAGAAGGAGCCACCCAAGCTGATTTGTATTATTGTTTAGAATTTAGAATTTTTATAAAATATTTAAAATAGGGGTTAAGAAAAAAAACTGATATCTGGAAATCACGCTCTAATAGCACAGTGAAACTTCCGCAGAGAGTACGCCACATGTTACTCTCTGAACAGCTATACCTTCGCTCGTTTGCTATTTACTGGCAACAACTCTCACCGCAATAAAAGTGGATTTTCAAATATACATTAAATCTTAACAAAAGACTGATGATTCCAACCGAAAACTCACTCGCTTAAAAGCGATATAATTCTAATAAATATATTGATATTTGATCATAAAATTATCATTGGAATACATATAGCTGTGGTTTAAACAGATAATTATAACATGTTTACATCTATTATTATAATCACGTTAAGATCTATAGCTGTTGAGTTGTTTCCTCAGATTAATACTCGAGATCCGCAGAGACCACTCACCAATGCTTCCTTGGATCCATTCTTTTCAATGCTATCATGACTAAAATCTCTCCTTGCCCCAAAATACTAGATCTCACCCTTCCGACGTGTGCTTCCCTTCTCACAAACCTACTTCATTTCTTAACCGTGCCACACCTTTAGAACTATATTTATGCATTTCAACCCTCCCAATCTTGAAATCTAGATTTTGCCAGTTTCTTATCCGCCACTAATCCAATAATTTATAATTTTTTGTTATTACTATTATTCTTTCTTTGTTATTAATCTTGTTTATTGCCTATTTTAATACATCCCTAAAGCCTTTCACGGTCCTTTCCTTCTTGCAATGATTCCTTTATTTCTTTTGTTTCAAAGTTTATTGGTCCATTTTAGTCACCACGTATTTTATATCTATGTTTATCACTTCAGTATACGTTTTTGTATTTTTTCTATTCTGTCTGGTACATATTCCTATTGTGTTCCTTATTTTTCATTCTTATGGCACAATGTCCCAGAATCATCCTGGAATGGGGAAGAAAAACATAGATTAATAATAAAATAAAACTCAACAATGGGAACGTTTAATTGAAAATGGGTTTTTTCACGTAGTGTTACTTTGAAAACCACTGTCTATTTTAAGAGCGTGGACGCTTTAGAATATTATTGTACAACTCAAGCCGATCTATTGCCCAAAAAAACTTAGATATAGGCGCGGGTTTTTTCATTTCATTTCAATAAAAACTACAAAGTTGTCCGATTGCATTAATAAGAAATTTTGGAAGACGCTTCTTGTGGAACTTCTTGTTATGCCGAGACGGGTACTCAATAAAACTTGCTACATTTTTCAGGTTGTATACGAAAATGGGGGGTAAATTGGGCGGGGGCGGGACACGAGCTGAACAGAATGGGGCAGATCTTGTTAAGCGATAAAAGTCATATTTTGTCAGCTGGTGCTGCTTGAAGGGGGGGGGGGTTGCCAACCATTGCACCCCTACGGCAGGTCTCTGCATCATCTATCACATCCTTTCACACTGCATTTTTCAACAATGCACTTTAATAATTCACCACGATCACCTACTTCCACGCTTAAGCCCACGATTACACTCATACAAACAAAAAAACGGCGCACCTGCGCTCACGATTCTCCACGGTCTTATTTTGGTTCTTAACGGTTTCGGTCAGATGACCTACACATTCAAACGTTTTACAAAAATATTTTCCACTGGAAACGGGATTAAGAATCGGAAGCTGAATATCTAGCCTGAGCCTACTTTTACAATTATAATTCGTTTACTTTGACTTCCTTTTAAATTATTTTATAAACAATCTTATCATGATTAAACACTTTTATACATTCTTATTAGTAAACTTGATCGATTTAAGAAACCCCATAACTCAAACAATACAACAACAAAATGACGATTATTGATAACATAATAACTTCATAGTCAGTCAAATTTTAATTATGAGTCGTTTTATGTTGCCTTGAACCATTACGCTGTGGCCTGGAGTGGTTTTTGTTGTTTGCAGAAAATTTGGTCTCTTTGACTCCATGAGATTACTCAAATCACCAAAGCATATGTTTGAAACAAAGAACTTAAATGAGGATGGGTGAACAAAATTCGCCCCAAATATCAATTAATAAAATAATTAAAATACTGGAATTATCATTATTAGGAAATAGTTTAAAAGGTTGCTTGGGGTGCATTAAAATAGGAAATGGATTAAATCAAATGAATAATAATGATCAATTATAAATCGTTAGATCGAAGGGAGATAAAGAACTGGTAAAGTCTAGATTTAAAGATTGGGAGAGTCGATGAAAGACGAATATCGATGGGCATAGAGTTCCAAAGGTTTGTGTTACGGATAAGGAAAGAACGGTTAAAGAAAATAGATTTGTGAGAAGGTTAGTACAGGTCGGGAGGAATCTAGTATTGTGAGATTTGATCGCTTATTTGACTTAGATGCTTTATTGCTTAAACAAAATATATACATCTCAGATGAAAATACAACTTGATTTACATACTACTTATTTTAAAACATACAGTTCAAAAAACCTTAATAAATTTTTTTTATTATAGTCTTCTAAAGCCCCAACTCATCTTACATGTTTCAAATCAGACTAATTTAATACCTTACTTAATGTTTATTATTTAACTACAATAAATTTCACACCTTGCCCTACCTTAATATGAACTTGGAACTACCGTGCAAAATATTAGCCTCTCAAAACATCACTGGTTGGCTTAAAAGAGTGAACTTGTTAAGAAACTCTTGTAACTAGTTCATCATATACATTTTCTTAATTAGGATGTCAAGATACTTAATTTGATGATATATTTAGAAAATAATTTATTAATTATTGAAACTTATGAAGGTGGCTGTAATTTATGTCTTCCGAATGGGAACCAAATCTTTTATGTCTACCTACTACAGGTGACTAACAAAGCCCAATACAGACCAACAGACACAAAGGTTTTTTCTTTCAAAGAGCATAACCCACGATTAAGGATAATGTCTACCACTTGAAGCGTGATACTGACCACATGTACTCCTTACAAATGACCACACACCATCATCTAGCCAGGAATGCGGCCTCACCATGGATTGCAAATTGCGTTTTTTAATTAATGAACTAGAAGTCATTTCATGTGGTTCGGAAGCTCAAAACAATTTTTATTAAATAAATAAAAAAATTTTAAAGAAGAGTTTTCAATATATATTGTTTATGATTATTATTAATTTAATAACAAATTCCTGCCTTTGTTAGGCCATTAGATTAGGACCACTTCCGCCAGATTCTTTCACTACTCTGATCCAGAGGTTGGCTTGGAAGGCATCGTCGCCCCACCGTCATTCAAAAATTCACAATCAAAATCCTCTACCTCAGTATCTTAAAGACCTAATCCAATCCAAACACCGCTCTAGAACAGTGTGGCAAAGATCCCGACATCATGCTGATCTTCGCTGGTACAATCATTACTGCGGATTGGTAAAGCGGCATTTAGCATTCTTCCAATCCAATTCTTTTAATTCCTATCTCTCCTCTCTGTCTACCAGGGATAACTCCTTGTGGAATTTAACTAAAAAAAATCTTTGAATATCATCCTGTTTCACACCCACTCCTTCGTGATGATGGGTTCTGGGAGGCTTCGAATGGCGAAAGGGTGGAAGAATTCGCTCTGCATCATTCCCGTACTTTTACTCTTCCACCTTATTATATAATACTCATCGCATAACTGTTAAAGGTTTCCTCACTTCACCTATACCTCTCTCACTTCCACCAAAAATCTCTGAGGTTAAATATCTTCTGAAAAAAATATATATGCAAATACCTTACTGAAAATCTCTCGGATGTGATCTCCTTACTCCTCGAATACTCTATTAACTCTCTCCTAAAGCCACAATCTTCCTAACCTATATATATAATTGCATTATCCGTATCGTTGAAACTAAACAGTATTGCACTGCTGCTTTTATGGACATAGCTCAGGCTTTTGGCAGGGTTTGGCACGCAGGTTTGCTTTACAAGCTCCTAATCCTCCTAATCCTACAGTCCTACCTTTCAAACCGCTTCTTCCAAGTTCCTAAAGGTAGTTTGTCTCTTCCAAGTCCACTGTAGTTTAGAATATTCTAACTACTGTCCCATAAAAGCAGGAGTTCGACAAGCAGCGTCCTTGGTCCCATCCTCTATAATCTATACAACGCTGATGTCCCCTCTACTCCCAATACCTTCTTGGCCACATTTCCTGACGACATTGTAGTCCTGTCATCCCATCCCGATATAGCATCCGAATACCTTCATAAACACCTTGATGAGATCGAGCATTGGTGCAACCAATGGAGAATCAAACTCAATGAAGAAAAATGTTCCCACATCACCTTTACCCTCTGCCGCAAGTCCTCTCAACTAAATATTTTAAATCCCATTCCTCTTCCTGTATCCGAGACAGTACGGTATTTAGGCTTCCATCTCGACAAAAGGCTGACATGGAACCGACTCACTAAACAGACGCTTTGGACAATTGTACAGACAACGTCGAAGGACATTGGATCCCATCGTGAGGTATTTTCATAATGATAAAGTTGTTAAAATAAAAAAATTATAGCCAAAAAAGAATGAACACGATTTAAAATTCAGGAGTAGATAATTTGAAGATAGATTTATTGAGACAATGTTTTATTAATTTAAGAGACTGTACAAAATAAACTTCTTACATTTAACTCTAACCCAAAAAAATCATTTAATCAGAGCGAAGTAAAATGACGACCAAATCGGCGAGAAAAGAAAAAAAAATTGTTTAGAAAACAGTTGCTCAACTTTGAAAACGTCTTTGGATAAAAAGGCCATGAATGAGGTTTAGAAAAAATAATTAGTTTCATATCTTAATCGATAATGGAGACCTTGATTAACCCTTAACGAGTAAATACAGAACGTAAGAAATCAATTAGATAAACAAAAATAATATTACCTTTCGATATTTTTAAAATAGTATTAAAAAATACCTATATAGTAATATTGAGAATTGAGCTCACGTGGTTAGAAATCCCGTCAACTAACTACCGAAGTCTATTCTCAGCCCCTTACGAATTTCTTTTCCTGGCAGGAATGAGACTGCTAAAGATTAGTCACAGGCTCGTGTGGGAAAATGAGTAGCTTCTTAAATTAAGCAGCATTTTTTTCAGCCAACATCAGGAAGACTGTGATTTATAATTATTTTTAAAGTAATTTTTTACCATGCTGCCGAACCCGCAGTCTGAAACTGGTCATTGTTCGCAGCTTGCCTAAGAATTTTGCTATGGGCTTCAGGTCTGGTTTAGAACTCACTCAGTCTCGCGTGGGCAACTGAGTAGCAGCTTGAAGCCTTATATGTCTTTCTTTGGGACGGGTTCTGTCATAGATATATTTTTATCGTTAACGGTCAATAAAGAAATATTTATTCATTGGCTTAAAAATGTATGTGTTGAAAAATATCTTCTCTTTTAAAATGGATTTCAAACTCTATAATTTTCGGCCTTAGGTGTGCCTGTGTTGAATTGCTGGGTTCATTGGCATAAAAACCTCAACACACGCAAATAAATCTGTTTCTAAGTAACGAAAACTAATAAAAGTAAACTTAAGAATAGAATTTAAATTACCAAAATTCAAAGAATTAAAAAGTCACTGTTGTATAACCAAAATTAGGGAAAAGGTATATATTTGCCCCCCCCCCCTTATCCCTGTCCCTTTATCCCCTATTAATGACCCTAGTTGTTGCCATGCTTTATAACCCACAATTTACACAGAAACTAGATATATTTTTTTCCATATGTATTACAATGTGTTAACTTGCAAGTTTACGGCTACAGTAAGTGATTATCTGTAAATAAACTGTGACAATCATGACAAAATAAACTGACATAACATATAAATTTCGTTTATATGTTACAAACGAACTTTATAGGTAGCATATATAAAGTAAAATTATGTACTAATAGTAAATTTGGTTATAAAGAAATGTAGTAAACTTGAAGGGGAATTGTAAAGCTAAGTAAAATTTACTACCCCTGTGGCCATTTTTCAACTGAACTCAAGGAGATTAAAATATATTACTTGCGCACCATTCCCGGCATGCCCCCATCCTTAGTTCATCTCTCTTCTTTCTTTTGATTTTAATTGTATTAATTGTTTTTTTTATGGCAACAGAAAGCTGTTAATCATTTTACTATGGCAATTGTGAGTGTGAGGAGAATCGAATTACTCCTACAGTAATCGGACCACAACTGCATCAATCAAGTACCGAAGAAATACGAAGGTACATATATCAATTTAGGCGTCCTGAATAATAATATGAGGGGCACTTTAATGTACATCCATTTATAATGTAATTTAATTTGTTTTCGCAGCCGTAACGAAGACCTTAGTCATCATGGATCACAATTGACGTTGCACATTAATTAATAATCCCATAACATTTTTTTTTCATGTTTTAATTTTAAGGGGTGCTTCATTTATAGCCTCCTTGAATGCGCCCCAATTTAAGGAGATGGGTTAATATAACCTAACTGCCCATTGTTATAGTTGTCAGATTGATGGCAAAAATTATATTTTTGAACGAAGCGGTCTAGGAACAAATGCTTAATTGACCCACGAGATATCGACAACATACTTAACAATCAAACGGGCGAAAAAAACAAAATAACAACATGGTAGTCGGAATTGAAATTTCGGACGGTCGTCGAGTAAACTCTCTATCACTCCACGACAATAACACACCTGAGGAATTAGATTATTAACACAAAAAAAATACCTCAGGTAGACATGTCACCCTACGCTCACCCCCCTCAAAAAAAAAATATAACTAAAAAAAAACAATGCCAATACAGTTAAGTGTCCAACTGAATAACATCCAACGATACGACCCATTATTAATATTTATTACACGACTTTATCATTAATAAAACGCTTAGATCTAACAGACCCATAAAATTAAGCACTACAATGAGATATAAAATGGGGCTAAATAATTTAGATTGAATTAGAGGTCTGCATAATATAATGGTCATCCAGGAAGTCTTAAATGTTGTTACAGTTTATTGAACTTTTTCTGAACAGAAGACCTATTGAATTATAGATTATTTTTTGTTATTGAGCGTATATAGCTACCGAAAAGGTTGCTTATTGTTTTTGACCAAAAGGTAAGTAAAGTATTTAGGAGTAAGTGAGGGCTTACTTAAGGCTATATAAAAAAATATCACAGATTTGTCAATTCTTTATTGTGATAAAATTACAATCTGCCTTATTGGGCATTAAGTAATTGTGATAAATGTTCTAATTAATACTAAATTTACAATTTTCATTCACTCGCTTATTTGTACAGTATTTACAAACAGCCCAGAGACCTCCCAAATCCACATGGTTGTCACCTCCCTCACTCTGAAAAAGGAAGTGGAGTCTTAGGAACTTCCCAACCATAGCGGACATGAACTAGTGGAGGCTAACCAAGAGCGTGAGAGCCACAGACGCTCAGGAAATGATTGGAATAACTGGCCATTGCCAGGACTCCCACTGCCGCGTATTTATAGCAGGTCACGAGTCCACTGCACGCTTTAGTCTCCAAGGATGATTATAGAGATGAGTGTGCTAGAGGATTAGGATGATTGGATAGGTTACAATAGAATTTCATGAACGTGGACGGGAAGAATTCACAAATTTAAGATATATTTAGATCAGTATGAAGGCTTGCGTAATAAGATATAGGGATATATAAGATATAATATATCAATATATATATATATATATATATATATATATATTGATATATTATATCTATATAATATATTATATATATATATACAAGATAAGGCTTGCTTACGTAATAAGAGGCATTTAGTATTGTTCTCAGGACCTTTTGTGATTGAAAGTATTGGATACGCTTGATGTTCAACTTTTTTGCTGTCCCCCATAGCTCTATTCCGTATGTCCAGATTGGTTTAAGTATAACTTTGTAGATTAGTAGTTTATTTTCGATTGAGAGATGGGATGTCCTTTGAAGTAGTCTGTACAGTTGTCCAAAGCGTCTGTTTAGTTCTTATCTTTTTAGCCTCGTATGTGGATTCCAGGTCAGTCGTTTGTCGAGATGAAAGCCTAAGTACCGTACTGTCTCGGATACAGGAAGAGGAATGGAATTAAAAAAACTAGTGGACAGGACTTGCAGCAAAGGGTAAAGGTAACGAGAGAACATTTTCACAGTTTTAATTATAACAAAACACTAACAATGCTCATCCTCCAAGAACTTATTAAAGCCTTGATTTAATTCGTTTTCGCAGTCGTAATGAAACTCTTGCTCATCATGGATTACAATTAACGTTGCATATTAATAAATAGTTCTATAAAAAAATTGTTAATGTTTTAATTTTACGGGGTGCTTAGGGAAGCCTCTTTGAATATTTCCCGCTTTAAAGAGACAAGCTACTAACCTAACTGCCCATAGTTATAGTTGTCGGATTGTTGGTAGTAATTATATTTTTGAACCAAAAAGTCAAGTACAAATGCTTAATTACTTTGTTCTATATCATGTTTCATTCGAAGCTAGAACCTTATAACTTACCAGACACTGGACATTGGACTAAGCCCAAAAAAATATAATATGTACATGATAGTTGTAATGAGGAAAAAATAAAAACCTTGATATTATTGAGAGCATGGATCAACTATTTGTCTGTTATGCAGGTCATATATATCCTGCTATGTGGTTAAGTTGAAAACATGATGAGAATAATAATATTAAAAACCCATTAAATTATTCTGGATTTAAAATACTTGGTGTTTTTTTAAGATATCAAAATAGGTCATTAACAAACAAAAAATGAATGTTGAATCTGTAACAGTTTTACCAAAATGGTGCTGAACCATTCTTGAACAAAAGCTTGAATGTGCAAGAGAAAACGTGCAATATTGGGTTATATAATCTTATCTTAAGTTTATAATCTTTAATTAAGGTTATAATCTTCCCCCCCCCACCCAAAAAAAAGTAACAAGACGTTATAAACTAATGGTCTAAGCATTGCTTAAGATGCTATATATTTATACAACTATGTATATAATCAATTCAATAAAAATATACAGTTACAGGATCTTTATTTGAAAGAAATAACAATTCTCGTACACCAATATTAATTGGGATGAAAGTATTCATCCATACTTACACAGGTGGTCTGAAAAGTTTCCGACCTCAACATGAAGACGACAATAAAATAAATAAAAGCTTTGTTAGGTTGGAAACTTTTCAGACCACCCTCGTATATTCAATTTCCACTCAGATAATAAAGACAAACTCATTCCGCCCGGGAACTTCCTCACTCCTGAGGAATCAATGTGCTGGTTAAAGGAATGGAACCAACGACCATGAGGCGAAGGCCAGAAAGAGAGAAAGAGAGCCACAGACACTCAGGACTTAAATGACCAGGATGATAGCCAGGGGCATGGCCCCATGACTTACAGATCATGGAGCGACCACCGTTTTAAGCGAAAAGGAGAATGTTAATGACGAGTGTTAGTGGATAAGGAGTTGACAATTTGGTTGAGTGGATAGGTTTTATTGAATTTGGAATATCAGAGTGGTGTGCCATCGGTGGGTGAGTTCGTCCACCGGAGGCACACAAGTTTTTTGACTCGTTGCAGCACCTCACAAACCCAGTGTTTAACACTATGACCCCACCACCTTTCCCGCATCGATGGCAACAGACTGTCAGGAAAATTAGGTTAAGATTTAGTCTAAGGTTTTATTGTTAGATGTAAGTTTTAAGTTTATGATAAATAAGGTGAGCACCATCACTTTTAATGAATTCAGTCCATCAATGTATAATGTACATCATTTTAATTTTGTAGAATGCAGATCACTATTTTGTAAACTAGAATTTGGGTAAAATGTAGCCAAGCGACAGGAAATGCAATGAATCAATTGTAAGTAGTTTCGTTTGTAGGATCTATATTTTGTATACATATATAAATTTTTAACAAGGGGATATGGAACAAAAAAAAAAAAGCAAAAAAAAGACAATTGGCATATGGATATCGTTGTGATGGGATAGATTTGTAATGTAAAAGGGAGCGTTGACAACAGTTTTGAGGTCTTTGGCTGAAAAATGTTTCTATTCGTTTGATGTTCGTCAGTTGGACTAACCCCATATTCTAGTCCTTTACTCCAAAAGGGTTTAGGTCCAGTTTGTATAAGTGACGTTTATTTTATAATGTGAGGTTAGCGTTCCTGTCGAATAGTGTGCATCACTGTCCAAACCGTTCGAAAAGAAAAAAATCTGGCTTTAAATAACCGTCCTCTCTTGCCGAAGACTTTCTACTAAAACGTCGCACAAGAACTTAACGAGCGACAGAATGTGTTTTGTTTTGTTTTTTCTATTTTTATTTGATTTGCCTAAGTAGCGAAACATATTGAGCAAGGGCAGCTTCGATAATTTTATTTTTTATATTAAATTGCTCTCATCAATTTAATAATAAGCCTATATTAAGGGTAATTATTAATGATACTCACCTCCTATAAATGCATAAGAGTGGGAGTCCTGGCGTAATTTCTCCAATCGTGTCCTGAGTGTATGTGGCTCTCTTGGTCAGCCTCCACTGGCTCGTATCCAGTGACGCGGCTGACGGAGGAGGGTGGGGACTTCCCAAGACTCCGCTTCCTCTTTCGCATGCGAGGGAGGTGACAACCATGTGGATTCGGGAGGTCTCTAAGCTGTTTGTAAATACTGTATGAATGAGCGAGGGAATGAAAATTGTAAATATGGTATGAATGAAAACATTTATCACAATTACTTATTTCCCAATGAGGCAAATTGTAATTTTGTCGTAATAAAGTTGTTTTATCAAATAATGATACTCAGGCATGCAGTTTGTACAACTTGATATTTTTTGGTGAATCTTCAAGCTGACATACATGAATGTATGTCAAAAATGTTGCCTGAGTATACATATATTAGTATGCTCGGGCAACATATTTGCTGATAATGTTTTGTTTTTAACCAAAATTTAACTCAATGTAAAAACATACAATTATTACTTAGACGTTGTATCATTCAAACAAAAAAAGCAAAATAAATTTAATCGGCCATCAAAACCATGTTTTTTGTTCTTCTGGTCAGGAAATACATATATTCTCAACGCATGAGAATATAAACATATATATTCACATACAGCTATATACATGTTTTGAGCATTTATTTTCGTAGTTCATATTCATACAGCCTCGCTAGGTTTTACTCTCGTAGAAACACTTGAGCCTTCATTCTAGATTCATGAGATCATCAAGGGGTAGAGAAGCTCAGTTTTTATAGCTATGCCTTGAATCATCAGCCCACCTCAACGTTATTCTATGCATACACATTTATGCACATAGCCGTACCAAATATTGTTATCTCTTTAGCATACCAGCGACCACCCACGACTCCTTTATTCTAGTTTTATTATTTGCACAGTAAACCATGCGACAGGCGGAGAAACCACATACGAGCTCGCCAGTTTATGCTAAATCGGCAACTATATATATTGTTTGCTAATATATAAAATGTGTTGACAATAATACTTTCGCCACTGCTGATTGGCCGGTTGACAGCTTCGAGTTATTTCCAAGGCAGTTTTCCTGTGTTTTTAGAACATACAAATTAAATTACGCCGACAATTAGTGAACAATGACGTCATATCAGGTTTTCGAATTAATTTGTAAAAGTGAAAATTAAAACCAATATATATATCTGCAGGAGTGAAATTTGTATTCCGTCGGAACGTTCGTTGTGTGCAAATTGCCTTTTAGTAACAAATGAGAATAAATTGTCCCATCAATATGATTGAATTCCTTTATTTATATCACGTATGCATATTAATTGTGCTTATTTTTTTTATGTATTTATGAAATTTTACCTCACTGTACAATTTATTTTGGAGGTCATCCTCGTCATACTGAGTTTCCAGTCACTTCTTCTTTTGCCTGTTGCTAGTATTTTCCACTTTCAAATCGAAAGGGTTAAGATCTTAAAGGAACATATCTTAAGAGATCAATAATTGTTAGCTTTGTTATGTTTTAATAATTATTAACCAAAGAAAGGATGATTGTAACAAGGTCTGGGGTTGGACCTAGGACCTCCCAGCTGCTCTTCGAAATGATCTATCATTGGCTCAAACCCAGTCACTATGAAATATCTCTTGATATGATATTGAATAAAATATTTCCCAGAATAATGATTAATAAAACTACAGTAATAATAATTTTTGTTTTGGTTTAGAGATTGAAGTTAGTAATCGTCCGTATTTATATTATGTTACAAAAAAAAACTAGGTGTCTATCCCAATAAATCTTTTTTTTTTTTTTTTTTTTCTAATTATTAAATGCACGTAGGTTTGCTCTACAAGCTCAAAAGACATTTACCACAGACCCTTTTCCTAATCCTACAGTCCTACCTTTCAAACCGCTTCTTCCAAGTCCGCTGTGGCTTAGAATACTCTAACTACTATACCATAAATGCAGGAGTTCCACAGGGCAGTGTCCTAGGCCCCATCCTCTATAACCTATACACCGCTGATGTCCCTTCTACTTCCAACACCTTCTTGGCTACATTTGCAGATGACACTGCAGTCTTGTCATCCCACCCAGACCCCGACATAGCATCCCATAACCTTCAAAAACACCTTGACGAGATCGAGTATAGTTGCAATCAATGGTGGATCAAAGTTAATGAAGCAAAATGCTCCCACATTACCTTCACCCTTTGTCGCAAGACTTGTCCATTAGTTTATTTTAATTCTATTCCTGTCCCAGTAACCGAAACAGTACGGTACTTAGGCTTCCATCTCGACAAACGACTGACCTGGAACCCACATACGAGACTAAAAAGACAAGAACTAAACAGACGCTTTGGACAACTGTACAGACTACTTCAAAGGACATCCCATCTCTCAATAGAAAATAAACTACTAATCTACAAAGTTATACTTAAACCAATCTGGACATACGGAATAGAGCTATGGGGGACAGCAAAAAAGTCGAACATCAAGCGTATCCAATCTTTTCAATCCAAAGTCCTGAGAACAATAGTAAATGCCCCTTATTATGTCAGCAACAAAACCCTTCATAACGACCTTAATATACCCTACATTCTAGAACTCATCCCTTCCAAGTTTATGAAATTCCACAGTAGCCTTTCCAACCACCCTAATCCTGTAGCACAGTCTTTGCACTGCGCCACTCTTCCCTATAATCCTCCTCGGAGACTGAAACGGCAGTGGCCTCGTGACCTGCTATAATCGCGTGACAGTGGGAGTCCTGGCAATGGCCAGTTTCTCCAATCATGTCCTATTGTATGAATGAGCGAGTGAATGATGACTGTAAATATGGTATGAATGAGATCATTTATCTGTATTATTATTGCCTTATAAAAGGCAGATTGTAATTATTTCACAATAAAGTTCTAAAAGTTAAATTATTAAATATTTTCAGTACTACCATTCATAAAAAGAAATATAAATTTTCGTACATAGAAATATACATTCAATGTATAATATAGTAATAATATGTCTATATAGATATATTACATAATATGCATACATGGTATGTCTAAAAATGGATTAATTAAAATCACATGGTTATATAATTCTTTTTGGTTTTACTCTTTTTGTTGTTTGCCACACCTCATTATTTATTAAATCAATTGTTTTTTTTGTAATTGTCTTCGATATTTATAAATTTATGTTTCTTGTACTAAAACTATAGGTGAAACGTTGATTGAAGTCGTTTTAATTAATAAAAAAAGATATATGACTCCTTTTTCTTTTCCCTAACATAATATAAATATACATGCGTTAATGAGTAGTATTACTAAACATTAGAAACTTATCTCTGTGAAAATAGCAACACTGAATAGTATAAAGTAAGAAACTGCTATAAATTAGGAAAAAGATAAGTAATGATAACTAATATTAGTAGTTATTCTTAAAACATAATTAACATAATAATTAAACACATAAAACGACTATTCGACATTAGCTGCTTGTTCCATTTTAATTATTTTTTTAGAAACCAGATAATTTTGATTGGATTTTAAACGTTATTTTAATATGTTTATTTATATTATGCTAGGAACAAAAAAACGTGGAGTTACATGTCTTAGTTTTATAATTTAATTACTGGTTGTGAGCCCAAGCTATGCAAATAACGTCAAATGTTGCCTTTCCGTAGGTTATTTGTTTTTATTTATTTCCCAGGCACATTCAGCGTCCTATGCTCCCATTCTCAAGTGCACAGAATGTTATAAGTGATAGATGTGTCTACCCTGTGAATACTGAACAACTATTGTGAACAGTAACAAGTATGAAACCACTATCTGGTAGGAATTAGATATAAAGAACTTGCTGGAAGACTAAATCGGACTTTTAATTTATTTAAATTCGCATTTGGCTATAGTGATGTTATAGTTGGCGTTTTTTATACCCATTATCCAATTTTTTTATTTCACAGTATGCGGTAAAGACTTGTTCCCACGACGCGTTGCTTGTCGAACCACGAGCAGCTCGAGCTCCATACTTCTGGAATTGTGCCCCGGAAAGGGAACCGTTCTCAAGGCACTTGGTTCGGCAAAATCAATGAAATTTAACAATCGGACGGTGAAGAGGAATTTACATGTACCGCAATGGCTTAGTACTGAGTGGCGAGTTTTTAACGATGAAAAATGTGAAAGCCAAAAGGCGTTGGTGTGTGGTCTCTAAATAAAATTCTGTAAAGGTAATAATGTACCTAAATATAATACTGAAACTAATAAAATAAATATAAAATTTAGCCAGACCCACTTCTTTTACTATTTTTCACTTTCGTAGCCAACTTACAGAAAGTAGCCATCCTATCTTTATGTCCTTGATGTTGCGGATTCCATATTGTAGGTCATCCCTCGTACAATTTCAAAATCTTCATTATTCCACTCCATTATGAACTACATAAAAGTTTCCTCTATAAAATCAAACTGGTCGTGAGAGAGCTGCATAATTCGTACTGGATTGGCATCTCCACAAGCTTTTTTTACCGACATTTCATGGAAAAGGGCGTACCTATCCGAATCACCTTGAGCCATGACAAGTCACCAACCAACGCGTGCTGGGAACAAGGCTTAAGGATAAATATATTTTCACAATGATGAAAACGACGACCGAAAGTTGCGTAGCCTCCTTTTAGAGTTATTAATTTATAGTTTTCAACTTATTAAGCCCAGACAGTGGGGGGTTTAAGAGCTAAAGAACAAGGACCAGAATATAATTTCTTGTCAAGAAAGAAAAATTGCAATAAAAGTTAGTCCTCTAAACTTTAAGTGGGATCTGACAAATTTTATAATTGGTAAGAGGGTTTCTCTTTTTTCTTTTTCTTTTTCGTCCTTTTTTTTTTCTTTTATTTATCCAAGGGCCTGGGGTAGCGCCGGACACTGCTCACAATTAATTCTGATAATTGCCCTGGATCGGAGGCTGACTTATCCTAATCTGCCAGCTTTATTAACTCCGATGGCTAGCAGTTGGCAGTATTGCAATTTATTTTCTGTAAGGGGGCTAATGATAGCCTCGATGTTCCTCTCAACTCCTCTCTGGGTTTTTATTCAATATCGACCCTGCGAGACTCTGGCCATCCTGCGAGAACGTCGCACTATTTAGCAGGATACAGCTAGGACGAAACTTAAGGAGTTTATCTGATGGTGTCTATTTCCGACGACAGTCGCATGTACTTCACAGGCGCTATGTTTTCGGTCATTTTCCAAGTGATTTACTGGGGTTTATAGTTTTTTTCGAATAAATAACAACAGTGAACCAAAGTAACTTATTAGTAAACATAGAATAACATATTAAAAAAAAAATTATTATTCATTGTACCAAGTTTGATGTGTTTTTATTTTGTCTACGTATAATAATGAAAATAAAACCGAAACAATTTTGTAATTATACTATGACTGTTAATTAATTGTACTCTTTTTTTTTATAATCATTTTTAATTGTTTACTAACTACAACTGAAACTATTAAACGTTCTCACCATAAAGCTACCAAAAAATCACAGAAAAAAAATAAGGCATTGTAATATTACGCCCGGTGGTTGAATATTGGTTTACAGAGCCGCCTCACACCGGTGTTTTTAATGGTAACAGCAAAAGGTCCTTATGGAAAAATACCAGCATATATTACTAATTAGTAATTATTTTTACATAAACATATATTCTTAGTCAGCTTCCACTGGCTCGTATCCAGTTACGTGGCTGACGGAGGAGCGTGGGTGACTTCCCAGGACTCCACTTTTTCATTCGCATGTGAGGGAGGTGAGAACCGTGTGGATTTCGGAGGCTGTTTGTAAATACTGTATGGATGAGCAAGTGAATAAAAATTGTAATTATGGTACGAATAAGAACATTTATCACAATTACCCCCGGCCCAATAGGGCAAATTGTAGTTTTGTCACAATAAAAAGGTTTCACATGGAAAATAATCATAATTGTGTATATCTTTAAAAATATACGCTACTCGTCGTTTGTACCTCATAGGTGAAAATATTTTTTGAGAGTAGCGATAAGGAATTAGGTTAAAATAAAAACATATATAAAAGATAAAACTTTTTTTTTTCGTACACCCTTGTAATTTTTTTTACTCTCTTTATACTCTTTATTGGGCTATAATTACAATCTGCCTTTTATAAGGCAATCATCATTCACTCACTCATTCATACAATATTTACAGACAGCCCAGAGACCTCCCAAATCCACATGCGAAGAGAAAGCGGAGTCTTGGGAAGTCCCCCACGCTCCTCCGTCAGCCGTCACCGGATACTAGCCAGTGGAGGCTGACCAAGAGCGCGAGAGCCACAGACGCTCAGGACATGATTGAAGTAACTGGCCATTACCAGGACCCCCGCTGTCATGCGCTTATAGCAGGTCACGAGGCCACTGCCGTTTTAATCTCCGAGGAGGATTATAGGGATGAGTAGTGCAGTGCAATGACCGTGCTAGGGAATTAGGGTGGTTGGATAGGTTACTATGGAATTTTATGAACTTGGAAGGGACGAGTTCAAGAATGTAGGGTATATTAAGATCGTTATGAAGGGTTTTGTTGCTGACATAATAAGGGGCATTTACTATTGTTCTCAGGACTTTGGATTGAAAGGATTGGATACGCTTGATGTTCAACTTTTTTGCTGTCCCCCATAGCTCTATTCCGTATGCCCAGATTGGTTTAAGTATAACTTTGTAGATTAGTAGTTTATTTTCTATTGAGAGATGGGATGTCCTTTGAAGTAGTCTGTACAGTTGTCCAAAGCACCTGTTTAGTCCTTGTCTTTTCAGTCTCGTATGTGGGTTCCAGGTCAGTCGTTTGTCGAGATGGAAGCCTAAGTATCGTACTATCTCGAATACAGGGAGAGGAATAGAATTAAAATAAACTAGTGGACTAGACTTACGACAAAGGGTGAAGGTAATGTGGGACCATTTTGCTTTATTAACTTTGATCTGCCATTGATTACACCAATACTCGGTCTCGTCAAGGTGTTTTTGAAGGTTATGGGATGCTATGTCGGGGTCTGGGTGGGATGACAAGACTGCAGTGTCATCTGCAAATGTGGCCAAGAAGGTATTGGGAGTAGAGGGGACATCAGCGGTGCATAGGTTATAGAGGATGGGGCGCAGGACACTGCCCTGTGGAACTCCTGCATTTATGGGATAGTAGTTAGGGTATTCTAAACCACAGCGGACTTGGAAGAAGCGGTTTGAAAGGTAGGACTGTAAGACTAGGAAAAGGGTCTGTGGTAAATATCTTTTGAGCTTGTAGAGCAAACATGCGTGCCAAACCCTGTCAAAAGCTTGAGCTATGTCAAGAAAGGCAGCAGTGCAATACTGTTTGGTTTCAAGGGCTGAGGAGATATGATCAACAACGCGAAGGCCTTGTTGAGCAGTGGAATGTCGTTGGCGAAAACCAAACTGGTGTGTGGGAAAAAGGTTTTTGGATTGAACAATGGGAAGTAGACGTTTTATTGGGAGTTTCTCAAATATTTTTGAGAGGATAGGGAGTAGGCTAATTGGACGATAAGATGAGGCGTCATTGGGTGGTTTACCGGGTTTGGCGAATAGGACAATAATGGAATGTTTCCATAGGAGAGGAAAGTGCGTCGTTTGGATTATGCAATTATATATGTAGGTTAGGAAGATTATGGCTTTAGGAGGAAGTTGTTTGAAAATTTGAAGAGTAAGGAGATCATATAAAGGGGATTTTCGGTAAGGTAAGTTTTTTAGATGATATTTGACCTCAGAGGGATTAACGGCTTTTGGTGAAAGAGAGAGAGGAATAGGTGAAGTGAGGAAATCTTCCACAGTTGTGCTGTGAGTATGGCTTTGATGAGAAAGGTGAGGTGTGAAAGTATGGGTAAAATGCAGAGCAAATTCCTCCGACCTATCCCCATCCGAAGCCGCCCAGGACCCATCATCACGACGGAGTGGGTGTGAAACAGGTTGATACTTTAGGATTTTTTTGGTTACATTCCGCAAGGAGTTGTCCCTGGTGGACAGAGAGGAGAGGTAGGAATTGAAAGAATCGGAACGGAAGGATGCCAATCGCCGCTTTACCAATCGGCAGTACTGATTGTACGTGCGGCGATCAACAGGATGCCGGGATCTTTGCCACACTGTTCTGGAGCGGCGTTTGATTGGATTAGATCTTTGAGATGCTGAAGTAAACGATTATGATTGTGGATTTTTGGGTGACGATGCCTCCCAAGCCGACCTTTTGACCAGAGAAGTGAAAGAATGCACTGCATCGTCTAGGTCTTGGGATTGGTTTTCAAGGACAATTTTAGGTTTACGGACTCTGTGAGAAGCTGGCGGAAGTGGTCCCAGTTAACTGGGCCCCTAATAAATGAAGGAGGAGGCAGTTTGTGAATTGGTCTTAGGGTAACGGTTAATAATAAAGGACTATGATCACAGGAGAGGTCATCAAGGCGCGTGAGTGAGTAGTTTAGTGTTGCTAAACTATTGTAAAAAAAGAAGTCAAGGAGATCAGGATTTCGGTTGGGATCTGATGGCCAATAGGTGGCTGCGTCAGGAGTGATAGTGGAGCAATGTTTCCGTGTGAGTGCAGACACCAAAGCACGTCCTCGTGTGTCGGGAAATGTCACTAGGGGAGTGCCCAAGCACTCTAGCCCTGGTGACAAGTGCGAATTGTTCAAGTTTGCGACCTGGACAATCGTTCCAGGTCGGCGTTAATATCTGACTCCATTTACGATAGGTAGGTGCCCCGACAATGCACTATGTTCAAAAGGTACAGAGGATTCATAAAGAATAAGTCAAAGTTTCAGAGTTGAACAGAAGCAAGTATCACGAGGAACGGGCGCGAAAAGACTGGCTGTCTGGGGTTAGCCTCCTCCGTTAAATATCCCACGCCTCCTCGGAGGGGCTGAACAAAAAGGAGGAGCATGCCGATTCTAAGTAATCTGTAACCACTTAGCTGTTGTGGTTTACATGTGGCAAGGGTCCCGCAGGCCTGGGCTGTAAGGGTCTCTCTAATTTATGTCTGACAGTCGTCGTCCCGTCTCATGTTACTTGCTTCCGCGTTTTCTTTATTGCTAAAAGATTTATAATAATTGACTTCTGTTTATAATATATCTGCAATAGTATAGGGTGATTTCCCTAAATACTAAGAACCGCCACAGGGCTCCCCCAAATTGCCCTATACAAGTTTGACAGTTTTCTTATATTGAATTACATTGCATAATAGAAACGTACATAATACAAACATATGTCTATCAACTTTTTCTTAAACGCTTACACTTTTGTGTACATTGGACATTATTTGTAGAACAATTATTACAAATAAACAATTAAATAGCTTTTTCCTTAAAAAAAAATTTTACCTGAATGGCAATAAAAGAATCAACAGGGGCAAGACCCAGCTAGCTGATTAAAATGTAACCACTACAAACAGTCACAAGTATTAAGATATACATATTTACATACACGTTTGACTAACATTATTTTACAATTGTTGTGGTCTATTGATCGCTGTTAACATTTACGAACGAGAAAAAACAAAAATATATAAAATGACTTACAGTAACAAGTGGTAACTTAGGTCCTAATATAATATATAAAAATATTATAGTGTATATTTCAAAACAAATAAAAAAAAAAAATTAACTTATATTTTATCAGTAATGTCTATTTTATATTTACCGTCGCTCTACCGAACTTCTCGTGCAGAGGTATGGTGGTGGAGTGTTTCCTAAATCCTCTGGTTCACCCGGTGTAGGTAAACTTTCGGTAGTGTCTAGCAAATAAGCTGGCTTGACACGGTCTAGGGAAATGCGAGTCTCCTTATTATCTGCCATTATGACTATGGTTTTATTATTCCTGCTGACTACTGGGTGCGGACCAGTATAAGCCGGTTCGAGGCTACGCCGGTGTTCTTGTCTAACGAAGACGTGTGTGCAGGTGTTGAGGTCTTTGCTAACGAACGTCTTCTTCGTGTCTTCCCGGTGTTGAGTGATGTTGCGTCGAACGTCAAGATCTACTTGTGTTGGTGTAAAGTATTCTCCGGGAAGGCGTAAGGGTTTTTTGTATGTTCGCTCGGCGACACTGCACCCTAGGTCCTCTTTGATTACACTTCGTAGGCCGAGCAGGACTGCTGGTAGGCTTCGCGTCCACTGACGGTGTTGTGAATGGGCGGTTAGTGCGGTTTTCAGCGAGTGGTGCCATCGTTCAATTCGGCCGTTTGACTGTGGATGGTAGGCGGTGGTCCGAATTCTCTCGACACTCAGGAGGCGAGTCAGTCTCGTGAACAACTCTGATTCAAACTGACGGCCTTGGTCAGTCGTTATTCGAATGGGTGTGCCAAACCTGGCGACCCAGCCACTAAAGAAGGCGTCGGCTACGGTGGTAGCTTCCATGTTGCCAAGTGGAATTGCCTCAGGCCATCCCGTGGCTCGGTCAATCATGGTGAGGATGTATCGCTTGCCTTCTGAAGTTGGAAGGGGTCCTATGAGGTCGATGTGCACGTGCTCGAACCTCCCCGCGTCCGCGAATTGCCCTGGAGGGGTTATGGTGTGGCGGTGTACTTTTGAGGTCTGGCATGCTATACAACATCGTGCCCATCGAGCCACGTCAGCGTTCATACCCGGCCAAAAAAACCTCTGGCTCATCATTTTCCGACTTGCTCTTACTCCTGGGTGGCTTAGGCTGTGCAGCTGGTCGAAGGTGGATCTTCGAAAGCCCGAAGGCAAGTACGGCCTTGGCTCCCCCAGTGAGGTCTCGCAAATGAGAGAAATGTCACTGCCGGGGATGTTAACGGGCTCTAACCTGCATGTGGCGTTCTGTTCCCTGAAGACTGTTAATTCTTGATCTTCTACTTGAGCCGTGTGTAATTTTTGAAAATTTTCTGGGACACAGACGGCTTCTATGCGCGAGAGGGCATCCGCCACGACGTTGTCCTCACCCTTACAATAGCGTATTTCTGTCGTGAATTGAGCTATGTAATTCAGGTATCGCATACGTCGTGGGCAGGAAGTTTCACTTTGTTGGGCCATGACGTGGGTGAGCGGCTTGTGGTCTGTATAAATGATTACTTCCCGCGCTTCGAGAAGCTGTCGAAAATATTTGACTGCTTCGTAGATAGCTAATAGCTCTCTATTGAAGGTGTTGTATTTTGACTGAGCAGTGTTGAAAGCGCGGCTGAAGAAGCCGATGGGCCTTAGAGCGCCTCCCTCCATCTGTTGTAGTGCCGCACCCATAGCTGTGTCACTAGCGTCAGTGGCTAGGATGAGCTGCCCGTCTGTTGATGGATGAGCGAGATAGGCGGCGTTCGCCAGAGTCCTGCGGGTTTCCTCGAAAGCGCTAGCAGCTTCTTCGGTCCAGTTGACGATGGTACGGTCATTTTTCTTGGCGCATTGTAAGTAGGCGTTAAGTACGCTCTGGTGCTCAGCTGCGTTAGGCAAGCATCGGCGATAAAAGTTGACCATTCCGAGAAAACGTCTGAGGTCTCGTATCGTAGTAGGTCGGGGGTAATCTAAGATTACCTGTACTTTAGCTGGTGATGGAACGATGCCCTGGGGTGAGACATGGTACCCTAGGAATCCAACCTCGGGCTGTCCTAGCACGCATTTCGCGATGTTAAGGGTTAGCCCATGAGCCGCCAGCCGACCGAAGACTGTTTCCAGGTGACGGTGGTGTTCCTCTTCACTGACCGAAGCGATCAGTATGTCATCGAGGTATATAAACACAAATTGTAGGTCTCTAAAAATGTTGTCCATATACCTCTGGAACGACTGCGTGGCGTTGCGAAGGCCAAATGTCATCCGGAGAAATTCAAACAGTCCAAAGGGGGTGATAATAGCTGTTTTGGGAATGTCCTGGGGGTTTACCGGAATGTGATGGTACGCTCTTTTGATATCAAGTGTTGAAAATATGGTAGTGCCAAACAACTGGTTGTTAAAGTCTGAAATATTGGGCACACCATACCGGTCTGGGATGGTTTTGTTGTTCAGTTGTCGGTAGTCTCCACAGGGGCGTATTGTCCCGTCCTTCTTCGTAACAATGTGAAGCGGACTTGCCCACGGGCTGTTGGATGGCCGACAAATTCCTTCGTCCATCCTACGCCGGAATTCTCCTTTGGCGGCTTGATATTTTGCTGGCTCTAATCGGCGAGCCTTGCTGCATACGGGCGGTCCACGAGTGTCTATGTAGTGCTCTACCTTTGTCGGCAGAATTGAACTCATAGGTTGTTGCGGTCGTGTGAGCTGAGGATACCGCCGTAAGAGGCCGGCGTATTTGTTGTCGGGTGGTATGCTCGATATCACGGAGAGCGTAGCGACGTGTGTTCTTCCCGTGGTACGACGACCAGTAATTCCATCGATCAGCTGGCGGTGCTGAAGATCTACCAGTAGGTGATAATGAGCCAGGAAGTCGGCCCCTAGGATTGGCTGCTGAACTTCTGCCATTATGAAGTTCCATTTAAAGATCCGCTGCAGGCCTAGGTCGAGGTCCCTGTTGACTTCTCCATACGTTGGAATGGAGCTGCCGTTAGCGGCGTAGAGCTGGTAGTCGGAGGGTATAGCCTTTTTTACTTTGGGTGGGGGAAGTACGGAGATAGCTGCTCCCGTATCTACCAGGTAATGCTGCCGCGTGCGGACGTCTGTCACGAATAGGCGGCGAAAGGTTATGGCTGCCATGGGTACCGCTCTGACCATGGCGACATTTAGTTTCCCCACCTGTGTGGTAGCGTCATCAACCCACCTACAGGGCCTCCGACATCGATGTGCATCCTTACCGAATCTGTCGTGGTAGAAGCATAAGCCGTTACTATTAGAATCGGTAGTTAGCCTTGGTCGCTGGTATCGCTGAGCGGACCTGTTTTCTTCTCGCCTGCTCATTGAATTGGCCAGCACGGTTACTTGTTGGGTGAGCTGTGCGATGGCTGTCTGGCCGTCACAGCCGGAGCGTGGCAGGCTGGCCTTGGGAGGCGATGCGGGCTGGACTGTGTGTATTGTGGTAGCTGAACTCAAGTCCATGATTTTGTCCGCTATCGACGTCAGTTTCGACAATTTCGCCTCGTAGTGCGATGCTAGTATGTTGCGGACCCTGTCTGGCAAGGCGCGTAGCCAGAGGGTGCGAATGATGTCCTAAAAGACGTGGGTCCTGCAAGTGCCTGCATTTGACGCAGGAGATGTGACGGTTTCTGGTCTCCGAGATGTGTGTCTTCCAATAACCGGATCAGTCGTCTGTAGTGGCTCTGGCTGTAAGTTTCGATAAGCCGAGCCTTTAAGTCTTCGTAGGGACTATCACTTGGAGCATACGCTAAGTTTGTGACCTGTGTTAGGACCCTGAACGGAAGCTGAGCGTAAATATGCTCCGATTTGGCCTTAGACGAAGAGATCCGGCTCGTTGAAAAAATATTTTCGGCCTGCAGGAACCATAGTCTTGGGTCTTCTTCATGAAATTCTGGTAATTTGCACGTCCGAGAAATGGCGTGTACTGTTGCACAGCATGCTTCGTCGGACGGGGCTGGTGGGTTGGCCATCGTAAGAAAAGGTTTCTTTTGAGATCACGGTGGTTTCTCGCGGCGGGCTCGCCAGTTGTTGGATTTCTCGATCACGTCACAGGTTACCAATTGTCGGGAAATGTCACTAGGGGAGTGCCCAAGCACTCTGGCCCTGGTGACAAGTGCGAATTGTTCAAGTTTGTGACCTGGACAATCGTTCCAGGTCGGCGTTAATATCTGACTCCATTTACGATAGGTAGGTGCCCCGACAATGCACTATGTTCAAAAGGTACAGAGGATTCATAAAGAATAAGTCAAAGTTTCAGAGTTGAACAGAAGCAAGTATCACGAGGAACGGGCGCGAAAAGACTGGCTGTCTGGGGTTAGCCTCCTCCGTTAAATATCCCACGCCTCCTCGGAGGGGCTGAACAAAAAGGAGGAGCATGCCGATTCTAAGTTATCTGTAACCACTTAGCTGTTGTGGTTTACATGTGGCAAGGGTCCCGCAGGCCTGGGCTGTAAGGGTCTCTCTAATTTATGACTGACAGTCGTCGTCCCGTCTCATGTTACTTGCTTCCGCGTTTTCTTTATTGCTAAAAGATTTATAATAATTGACTTCTGTTTATAATATATCTGCAATAGTATAGGGTGATTTCCCTAAATACTAAGAACCGCCACATCGTGTATTTGTGGATCTTGACCCCCAGTGTTGGTGCTTCGCATTAAAGTCCCACCCACAAGGAAACGATGTCCGATGGAGTCTAGAAAGGAGATGAATTGGGAGGGCAGTACGCTGATGCTAGTGTAAGAGGAAAATTGAAGGTGGTGATTGACACTGCAGTGGATTGAAGGAAATCATGTGATACCAAAGGAACTATGTGGTGGGATATGGAGTTATGGACAATGACAGCGGTACCTGCATGAGCTGTTCCATCTGGGTGATCAGTTCGATAAGTCTGGTACTGTCGAACGGTAAATGGTCGTTTGCTCGTAAGTCTTGTTTCAGTAATAAGAGCTACGTCGATCTTCTTGTCGTGGAGTAGTGCTGTCAGTTCGTTAGTGTGAGTGCGAACACCATTCGCATTCCAAAGGAGAATGGATAAGGAGTCAGAAGGATCCACTTATGGATTTTGTTTAACGGGGATAAGGTAGGAGACAAGATTTGTAAGAAGGGAAATGAGAGGGGTAATTAGGGTTCTGAATTCCGTAAGGAATGATGTTAATAGGCTAGTGAGATCTGAAGAGCTTGGAGGTGAAGGAATATGCGAGATGTGTGGTTGAGGATGGGATTGGGTTTGCTGGTTGGCGGGATGAGCGGAATGCTGGGCAAGAGATACTTGCGGACGAGAAGTGGGCAGTGCTTGTGACTGCTCTCTGTTCCGAACGGCATCAGCAAAAGAGATAGAAGGCCTTAAACTTCTAGTGGGGGCGCTTCTTGAGCTACCTGTCACTGGCTTCTCTTCTTCTGGACGACGACGTTGCTCACTCCTGGACTTGAGGATTCTATAGGCCTCACAGCCCTTGTAGTTGGCCGGATGGTCTTGCTGGCAGAGCACGCATACAGCAGGCGATTTTAGGGGCTTTTTGCACAATTCGCTTTTGTGCTGCCCACTACACTTTACACACCTAGGAGGGTGGTGGCAGTACGATTTTGTGTGCCCATATGCCTGGCAATTATGGCATTGGACGGTGTCTCTTTTGGCGTAAGGTTTTTCGACCTGTTTTCTTGTGTAATACAGGGTTGTTAAGTCATAAATTTCCTCCACGCCAGGTGTCCGCTCGAGATCTACAAAAAATAACGGTAATGCCGTTTTGGTGGATTCGTTTTGTTGTCTGTCCTCACGTAAAACGTTGGTAATTTGCCGAACTTTGAATCCCAGAGCTGATAATTCGTCTTCAATTTCATCAGCTGGTGTGGTCGGGTGCAGATTTCTTATCACTACTCGAAGCGATCGTTCTTGTTTCAACTGGTATGTATGGAAGTCTGCATTGGTTTCTTCCAAATACTTGATGATCGCTCGATAAGTATCGGGAGTGTCTGGGGTAATTTTTGTATTCCGAGAGTGATTGAGGCACGTATATTTTCCGGTACCTACAACTTTGCTCATTTGTGAGCATAATAGTTTGAAATTGCTAATATTCCTTACGAATATAGCAGGCGGCTTGGGCTATGTTGGTGTTTGAATAACTTCCATGTCGTCAGGTTGGCTATTTCTCAGTACCTCGAAGCTATTCGGTGTGAAGAATGGAGATTCTGCTACAGTTTCTTCTTTTGAAGTGCTGGCAAGTGGTGGTAGATCTTCCATAGAGCTGGCAGCAGATGAATTTATAGGGATGTTCCTATTTGAGCGTCTAGGTTTTCGCTTTACAGGCGACGTTGTCGGAGTTGGACCTAGGGACCTAGATCTTTTTTTTTTATTTTGTGATATTAGCTGCTGATAAAATCTCATTTTATCATTAGCTAAGATTTTTGTTAGTTAAAAAAAAAAAATAAAAAATAAATAAATAAATAAAATACGTAGCGCCGATGGGATTCCAGTGGCGAGTCACCGGTCTTGGCTCTGAGCCACCTATCAGGTCTGGCTCAGAACGCCTATGTATCGTGAACGACGGCTAATGCCGATCAGTCAAGATGGCCGACTACTCAGTCCGATGTCACTATTTACACTTTACACCAATGTAACTAGCGATCTACTCACTTATTGAGGGCTCCCTCGAGGCTAGCTCACTTAAGTTGCCAGTTGAAACAATCCCAAAGCCGAAAAAGGGTCTATAAACGGTAGTTATCGGTATTGATTTGGAGAGCGATAGTTGTACGTGCTTGTTAATAGTAGCGCATGCGCAGAATTAATGGGACTCCACTTATGAATCCTAAAACCTAAAACTAATTTACATCTAACTAACAAAATCTTAACCTAGTTTTCCCCGAAAAGGTAAAACGCAATTTAACTGTAATAAAGTACAATATTGCAAGAAAATATAATTGCGGGAGGTTTTAAACACACGTTAAACAATTAATTATTACTCGTGGTACTAAATCTGCATTTATTTTTTTTGTGCATAACAATATCCCTGAACACAAGTTTCCAATTATTCTGTGACGTCGATCATGTTTCTATTTCTCTTACAGCTTACATAGTAAAACTGGAAGTGATAAACATGGTAAACACCTATAAAAAATTCACAGTCAAAAACGACCTGATAAAATTAGTTCATCAGTACAACTAGATCAACATAAAAGTATGTACATATATAATGCATGGTAATATTAAGTCAAATATTGAATACAATATTGGTGCACAGATCCTCCCCAAAATTTCAGTCTTCTTATTTCTAACAGAAAATGACCTTGTTGACTACCAGAATAGAATCGGATCCCAATAACTGAGCATAACTGCCTCTGTCAGAAGTGAAATTACAACAATAGCCGTTATCGTACAACAATATCAATTAATCGTAATAAACGGACAGTGCACCTGTAACAACTGAGCAATGCTAATTCAAAATATTTGCGGCCACGATTTGTTCAGATTTTATTGAAAAGGAAAAATTTCAGGATTTATTTCTGAAAAATATTTATTCTTTGTTAAATTCCTATTTTTATTGATCGCAGAATCATTTCACGCTATTTTTCCCCTTCAAATAATTCCCTCCTTAGTTCCAATTGTCAGATAATATCATTTACCTATCTTCATCACGTACGTTTTAATCTTATTACTTTTGTAGTCACATAAATGCATAGGCCATTATTTATGAGCTTATCGCATCAGAGTAATTTTAAATATTCTATTTTGTATCAACTAGAAACTTTGTTCCATCCTTTTGATTCTTGGGGGAAAATAAAGTTTTGATTTTATTATATTTCATTTCAACTATCATTTCCAAACAATGTAGGTTTTATATTGCCCCTGAAATATGGGATCAAATTCAAGAATTCACCACTGTTACGTGTAAAATCATTTTACAAACATAGCTATAAATAGTTCTTTTTTATTATTAAACATATATACTGTTCATATTATTTGCCCAGAGTCACTTCGCACAGTGTTGCTTTGCAATAGAAACGTCGGTATCCATTAGTACGGCCAAAAATAATTCTTAGAGATAAGGATTCAATATCGTCAGATACCAACAAAGAGTAACGTACAAAAGAAAAAAAAACCAATACCGCCACTTTCAGCCTCCACGACCTTCCTAGTGGAGTTACCACGAGGCCTTGCCCCGCTAAACTAGCACACCCTTGGAAGAGTCCCCTTACATACAAAGGGCAATCTCTGGGGCCTTACAAAATATACCTAAAAGTGCTTCACCCAGTGCTGCCTCTTTCCGGTTCACACTCGCTTTTGGGATCTGGACGGTTTTCGCCTACCCTCAGATACCATGTGCGAACTCGAGGTCATTCCAAGACCACGTTAAACTACTTATAAGGCCTAGCCTGTACCTCTTCTCTCAGGACATCTTCAAATTGTGCACTGTTCAGACATCTGTTCGGAGTGTGCACTGTCAGGGCACACCGTGAGGTCAGATCAATAAACAAATACCAATTAACCTGCCCACCGACTAGGTCACCAGCAAAGGACAAAGACAGTAGGTTTATGTATCTCTTATTGACGCCCACAGAGCAGTGGCTGGGCCAATGAGACCTCCCCCGGTTGGCGCTTCCGACAATATTTTATTACTCTCCTATTTGAATTCATCTCGAAAACCTTTTTCCACCCTTGTAAGAAATCCTATATTTTTTTATTAGCGATTGTCAGTGAACATCATTTATCTGCACTCTTTTTTTTTAATCTAACGTTAGTTCTTTGTAATCACGGTTGTATATTATCGAGAACCGGGTGCGATCCCCGGCTCGTCCGTATTTTTTCTTCAGGGTACCTAGGTCGGCAGGGTTAACTAAGCCTGCAGAGGGTAAATTTGGATAAATAACTATCAAATACAGTTATGAAAACCGAATTTAAAGTTAAGAAGTGCTGATTAAACTAGCAACACAGTGCCGCCTACCAACTACAGCACTTTATTTCTCATGATGTGTTGAACCATGGATTAGATATATATATTTCAAGTCTCCAGTTGCAAAACTCCCATGGCGTTTAAAAAAAAAAAAGCATTAATAACATACGAGTTTACTCAAAATCGTTGTGCTCCATCAGCAACAAGAAATATAATACCTTCTATGTTTTATCTTCACTTTATGCATAGCTAAAGTTTATTTTAACATTACAATCCAATGTTTTAACACATATTAAGAATTTAATTAATTCAGTGCTGATGTTAATAGTCAGATATATGATATCAGACAAAAAAAACGGCGTTAACAGAACAAAGCTCGGTATTCAACTGGGGTATTATAAGAAAAGTTATTGAAGTTTTATCTGTTCGGTCACTGAAAATAAAACAGAAAAACGGCGTAGAAATTTATCAAACCATGTCCCTTCGAAATGTTGAAAATAGTATTGAATGAAATATCAAGGATATGGTCCTTGACATTAAGGATTAAGTCAGCATTCGGATAATATTAAACTAAAATCGGCAGATGCAGATGTGTTACTCTTGGTAAGGCTTTGCGAGATAAACTCACTTGTGTTTGTGTAAAGAAAACTTTATTTTGTTTTCATCTTGAACTACTACTGAAGTCTTTTGTATATATATCGAAAAATAAATTAGTCTTTCTCAAAACATCTAAATTGTTTTTGTTTTAATTATTCATAGTTAATTTGTTGAAATCCATTGTTTATAGTTAAATACACTACTTTTTCAACAATATATTAATGTAAGAAGTTAATAAGAAATTTTAACTTGAATTAAACAGTTGAAGTGACTGTAGAAAATTCTGTTTTAAACTTTTTTTTTTTTCTTTCCTGTTCTTTGGAGATATGATTCAAGCCGGTGTTTTATCGAGTCGGAGTGGTCATGTAACGGCAATGCATCATCCGAAGGGCCATTAAGAGATAATAAAACTGGTTACAAAATAAAGTGTAGAATTAGGTATATTAGCTAATTACTCTCTCGACTGACTTCTTTGTCCCTATCTCAAAAAGGGTTCCGCTCAACTTCTTATCTGTTGGACAGAAGTAAATTACATTTAACACGTTCAAACAGCGATGGCTTAATTTAGTAAGGGGATTAGGGATGGGGGTGTGAGAGGGGGGTGGGAGCTATAGTGACTTAGTAACTCCACTAAATCACTAACCATCCTACGGTCAGGGATAGGGCTTTCACCCCAGTGCTGTGTTCCGCCTCAGCTTGTTACCGCCGTGTTTTTGCTTATTATTGAAATTATTCATGAGATGTGTAGTGGCACCCTGCTAATCTTGTCAACTATAAATCCATGGTTTGTCAACCCCATTCTCTAATAAAGGGGTTCTCAACCCCCCGCAAGCCCTCGGGCACCGTGGCGCCTGACCGAATTACGGTACGAATAAGACAATGTTTTCAAAAAAAACATTTACCTTAATATTTCTTCAATCAATCTTAACCTTTCTTTAGCTACATTTTTTTTTTTGAAACACCGGCTGTTGGAGTTACCTCACCGGTGCATGCCCGCGATGTCTGTACTTTTCCATGTGTTTTATTAGATTTCCAATATTTCTTTCTGCTAAACAATAAATCCGATTATTAAACATTAAACATAATTTATTACTAATACTATTTTACTAAAATGTTTTTATTGGTTTTAAACAATTGTCGCATTTGCCTTAAACGTGAAAATTATATTTTGATATAATCGGTAATAATTTATACAAATGAAAAGGCCAGGAACTCGGATCTACCATTGTAAAGGGGCCCTACCTTTTTATAACAACTGTGCCCACCTCCCCTCTATCCTACCACCTTCCCAATTATTTCTGTACATTATTAGGTTTTATGTTTTTTTTTAAATATTTGTTCCGCTTTTGTAAATATTGTGAATATATATAATGAATGTCAGTTAATAACTATAATTTATACAATAAAAATCTATGTAAGGAGTGACCATAGGCAACCGATTCGCTAATCGTTAATTTCTACTAACTCGAAGTTATTTCAGCATTTCAGAAAATTTATATTATTTTAAAATCTTTTTTTTTTATATAAAGGAAATCACGGTAGTAAAAATATTTAAAAATGTATTAAAGTAATTTTGTTACCTATATCGAACATGCTTGGTCTAAATAACCCTTGCATCTCAGAAAGATAATTCGATTTTTTTGTTTAAACAATAAAATTAAGAATACATGTTATATAAGCATACTGGTGCCATGAGTACAACTCCTACTGCTGCAATGGAAGTCTTATTGAACTTGAATCCACTGCACATAGAAGTAGAAGCGCAAGCCTTGAACGTGGCTTACAGACTTGCGAAATCAGGAACAAGATCCAAAGTCATGACTCACATGGGGCATGGGAACTTGTTCAGAAGAATTGATGAGGACGAGGTGCTGTCAATGCACTCTGACCTACAAGTTAAGAAACACACAGACGTCTTATACTGTGCGGTAAACACAAAGACTAAACCACATAAACTGTGTAATGGGATTAATTGCTATACAGACGGCTCACTAACAGACCCCAAACTATGTGAACTGATCGATCCACTCAGTATCCTCAGATTTGCAAAGGCCGTGGGCCTGTCACATATATAGGACAGGGATATGGACGGCGCACAATAGGTCTCACTGAGGCCGCGGTGCACAAATGCCGGAACAAATAATAATAATAATATATAAGCATAATTTTTTTACCGTGAAGTAACTGGGCCTTTGAGCTCTATGTTTCCCTGATGATAGTTAGTCGATTGACGAGCTAGTGCCACTTAGTTTTTGGCACTAGGTTTGCTCTCCTTTCACTGAATTAGGGTTGCTCAGACCTTCCTAAAAGCTACACGTGGTGTACTCTCAGTATAAATTGTAGATATGAGAGCGTGGTTTTCAGAGATATAAGAAGTGTATAATCCTCATTTAATAATCACATCCTCGCTTCCTAAAACTACAACTCTAATGATTACTATTGGTAGGAAATAGCAGACACTGAGTTAAGCGAATTCATTTTACAATGTCCAATTGTTTTATTGTTACATCGTGTTATTTTATATTGCAATATTAACTCCTCGGCCAGACATAAAATGTAATGCAATATTATAGGGGAAACATTTTTTAATGTTCACGATTCTCCTCATCCAGGAATAATGTTGATTTGTCTTTTATTCATTAATTACAGTAAATTTCATCCCTGGCTTACAGCACAGCACACGTTGTGAAACGATTTTTTTTTTTTTTTTCAAAATAGCGCCACTCAAAGTCGGACGTCACTGAAACACGCGAATGTTAGCATTACGCTCCATTAGGTGAATTATGGCAGCTGGTAAATTGCCGAAGCATGTCGAACAGCTTTGTTAAAAAGTATTGATATAATCAGGCCTTCAGGAAGCTTACGGCATCAGAAATTACAGCCGACACACAAACGAAATAGCCCCCAACCTGACCCCGGGTAACGGTAGGGGCATGTAATTATTTCGCTTTTTTAACTCGCAGCGCCCGAAAACAACCCCTTTATATTTTCGATGTATCGTCCCATGACTACATATTATTTTTAATAAATAATATCAATCTTGTATATTTATAAGTTGCTAACATCAACGTAAGTATAAACGTTTTCAAACAATTTAATAGAAATAAATTAGAGCTATGCCCCTAATGAAAAAACATTTATTTATCTGATGAAAAATACGATTTATAACGAAATGAAACAATAAAATAAAAATGTACCCGTACAAATAACAGACACACAGTCTTCAGGTATATGAACTGAAAATAGAACTTGCTAGATTTATGATTGAATATTAAAACATAAATATGAAAATACAAATATACCTATACTTACACATAATAAATAAAATTAAATAAAAATTTCCCAAGCATATATATAGTGATCTACTTTATGTTATTGAAATATTATAAAAATCAATAGTACCAATGTATACAACTACTCATCTGTTTCTGATATGAAACTAATAGATTTAAGCCGTAATAGTTTACACGATGACTGACAGGAACAATATACCTAATGTGTCCTTTCAGGTGAGTCCGATAATATTGTTCATTAATATGGCTGACACATTGGATTTTCCAGTAACTAATATTTTCCATAAGCACATCGCTAGAACATACTGAGAATATACTGATAATATGTATCATATATATACCAATGTTATTATGTACATATATATATATATTATTGTAATATATATATATATATACATATTTTATAGAACATGGTTTTTATGTAAACCCTCCAATCAGTTCCCGTGTCCTTACAAACATCCTGGTCCACTACTCTAAGTGAGTTGCTTGGGTGGTAGTCACAAATCATTAATTTTTGAAAATAAATTCCATCTGATGCAATTAAATTTTAATAAATTTAAACCTCTCTCTGGTATATTGACATAGTATTTCGTAGTAATACAAGCTTTAATAATGAATCTGTAACTAAAAGGAACAGATCTCAATGAATATGAAGAGGAGACTTTAACATTTTCTTCATTTCCTACTCTATAAAATTTAATTATAAGATACTTGAAAATAGGGGTTGTAGCGACCGCTAACTACATAAGATAAATCACCCTATACTCTATTGTATATATATTGTAAATTAATTCAAACAAATGTAAATAACATAAATAAGTCATTGTAAATGTGTAAACAATAAAGAGGTCGCAGCTGCAAGTTAAGAGCTGGGAACTCGCTACCCCACATCAGGTAGTAAAACTACCCTACGGGCCAGGCCTAGGGCTGCCCACACAAAGCCCTACCGCATACTGGGACCTCATTGGATACAATAACGACCGAGATGATTTGGGCCTAACGAGCCACCACTAAGTATAAATAGGGGCAGACCTCGGGCTGTAATTCATTATCCTCCTAGCGAAGCTACTTATGACTCGCAGCTGCGACGGTATTCAAGAATTTTGTCTTCTCCTTATGAAAACCTCTGCATCTCTCTCCCCTAACCTCGCTACGTTTTAGTCCGGCGTTGTCAGACCCCACACCTTCCTAGTGGGAATCTCTGCCTTCGTATCGCTAAATCTAGCACCTCCTTGGGAGAGATCTCTCCCTAGTAGACAACGGCTGTCGTGGCCCTGCAAGCTTATCAAGAAGTGTTCCACACGGCGATTCAGTCTGCCTCTCTCCGGTTCACACTCGCCTTTGGGACTCGGACGGATTTCGCCTACCCTCAGATACCGAGTGTGAATTTGTGGTCATTCCAAGACCACACAAACTACCCACACTACCTACCTCATACCTCTTCTCCTGAACATAGTGCCTTGTCGGGACACATACCTATCAAAAAGGGGAGTCAGATAGTACGACCGTCATGAAACGATTGTCCAGGTCATAAACTTAATCAACCCTCACTCCGTCAGCAGGGCTAGGGTAACTAGGCACCCCCCTCGTGACGACCTGACTGGGGTGTATCAGTTTAAAATAAATTTCGGGTAGACCAGCGATGAGGTGTCAATTTATTAATGGAATGAATCTAAAACAACTAGCCTTCAAATATAATATAAAATTAAATAAAAATATGAAACTATTTGATCCAAAGAACAGCAGTCTCAAAATTTTTATTTTATTATTTGAATGATTTTAATTTTTTACCAATTAAAATTTTTTCTCATCAATTCTGATCAGAATCGTATTTTTAAATTTTTATAAACCAAATAAATGGTGTAGATGATGAAGAATCAGTACTAATAGATATAACCAGGACTCCATGGGCTCGTACTTAAAAATCATTAAATGACTGGGAAATAAACTGCCCAGTATTATTGACTTAAAATATTTCGCTTTATTTTTTAAACTATATCGACCATACAAAATTGGATTTTAAACAAATCCAGTAGCTAAATACAAATTCAAAAAAAAACTTACACTTCGTAAGTAAAAAAAAACAACTTTACACTTATAAAAACAGAAAAGACAAATTTTTCAAAAAAGATTTTATGTAGTCTCTCCGATTAATATTTTTATTTTCACATTGCCAGTCGATGTTTCGCCTGTTCAAGTGTCTTCGTGACTATAAATGATATAATTTTTCAAAATCATTGTTCCACACATCACCTATATAACCTTCCTCAAGGTAGTATCACTTGTTTTCTTGTTGGATAGAGAATAGAAATGTTTTTAAAAGAAGTTTTATACACCTTGAAAACATCACCGATTCAGTATGTGGTAGTTTTTTTTGTGAAAAATGATCTCATTCGTATTCCTGAAAACAAATGAGCAGGTGATGTAAAAATAAAAAATAATAATTGAAGACTCGAAAGCCTTTTTTGAACGAAAAATGTTTGAGTTAAATAGCGTAAATTTAAAACAATGGTCTCTCTTTTTGGAGCGTTAGCTCGTTTGAATATTAAAAACAAACCTGTTAAAGCAGGATCGTACCGCAAGGCCATATTTCTTAATTGAAGGAGGAAGTGACTAAATTTAAGAACCCTCTCCATTATAAACTATTTGAAAGTTACTTAAACAGGTCGGAGAAACGGCTGCACGAGCTGTACTGGCTTGTCGTCTGTCGAAGGCACAAGCCTATGACGTCCAAAGGATTTACCAACATTCCGGAAAGGACGAACCAGCACAAATCATCTAGAGCATCGAGTCTTTACGTTCTCACGGGGCGAATGAAAATTATAAATTATGATAATATAATATAAAATTATGAAAAACTTCAGACAAGGCTCACTAAGACACACGTATTATGACGTATATACGAGGCTTAATATGATAATAGGATCAGAAGTACCCCTCGCATGTGTCACCTTCCATTACACCTTAGGCATCTTCGTTGAGCAGGTGAGATTGATATTACCATTAAGCTAATTCACTGGCTGAGATTCTCCCTCGAGAGAGAGTGTCAAAGGCAGTAAGTACTAAGAAACATTGCATGTGGACCCTTAACTACATTTTATGAAAATTAAAAATATTTGACAGAGGCCTAATATGAAATTAAAAATTATTTTCAATCAAGTGACTAAGGCGTAAAGCTGTCTATTTTTTCTTAAATATTTGTCAAATTACCCCTAGATCCTGAGTCAATGTTCTTATGTGCACTGAAGAAATATTAGGATGTAAACGCAGGATGACAACTTAACTGCATTAAAAAAAAAAAGCACCCCAGCTGACTGCATCGCAATATCATTTTCACATCCCTACCCCCTCCACGACTCCATATTGCCATTTCATCTCTGTCTTTTAGTAGACACCCAGTGTCGGTCCTTCGATTGCGTTGGGTTACTGCAATCTTTAATTTTTTTCCCACATCAAATTTAGATTTGTATTCCAAATTATTAGCCGGTATGAACTATATTATTGTTATGAATATTTTAAAAACGTTTTCTCATTTTATTTCAAAAATAATATAAATTAATTGATTTTATAATTTACTCATACATATAATATTTGAGCGAGTGAATGATGAATTGTAAATATAGTATGAATGATGACATTTATCTCTATTACTCATTGCCTAATAAAAGGCAGATTGTAATTTTATCTTAATAAAATTGTTTGAAACATATAATATTATATAAATACACATGTTATGAAGGTTTTTATTAAAAACTATTCAAAATTTATTCATATCACTATCAATCTAAATCTCTTAGGATTACCCGTAAGGGCAGAAATTTCAATTTGGCAATTAGCTGTTGAAAGATTCTTTAAATGTTTGGGAACATAACTTTCATTAAGTTTAGTTATTAAAATATATCTGAAGACCAGAAATGTATCAAATTTAGGAAAAATATGTTTTTTCAACCCTTCTCACTCTAAAACAATTTTAAAATTTAGAATTTATAAAAATATTTTAAATAAATGTTAATGTTTTATTAAGTATTTGTGTATTATTTTATACTTAACTAACAAGTATACTGTTATAAAGTGTCGAAAAATAAGCAGAGAATGGCTTATGAATTATTGGAGGCAGGTTTAAGTAACCCCTCGTGCTTAAATGTATGACAAAAAATCACGCTTCTAACCTAGGTTTAATGATCTTAACCTCCTGAATATTATACAATCTGTGTTCTGATTTAATCTGTGTTCTGATTTTGGTCGACTATAATAACAAAAACTCATCAACACTTCTATTAAAAACGTTTTAGAAACTTTTCACATTCGTAACGAAACTCACAAATAATCTCTTACAAAGAACCTGCAACAGCTTTATTTCCAGCGTACATTGTACACGTTATTGAAAAAGAGCCTAAAAATCAAAAGTATGACTCAAGGAAAAATGTTTAATGTTTTTTTTATTAATGAAATATTTAAAGAAATGAAAACAGCTTTCTGATTTTTGGTATTATGAAGTTGAAAAAATATTACTATTCACGTTGCTCATTCTGAAATAGTGTTTCTTCCCTAGTTATATAACCTCCCTAAAAACAGTAATGGTATGTTTATTTAAAAACATGCACATCTCCTGGCGAAATTATCAAAGTAACTTTATATACATCACATTCATAATTTTGTTTCTTTTTACAGTGGAGTTACAAATTCGGTACATACGAAAATATGTCAACATATACTAAAACAGACGATATCTTACACCCGTTTGTTGTTCTACACTTTTTATTTAACTTATTTACTAAATTAAATTTCATTACGTCCTATTTCATGTAATTTATTACTTTTAAACAAATAAAACTCTTAAATATCTTGTTCCAAATTGAAATTCTCATGCTCCCTGAGGAGGTGAAACGTTGGTTTTTGTCAATAAAAATATTATTCAAGGACCAACTATAGTATTGGACTATCGTATTTCATTTCAAAGACAGGATAATGAGTGTATTTCGTGATAATGACAGGATTTAGTGTAAAGAATCCATACGAGCAGCTTTACGCTGCGTTAATTCATTGTTCATGTACCGCGTAATGACACGGGGCGCAACTTGTTCCCCGACCATTATGAAATTTTCAACGAAGCAAAGAAGACACGAATATCAATTTCTAGAACACTTAACTGCCGCGGTAAGGAAAAAAGAAACTTTCATAAAACTTCACTTTCCCTCGGAAATATTTCTACACGAAAACTTGCTTATCACTCTGGAATCTTATGAATAAATCTTAAGTTTGTAGGAGGATTTAAATTACCGTTTTTTCTCGCTGTAGAAATTTTTCTCTTGTCATAAATATATGACATCGAAAAAAAAAAGTATGTATATATTGCTCGCAGTTCATACATCTAATTTTAATTAAATACTAATTCGTACAGAGTCTCTGAAAGATATTGATTATTCCACATGGAATATGAGCAGATAAACATGAGCATGGTCAAATCTCATTTTAATCCATGTCACGCTTAGATTTAATTAAATGTTTGATTATATTCAACACTAGTACTGTTCTCAAGGTATTTACTACAGCAATTTACGTTGATTGAATTCTGTATTATAAATCTTATAAACCGTATTGTGTTTCAAAATATGCAAAGGTATACTTCATTACTGTTTTTTCAGAACTTTCTTATTGCACTATAATATTTATAGTATAATCCATATTTATTTATAGTAAAATTATATTTAAATTATGTGAAAAATCATATTTTTCAAAAAAGGCTTTACAGTCTGAGGATAGAAAATTGCCCCATGAATGGCATAATTACAGAACGAATTGGTAAACTGTTATAAAAATTTAGCATTGTCTCTCATACTACATTAAAAGGTACCTTTTTAAATATAGTGATAATTTATTAAACCTATAACATGTTACTGACATTTTGAAAATCACAATGAGAAAAAACATTTTTATCAACCTTGGATCAAGTGATACTGTGTTGGAGGATGTCATATTAAATTAGGAAGGAATATTACCTCCTACTCAATTATTTTACTTTATAAATTAATTACTGCAATACTAAGCCAGAAGAGGATAGGAGAAAACCTGGTGGTTGAAGCATGGTATTGACTGCCTTACTTCCCTATAGTATAACCGATGTCCCAGAAAGTGTACACTCTGTTACCTTATTACCTCAACCTTCAGTACCTTCATTTTTTTTTGCTTTATAACAAAAGTCTTAAAATAAAAAAAATTGCAAAAAAAAAATGTGTTTTACATACATTGCTAAGCCTTCTCTACAGGTCAGCTCCAATCCTTCTCTATTCTATCCTGGAGAGACCATATCTCCCAAATTACCCGCAGATCCATTTCCACCCTTAAACTGCTCCCTACAATTCTACCCTTAAACTGCTCCCTACAATCAAACAGACATTCGCACCAACTCCTGGTTTCATTTCTTGTTTTTACCCTACGGTCACGTGACGTACAGTGAGTGGTCTTTCTGGGGATCTCGATGCTAGAATACACCGGCTGACTAAATACTATCATGACTAAAAGGCCCTCTCACCTTCGCGTCTTCGTCCAATTCAAATCAGCGATCAAATCCCACAATTCTTGATATCACTCTTCTAACTTGTATTTTCCTTCTCACTAACCTGCTTCCTTTTATTGTTCTTTTCCTATTGGTGCCACAAACCGTTCGAACTCCTTTTCAATCAATATTCGTTGTTCATCAACTCTCCTAATCACAAAATCTAGACTTGCCCAGTTCCTAGCCTCCTTCCAATTCATCATGGCTCTATGTTATTGTCCTGTTTAGTTATCTGTGATTCATTTCAGCAACCTTCCATGCTCGTTCCCCTCTTGTGATAATTTATTTGTTTTGTTTCAATTAATTTATGTTTGCCTTCGCGTTGTTGCTCACATCTCCTCAGCCCTTGAAACGAAAAGGTATTGCACTGCTGCCTTTCTTGATATAGCTCAAGCTTTTGACAGGGTTTGGCACGCAGGTTTGCTCTATAAGCTCAAAAAACATTTACCACAGACCCTTTTCCTAATCCTACAGTCCTACCTTTCAAACCGGTTCTTCCAAGTCCGCTGTGGTTTAGAATACTCTAACTACTATCCCATAAATGCAGGAGTTCCACAGGGCAGTGTCCTAGGCCCTATCCTCTATAACCTATACACCGCTGATGTCCCCTCTACTTCCAATACCTTCTTGGCCACATTTGCAGATGACACTGCAGTCTTGTCATCCCACCCAGACGCGACATAGCATCCCATAACCTTCAAAAACACCTTGACGAGATCGAATATTGGTGCAATCAACGGCGGATCAAAGTTAATGAAGCAAAATGCTCCCACATTACCTTCACCCTTTGTCGCAAGACTTGTCCACTAGTTTATTTTAATTCTATTCCTCTCCCTGTAACGAAGACAGTACGGTACTTAGGCTTCCATCTCGACAAACGACTGACCTGGAAGCCATATACGAGACTAAAAAGACAAGAACTAAACAGACGCTTTGGACAACTGTACAGACTACTTCAAAGGACATCCCATCTCTCAATAGAAAATAAACTAATAATCTACAAAGTTATACTTAAACCAATCTACGGCATACAACATACGGAATAGAGCTATGGGGGACAGCAAAAAAGTCGAACATCAAGCGTATCCAATCCTTTCAATCCAAAGTCCTGTGAACAATAGTAAATGCCCCTTATTATGTCAGCAACAAAACCCTTCATAACGACCTTAATATACCCTACATTCTAGAACTCATCCCTTCCAAGTTTATGATATTCCACAGTAGCCTTTCCAACCACCCTAATCCTGTAGCACAGTCATTGCACTGCGCCACTCATCCCTATAATCCTCCTCGGAGACTGAAACGGCAGTGGCCTCGTGACCTGCTATAATCGCGTGACACTGGGAGTCCTGGCAATGGCCAGTTTCTCCAATCATGTCCTATAGTATGAATGAGCGAGTGAATTATGACTGTAAATATGGTCTGAATGAGATCATTTATCTGTAACATTATTGCCTTATAAAAGGCAGATTGTAATTATTGCACAATAATGAAAAAAAAAAAATGTTTAAATTTGTATAACATCGTGTTATAAATATTCACATAGCATAATTCCTAAGCTTATCAAATCTGTATGATTAAATGTAGTTTAGTTCTTTTCTTGTCTATTCTTTATTGTTATTCTTAGGGGAGTGTCCTTCGGGGTATGTCTCACAATAAACATTTCTTTTATTTCATTTCATTATTTAAATTACCTGACAAAGGGGGAAAAACTACTCCTCATTTATTGTACTTTCATAAGTGTGGAAATAATAATAAAAACAAATAACAATTAAATTGAGAAAAAAGGGTAACGGGTGAAATTACCCGGTCTCGTTCTTATATGTAAGTAAATTCTCCTGTCATTCTAATTTTAACATATAACAAAAGCCTATTGGACCATTTGTGTAAACATTTTTTTTGGCTTTGAACGTGACAGATGATCAAAAAAAAAAACATTAAGCCGCAATTTTTTTATTTGACCGAGCGCATCTACAGATTATAATTACTTGTTAAGAGCATACTAATTGTTTTCTTTAGAAACTTATGGCATAGTATTTATTATAGACGCAAACATACAAAGACCCGTTAATGCTTGTTTGGAGTAATCGTTTTTATCCCCACTCCCTTCATGATGCCGAAAAAACGTCATAGGCTTCCTCCACATGGTTTATTTATGCAAAACGTTTCCTGAGTCCTTCCCCCGTTACGTGCCTATACCGGGCCGCACAAAAAAAAAAAAAAAAAAAAAAAAAAAAAATCACATTACTGTTCCACAATGCTCCCCTGAGGAAACCCCTAAATTTTCAACCCTGACATAATAATGTTTATGAAATGTCTGTTTCCATTCCTAATGAGCGCGTAATTAGTATTTTGTAATAACTCGTTGCTATGGAAACTCATATCGATGATGTGTTCATTCACAGGGCATTGAATCCTGTACGTTAAATTTTCAAAAACAGAGCTCAATCATTTTTCGGTCTGTAACGTCGAGTAATTAACAGGAGTGTGGAATTCTGTATTCAAAAACAGCTGCATTTTTATTACTTTTTTATGAAAACAAATTAAAATTTTTAAATCCTTAAAAACTTATCCTTGAGCTGGTTCTATATAGCAAACCATAAGTAAATTACACTAATGAAAAATCTATATTTCTGTATCGTACTAAATTCTATTCTATTATATATTCTATAATATTTTATATCTTATATAAAGTAATACAACCTTTATTAGAGCAGTATAAAATATATCCCGCTTCCGCAAAAATTATTGAGAGGATTCATATATGAAAGTGTCTACGGTACAACATATCAAGAAATGGCCGACCATAAAAGGTTTATTTCCGTGCAGTCGTTATTCCTAGCATCAAGCGAATGTATCATCATAGTGACCATCATACGAAGTGTACATAATTAGATCGATCATTAAAATCAAACTAATAACTCAAGCTTCATATGCAGATTATGACACATCATAAACTTATCATTGGGTTGAATATTTAACTTTTTTTTTAACAAATCCAATTCATTGGTTATAATTTAAAGCAGAATAAATTTACAAAATCTCTAAATAAAAAATCACCAATAACACAATACTGATTTCATCAAGCCGATTTAATAGTGTTGTAACTTTTTCAACACGATCGATTATCAAAAACTGCAACGAATGCCTGATTTAACATTTTATTATTTAAAAATCACGGTAAACTCTAAACAAGAGCTTACTAATTTTTTTTTTGCCATAGTCATATTTTTTTTATTTTATCAGTAAAAATATAAATTTTTTCAGTAATTTTTTCGTGAAAAGATAGAAACTATACTTACAATTGGGTGTGATAGCATGTAAGTATTCGTGCTTACTGAAAAAAAATTCGATCGACTACAACTTTTAAATGTACATTCTGAAAAGCCTTTGATTAGTTGTTAGTTAAAATACAATAACTGCAAGTTATTAAAATAAGTAAGACCTGTAACACTTCCTACATACCAGGTATAAAGCTATATAAGATTTTAAGTCGAAAGTAACGTAAAAAAAATTCCACAATATTTTTAATAATAAAGATTTAAATTGAATTGTAAGAACAGAATTATAATAGTTAGTTATGTTCTCAATAGCAATTATTTTATATTAATATTTTCATCAATGGTTGCCAATGACTTTTGAAGACTTTTCTGGTTAAAAAAATGTAAGCATTATAAATAATTCCCAGTCACGCGAGTATCCTCTAAATGGTTTCTTTGTTTTGTCCTCGTCAATATTTGATTACATGGTTGTTTTGGGGGGTTTATTTCAGCGTAGAAGTCTCAGGAGATCGACGCGGTTTGTACATTTAAACTCATTTGGGAAGGCCACCGATGGAAGCCTGAGATGGACGATCGCTGATTCAAGGTTCCGGGTCCTAGGGAGAAACCCCAATCCCACGTCAGGCAGTACTTATAGTGCTTAATAAGACACGAACTTTGATTGGAGGATGTGAATCAAAACCATGTAAAACATACATTTTCATACTTGACTTTTAGCCAATAATCGGTATAAAAAGATTTGGTCAAAATTTCAAAAAAAATTGTCTGAGAAAAAAAATGTGGAAGCAACAGATTTACGGGTCAACCACTAATTATAATAAATAATTGAAAATAATGAAAACCAATTCATGTATGCAATACGTTTGTAACAGATCTACTTTTTATCATTATGTTTACTATTTGTAAACAAAAAAATATCATTTATTTAAGCTTAGTACTTGGTAATAACCACTCTGGGGAACGTCCCAGGCTGCGAAAGCTCAAGGTGCACTTCTGGATACAACGAGTGTGCAGGAGCATACTCATAACATCCGTTGAAGAGGCAGTCAGTCAACTTACCTGAAATCATACAAGAAAGTTAGAAAAAAAATAGTAAAATGTCCATCATATTTTTCAAATTTAATAAACTGTTATACAAGCAGACAGCAGAGAGTTTTGCCAAATGTCATCGGAAAGCCATCTTATTTTTGCTGTCAAAGAGCACTCTCTATACATTGTAAACGGACCGTATTGTGATTCGTCACAGAGTATTTCTGACTTCAGTGTCATTTAAATTACAATGCAATTATTTAAAATGGATTTATAAAGTTCAATCGGATCCCGGATACGAGGTCCATCGCTGGATAGCAATGCACGGACACCAAAACCGTCCCGTTGTGCTCACAACTCGTACAATACAGAACATTTAATTAGACTAATTTAATCAAATACTTCCTACTAATAAAATAAAAAGCCCCTGCAATATACATAGAATACAGATCAGTTTGAATTAATTAATGCCGGCGGGGGAGGGGGGGGGGTATTGTGTGAGTGCGCGGTATTGTATACTATTTAAAAGTACGTACGTTGCAGAGGGCTGATGCTAGCGGAGTCGTTAGAGGCTTTCATTTGACATCCGTGACTGGAATATGATTTTTTTTCAATCGTCCCCAGTGGTCCGCGCGCACCAAGCACATATCGAACCCCGACATACTAACGCTGCAGGGCCTTCATCGGATCAAACTCCCCATGTGTTCCATGCGATTTACGACTATCAAGCTACTGATATTCCATGTTTGAGCCTCGTCCCATATTCTATTATATACTCGTATATAAGTTAAGGCTCGTGGTATGACAATGTTAGGCCTAGTACCACGTAGCCCCATGTAAACAAAGGCTGTAAACAGAGATAGATGATTAGAAGCGGAATAAAGACAGTTTAAACCTAACGTTGTTAAAATATCAGTTTCCTTTACTCTTGTTCTCTTTTTTTTTAATCGTCTAAGGCCGATAGACGATAACTGGTGCCGAAACCCGGGACTACCAACGTTCAGTTAACCGACGTGTGGGTCAGTTTGTTTTTATATAACCGAGTGAAATGGTGGATTTACGGCCGGCTGCCTTCGAAGTTCCGCTGTTGCCTAAGGAAACATTGGCGGAAACTCACGCAAACTCCCTGCCATGGATGAAAGTGCGGGCGGCGACGTCACAGAGAAGGGCAATCTCGGAAATTTTCAGGAGAACTTGGTGAGTTAAGTCATTTTCTCAAAGGCGGTGACACATTTATGGAGAGAGTGGAAGCTAAGGTGAATGAAGATCTACTTGATCCAGGCGACGCGAAGTCGATTAAGGCAGACTTAGTGTGCAGGGTAAAAATAAATGTATCAAACCTAATACAGCCCGATGATGACACCCCATGGGGGGTACTAAAGGAAAGGTTGAAGAAGGCCTACGGGGGTGGCAGATGGACACCGGAGGAGGACATCTTTCAGATGTTCCGAGAAACAAGACGATCGAAACAGACAAAAGGGCAGTACGCCAGGGAACTGTTGGCACGGTACAACAAGGTTACACAGGAAATGAGAGAGGCAGTGGGTACAGTGTTATGCACAACGGTTCAAGGTATTTTATTATCTTGACCTAACATCATTATCTATATTAAAATTAACCTTAGGGTATGCTATTGTTCATTGACGAGTGAGCAACTCCACCCACGCCAATACAATGGCGACGTCGATGACTTTGCTGTGTGACTTCCAGCTGACGGTGAGTTCGAAATGCACTGTTGAAATTCTAGATCGTGGGCTGATCTGACCTGACCTTGTCGTGATCTCTAGTGTGAATCGGCCTTAATTGACATAATGGGTAGCTTCCTTCGCCAGTAGATCACTGAGCATTTAATTGGCAACCCTTTACTAGAATTGGATTTATTTGTTTTTATTTCTTATATTTCATTTAAATTAAGTATGAAATGTAAATCGATTAGATTGATAAAAAGTTGAATTACTTATTTATATAGAATTTATCACACATTTATATACATGTATATGTATTATTTAATTTGAAACAAGATAACTGCAACTTTTATTTTTATATATAAATTTTAATTATTTTGTTGACTTTGTTTTGTTTATCATTAGTATAATACTTTTTAACTGCAGGATTTTAACTATGTCAGATTTTTTATATATTTTATAATTTACTAACTATCTATCATTGGGACCTATTTATATATATAATTAAAATTGATGATTGTAACTGTTTCCCCTTTTACGAGCCTACTATGAGTTATATAATGCTAAGAATATTGTAATGCTAATATCATATATAATGCTAAAAGTAGTAGCAAGCCCCTTTTAGTGTATACCTGCCTCGTATTTTTAAATAAGCAACCGCATCCCTTCAAGGCCTCCCTCTCAATTCCAAGAACTACCCTTCTCTTATACACATGTTTCAGCTTTAGTCTTAGATCCCACTTGTTCACAGACACTGGTCCCTAAACATCCTCACTAGGATGTAGTAATTTAACTCTTAATATTTTTAATGTGTTTGCTTGTACTTCATAATAAAGTTTTTCTTTCTTTTCTTTTAAATTACTCTCCTCTACAAAGATTATTTAACTTATGGACAATCGTTGAAATAGTGTGTGAACTGTCTCCTTCCTTGATTTTTAAACTTTTCCCAGTATACACACATCCGTTCTTGTTCTTTTGTTTGTTTTCCAAAGTCCACGTTTTCCATTACCCTTTTTCAGTTTAGGCTTGCTGTACTTTAATCTTGAGCTTAAGGTGGTCACGCTCTTAAATATCCTCACGTGTGATTCCCACATCCTGTAAGTCCTTTTCAGTCCTCTAAATACCTCTCTTCTCTAGCAAATGCTTAAAGAGCCTGTTTAAGCCTGTAATCTTTGCTCATTCGTGCCAAGTGCCCATAAAATTAAATACTCCTTTTCCTCATTACGTCCGTTTTTTTATATTATCCGTTATATTCTTCTGTAATCACCGTTCTATCTTACCGGTCCCAAGATTTTTCTTTCTTTGACTTGAAGCCTCTCTAACAGACCTTTCCTATGAATCGCAAGGCATTCTACAGTGTATAGGGCGTCCGGTCAATGTTTGTCATATTATCGTTAATTATAGCACTAAGGACGAAAACAGATATCCAATATTTATATCTTTGAGGTTACATAAGACGGTTTATTCCTTAAATTTAAAACTCCGTAACCAGTAACTAGCCCATAAAAAGTACTATTTGTGAGGTGTTCACAGGGTTTTTTTTTTCAAAACCAGAAACCGTTCTTCCAATCTGTCTATCTGTTTTTGTCTTTGTAAGGCCACTCATTGCTCTTGAAATGACATTAAGGTCCTGTCTGATGTTTTATAGGGATAAAGAATAACCTCATCCCTACAATACGTGATTTACTGAACTATAATATTAAAATACCATCAGACCATAGACGTCCCATGCGGATGTGTTTGGGCTGTTTGTAAATACTGTATGAATGAGCGAGTGATGAAGAATTGTAAATATTGTATGAATGAGAGCATTGATCTAATTACTAATTGTCCAATCAGGAAGATTGTAATTTTATCATAATAAAGATTTTTTATTTAAAAAAAAATTAAATGAAATCAAAACTGTGATTAGCATCTGGTTCGTACTCAACTTATGTTGCTGTTTTTTAAAACCATGATTTCGCATTGTATAATAAAGGATTAATTAATTACTTTTTATTATATTGAGTTGGGTATCAAATGCTAGATCCCTACGTACTAATTCATAATAAGTAAAAATTTTTGACATTAATGAACTCTATTTATCATACAAAATGAAATTAGAAGTGTCAAAAATATTGTATCGGTTCTTTTCACTATCCTGAATGTTGCCGGATAATAACAGTAGTGCTTTACTTCAAGCAATATAAGCAACGCCATGAAAAATAATTGAGTAATAATAATAACGAGGGCTTAATAATTGATCAATTACTCGGAAATGAAAAGCAAATATGGTTACCGTACTGTAGTGGGCTATAAGCAATTACTGAAAACATATTTTGAATTTGAAAATTGTTTGATTGAGAATAAGAGAAAGAGTATTACCTTTCGCGTTTGGATGTGCGGGTAAAACCCCCGTTTGAGGTTTTTACCTCAGGAAGGGGGGAAAAAAGGATGTTCGGGGAACTTTTCTTGGAATTTATTAAATCTTGAAGTCATAAAATCATGAGTCATTACTCATCGAGGGAATGATGCCTAATGCCAGGAACATTTATATTTAATATGGATCGCGAGGACACCGCCGTTTTAGGTGACCTGGAGGATTATAGTGATGAGTGTTACTAAACAAGGAGTTGACAAGAGGATTTGTTGATGGGCGGTTAGATTTTCGTGGAATTTGAAAAATCTTAAGGGATTACGGTCAAGGACAGTTGGCATACGGAATTCTCTATGTAGGGATACTTCTTTGATGTAAAAAGGAGGGTTGACTACTGTTCTGAGGGCTTCGGATTGGAATCTATGGATTCGTCTGATGGTTAAAGGGTTGGCTGTTCATAAAAGCTCTATTCCGTAAATCCAAAATGTTTTTTGGAACTGTTTTTAGAAGTTTGTTTCCTACTATGAGCTTTGAGTTTCTGTAAAGCAGTATATAAAGTTGTCCATAACGTATGTTTAACTCTTGCCTGCTAAATCTTGTATGAGAGTTCCACGTCTCTTATCTACATGAAAGCCTAATAATCGAGCAGTATTGGATTAGTTACAAAATAGCATATTTTCGTTTGAAAGAGCAATATAGCTTTTCTGATTTTCGTTCTTTAGATTAAGACGTATAATTCCCTGCGATTAAATAATTCGTTAAGGGCGAGTTGGGCGTCAGGTGTGAAAAACGAACAGTGCCTCTAAGGGTGAATGAATTACTGGCTGGTAGGTTAAGCGCGAACATCACCTCAAGCAAATCAATCAACCACAAGCGAAACTCAAACGATTCAATACGAAATTTTCTGACCCTCAGCCATGGTTTTAATAAAAACGGATAGGGAATAATCCTTTCGGAATATAAGTTGAATTGAACGGTGAAGGGCTGCTGTGGATTTAGCAGCTATATTTTCCGAAAGGTATTCGGTTCTGATGAATTATTGTTGTTAGGGTGAGATAAGACCATATTTTTAAGAAGACGTTTTTACTGTTAGTTATTGAGTTTTTGCGCATGCGCTACTTTCTGAAACACCTCTCTATTTCGCTCGTCCTTCAAATACTTTATCCTACCGTTTATAGCCCACGGTTCAGCCATAAAATTGTTTTAGCAGGCAACTGGCGTGAGCCGGCCACGAGAAAGCCCGTGACGTGAAGGACGTGAGTAAATCTGTTATTACATTTCACTTTTATAGTAAAATCGGACCGAGAAGACGGCCATATTAGGACGCCTTGCCATTAGCCGTTCACGTATCGGAGATCACGCCAAGCAATAAGCTCTCTGAGCCAGTCGGTCTAGTGGCTCAGGGCCAAAACCCGTGACTCGCCACTGGAAGTTGTGAGCTTGAATCCCACCGGCGCTATGCCCTTTTTTTTTTTTTAGTAACCAAAAACCACTGTTATGATAAAATGAGATTTTATCAACAACTAATGTCTCAAAATAAAAAAAAAAGATTCAAATAGGAACGTACAAATAACCTCCTCTGCAGCTAGTTCCATAGAAGAGATACCTCCACAGGCCAGCACATCCAATAAAGAAACCGCCATAGAGTCGCCTTTCTTCACACCTTTGAGGCGTTGAAAATATCCCAGCAGAAGAAATGGAACTCAACAAAATACCAACACAGCCCAAGCCGACTGCTATATTTGTACGTAACATTAGCAACTTTAAATTACTATGCTCACAAATGAGAAATATAGTAGACATGGGAAAATATACGTGCCTCAATAGGTCACGGGACAATAAATCTCTCCGGGCACTCCCGATACTTATCGGGCAATTATCAAATATTTGGATGAAACCAATGCCAACTTTCTTACCTATCAAACTTAAACAAGAACGTTCGCTCAAAGTAGTGATTATAAATTTGCACCCAACCATACTAGCTGAAGAAATAGAAGATGAACTCTCTGCTCTTGGATTCAAGTTTCGCCAATAACGAACGTGTTACGTGAGGATAGACAACAAGAGGAATCAATAAAAACGGCGTTACCACTGTTCTTTGTAGATCTCAAGCGAACACCTGGAGTGGAGAAGATATATGAACTAACACACCGGTACTACACAACTTTACAGGTTGAAAAACCGTACCCCAAACGAGACATCGTCCAGTGCCATAACTGCCAGGCATATGGGCACACAAAATCTTACTGCCACCACCCTCCCAGATGTGTAAAGTGCAGAGGTCAGCACAAAAGTGAATTGTGCAAAAAGCCCCTAAAATCGCCTGTGGTATGCGTACTTTGCAAGCAAGGCCATCCGGCCAACTACAAGGGCTGCGAGGCTTACAGACGCTGAAGTCAAGGACCGAACAACGCCGTCATACAGAAGTGGATAACTTGCAACAAGAAGCGGCCCAGCCAGAAGTTTGAGGCCTTTAGTCTCTTTTGCTGACGCAGTTCGGAACAGAGAGCAGTCACAGGCATTGCCCACTCCTCCTCCGCAAGTTCTTCTTTCCCAGCACTCCGCTCATCCCAGCAACCAGCAAACTCAATCCCATCCTCAACCACATAGCTCGCATATTCCTCCACCTTCAAACTCTTCAGATCTCACTAGCCTATTAACATTATTCCTTACAGAGTTCAGAACCCTAATTACCCTTCCCATTTCCCTTCTTACAAATCTTGTTTCCTACCTTATCCCTGTTAAACAAAATCCATAAGTGGATCCTTTCGACTCCTTATCCATTCTCCTTTGGAATGCGAATGGTGTTCGCACCCACACTAACGAACTGACAGCACTACTCCATGACAAAAACATCGATGTAGCTCTTATTACTGAAACAAGACTTACAAGTAAGCGACCATTTACCGTTCGACAGTACCAGACTTATCGAACTGATCACCCAGATGGAAGAGCTCATGCAGGTACCGCTGTCATTGTCCTTAACTCCATATCCCATCACATAGTTCCTTTGGTATCACATGATTTCCTTCAATCCACTGCAGTGTCAATCAACTCCTTCACTTTTCCCCTTACACTAGCATCAATGTACTGCCCTCCTAATAAATCCATTTCCGACTCTCAATTCATCTCCTTTCTAGACTCCATTGGACATCTTTTACTTGTGGGTAGGGACTTTAATGCGAAGCACCAACACTGGGGGTCAAGATCCACAAATACACGAGGACGTGCTTTGCAGTCTGCACTCACACGGAAACATTGCTCCACTATCACTCCTGACACAGCCACCTATTGGCCATCAGATCCCAACCGAAATCCAGATCTCCTTGACCTTTTCTTCTACATTAGTTTAGGAACACTAAACTATTCACTCAAGCGCCTCGATGACCTCTCCTTTGATTATAGTCCTTTATTATTAACCATTTCCCTAAGACCAATTAACAAACTGCCTCCTCCTTCATTTATTAGGGGCCCAGTTAACTGGGACCACTTCCGCCAGCTTCTTACACAGTCCGTAAACCTAAAATTGTCCTTGAAAACAACCCAAGACCTAGACGATGCAGTGCATTCTTTCACTACTCTGGTCCAGAGGTCAGCTTGGGGAGGCATCGTCACCCGAAAATCCAAAATCATAATCGTTTACCTCAGCATCTCAAAGATCTAATCAAATCCAAACGCCGCTCTAGAACAGTGTGGTAAAGATCCCGGCATCCTGCTGATCGCCACTCGTACAATCAGTACTGCCGATTGGTAAAGCGGCGATTGGCATCCTTCCGTTCTGATTCTTTTGATTCCTACCTCTCCTCTCTGTCTACCAGGGATAACTCCTTGTGGGGAATGTAACCAAAAAAATCCTAAAGTATCAACCTGTTTCACATCCACTCCGTCGTGATGATGGGTCCTGGGCGGCTTCGGATGGGGGTTGGTCGGAAGAATTTGCCCTGCATCTTTTCCATACTTTCACACCCCACATTTTTCATCAAAACCATACTCATGGCACAACTGTTAAAGAGTTCTTCACTTCCACTAAATGCCTTTCTGGACATAGTTTAAGCTTTTTACAGGGTTTGGCCCGCAGGTTTGCTTTGCAAGCTCAAAAAATATTTACCGCAGACCGTTTTTCTAATCCTACAGTCCCACCTTTCAAGCCGTTTCTTCCAAGTCCACTATGGCATAGATTAATCTAACTACTATCCCATAAAAGCAGGAGTTTCACAGGGCAGTGTCCTGGGCCCCATCCTCTATAACCTATACACTGCTGATGTCTCCTCTACCCCCAATACTTTCTTGTCCACACTTGCAGATGACACTACAGTCTTTTCATCCTACCCAGACCCCGATGTAGCATCCCATAACCTTCAAAAACACCTTGATGAGATCGAGTATTTGTGCAACTAGTGGCAGATCAAAGTTAGTATGGTACTCAACTTAGGTATCCTTCTCGACAATCCTTCTCGACCAGGAACTCATATACCAGGCTAAAAAGACAAGAATTAAACAGACGCTTTGGACAACTGTACAGGCTACTTCAAAGGACATCCCATCTCTCAATAGAAAATAAATTACTAATTTACAAAGTTATACTTAAGCCAATCTGGACCTATGGAATTGAGCTAGTGGAAACAGCAAAACAGTCGAACATCAAGCTTGTCCAATCCTTTCAACAAAAATCTCTGAGAACAATAGTCAATGCCCCGTATTACGTCAGCAACAAAACCCTTCATACCGATCCAACCACCCTAATCCCCTAGCCATTACACTGCACCACTCATCCCTATAATATCTCCTCTTACTAACTTTTACTAATTTGTAATATCTCTGTGGTGAATATGTTTTGAACTTGTAAAGCAAACCTGCGTGCCAAACCCTGTCAAAAGCTTGAATCTATGTCTCCTTGGAGACTGAAACGGCAGTGGCCTCGTGACCTGTTTTAAATGCGTAACAGTGGGAGTCCTGGCAATGGCCAGTTTCTCTAACCATGCCCTGAGCGTCTGTGGCTCTTGGTCAGTCTCTATTGGCTCGTATCCAGTGGCGCGGATGACAGAAGAGTTGGGGGACTTCCCAAGACATGCTTTCTCTTGCGCATGCGAGGGAGTTATTATTATTATCATGAATCCCTACCTGGCTATCTCTGAGACCTAAATTAATAATTATTGGTTGTTATCATTATTAATATATAGATTCAATAATGAAGAGTGTACATACAGACAGGCAAAAGGCAATGGCAAAGGCTGTGTACTTACACTAATTTTTATTTACAATAGGGGTTTTGAGAGCTAATAATATAAATGGGTTGTGATTACAGGGCTTTTTATAATTTTTTAGCTAAGTAGGTAAAAATGACCATTTAAGCTATGGTTTGGCTCAAATAGACAATAAGAAACCGCATTATGAGTGGTGGGCGTTGAAACTATTATTAATTGACCTTTGGAATTCAATCGTTAGTGGTGTAAGTACGTAGATATTGATCCGATCCGATCTCATTTGAATTAATTAGTTATTGAGTAACAGTTTAATTACACTGATTAATAGGTATCGATTGTGTTGTATCAGTGTGGATATTACCGTCACGTCTTTAATCATTTGTATACTAAATGGCTTGGAGGGGGAGGGTACTTTCATTGACAGGGGCAATGAAAGCCGTCTCGTCTATTCCCTGTGACTCCATGATCGGAATGCTTGCTCGTTGCATCTGATCGTAGCTGTTTCATCAATGGGCGTTGCCCTGCACATGCAGCTTGGCAGAAATACATATATATTACATTTATATAGGTGCGAGCCAAACAAACGATAAAAAAAAATAATATGATATCAAAATCCAACTCAAAGGGATACGTACCCGTACATCGAACAAAACCGAGAGGCGTTTCCACAAACAGATTTTTCATGATTAATGGCAAATGACCAGTCTACAAACAGAGAAAATACAAGACTTTTGCCTATGGGAAAACAGGAATGTCCCAGGTTAGTAAAGGGGATGATAAACATAATTGGGGTTATTTGTCAATGCCTGTAAGGGGTTGACTACTAGAAACGTAGCCATAATTAGACGAAGCAGGGGTGGGGATAACTTTGGAATAAAAACCTAAACAGTTGTTTGTCAGACTGTCAGTTGTACCAGGCTCAATGACATCACAGACAACAAACGATGACAGTTCTACATTTAGGAAAACAGCATCTTTAAGCTTGAAAATTAACCATTCGAATGCATTATAGTATTATATAACGCCAGTTCATTAGTTATATTTCGGTTTCCAATCATTCCATTATATTTCCTTAAATTACCTATCCATATAAGAAAAAAATAGATCTTTTGGCCTTGTCTCCATACTGTAATAGTGTATAATTATATACAAATACACGCTAAAACATATTTTGATCGAGAAAAGAGAACGAATCATAGCTTTGGGACGCAGCATATTTTATAAGGAGTACGAGGGTAGGATTGCATGAAATTTATTAAATTTCTAGGTACTGGTCCAGAGACATGGGGATCATTGTAAAACGATATGTTTGTGATTTGAAGCGCTGGCTTCCAAGGGCTTTTGGTTGGAATATTTGAATTCGTTTGGTGTTTATCTATAGGACAAAAAAAAAAACTTTTGATCGTTAATCGTTCCTTAGCTGAGACTGATCTTTTTTAAATACATATAACCGAAATAACTGATTTAAAGAGGAAAGTTCCAGTAACGAAAGTTGTTTCTGAACCGACATCTCTGCACACCTACATAGGACAACAATTTAAACTGACAGACACTGCAGTAGTCAAAAGTCTGTGTTTTGAAATACCTTAAAATCAGTTTCCTATACCGTCTTCAACAAGACATTAGCCATGATATAAAATTCTTCTTACAAACACTATCGCCGAAAATAAATACTGTATGTGTTAGTTAGTTTAATTTTTCATTATAATAATGTAATTATAAAAGAGTTAGACGTTACAAAATTAAATTACTTTGTGTCTGCTATATCTTAATATCCTACCTGTGATGATCATTAGATAAAGAGGATGACTTAGGAAGCAAGGAGGTAAGTATTAAATAATAAAACTTGCACTGGGAGTAAAACCGGTGGTTTTTTGACGAAGCTCGGAAAATCTCTGAGTCAATGGGCCCTACGCCCTACGCTTGTAAAAGGGAGGGTGAAACTAGTGCCGAAAAAAAATGCCACTAGCTCTTAGTGGCTACTCTCAGGTAAAATATATATATATATATATATATATATGACTAAACATATACATAGTAGTAGAGGAAAACCTATCATTACATAGATAAATAAACCTAGACAAGCCATCGGGCTAAGCCAATAATAAGGTTTTTCTATGAAACAACATCATTCTTGATCCAAGGCTCAAAGCACTCACCGTTCCAATAGTCAAGATTATTTTTAGACTCAGTAAGTGTGCTAATGTGGAATATACAGGAGCTCTTGAACCCATAAAGCCAAGGTTTCAAAGCCTCATCATTACCGTTCAACGGCAGTAACAGGGGTAATGCGTTTAAGTAAATGGGAGTTTGATCGTAGCAATGTTATTGCGGATAACAACCAATTGTTCTGCTCTGTATCCTTGCCACCATCTGAGCAACAAACAGTCTCCCCCAGTCCGTCAAGGCAAAGAGAATTCAGGGTCGTCGCGGTTGCAGTACAGTATATTTGCTGAGTCCGAAGGGAGAGTCTCTACTTTTATGAAATTATGGAGCGATACTGGTCGTAAAACTGATTTAATCGACTTGAAACTTTAAAGGTATTTATATCTAAAATTACAATTTGCTTTTACAGAATTATTAATTGTAAGAATTCGTTAATAGTTTTACGAACAAATAAATGTCTCAAATCCCCCCTAAGGAGCGATTTAAAACACGAAGTGGTTTTTACACAATCATTTGAATGAGTCTTGAGATTATATTTCGACGTTGTGTTCTCACTCATAAATTCAAAACGTAAATGCTGGTAAATAAACAAAGATTATATAGTAGATATAATTGAATGAACAATAGTTCATGTTTATCAATTATGCGTTGAGACTTCCCGTGTGATAAAGGCAGAAGGCAAAATATAAGGGCCAATTAGTCTTTAAGATAATATCTTTTGATAATACAGAGTGGACTGACGTTTCACCGTCTTCATACAAAATAATATAAGTTATTTTACTTATTACTTGTTTTATTTTAAATTAATTTTGGCTGAGTTGGTAGACCTATCTTGAAAAATGAAAATTAGAGGCTAGTTGGCCATTTCGTTTGCCTTCTGCCTATCATAAACAATTCAAAACATAAACTACTTACAAATTAGCAGAATTAGTTTAGAATACTCAACAAAATACTAATTATTATTCTCATCATTGTAACTAAACATATGTAATAAAATCTCTCTCTCTCTCTCTCTCTCTCTCTCTCTCTCTCTCTCTCTCTCTCTCTCTCTCTCTCTCTCTCTCTCTCTCTCTCTCTCTCTCTCTACTTAAACTAAATATATTAGTCAAGTGTTAGGCTCAGATTAATCAATGTTGTTGAGTTTTCAAACAATACGAAAACAAGTGTCGCTACCTGAAGTATTTTCTTTGTTGCCCTGTCGAGTATTTTCTTCGACGGTTCTAGCATCCGGATATATTCAAGCGTGTCTTCCGGGACCAAACCGTTGCAGAAAATGATAAGAAACCCCCGAACTCTCCAATCTATAGATTTCTCTTACTTCTTCCATTTTTATGAGAGAGAGAGAGAGAGAGAGAGAGAGAGAGAGAGAGAGAGAGAGAGAGAGAGAGAGAGAGAGAGAGAGAGAGAGTGAGTGAGAGAGAGATGTTTAAAAGAGATATTTGAGAGAAAACACAAAACCATTAATTTACATTTTTTAAACCTATAATATTTAAAAATTAATCAGGTACAATTACTCATTATTTAGTCCGTAGTTATTACAAGAAATGATTTCGTTAACATTTTCAAAAACCGTTGTGGGATTAAGGCATTGACGATCTACTAGCTTATGTAGTCATTAGTTATTACTAATTATTCGCCACCGATTTCAGGTAATTGTTTATTTTTTTAACTGCTCCGGTACAAACTACGATTATTTGAAAAGGGCTGTCGTTTGTTTCACATTTAATACCGGAAATGTCACCGAGTGATAACAAGCCACACCCCGGTGGTATAATGCCATAACAAAAATATTAGACGATTCCCTTTGTTTTAACCCTTGAATAAGGCAGAGGGTGGGGAGGGGGGGATTTTGCCTAGCTTGACCCTTTTTTTTTATCGACAGGCCACACATCAACCCTTTTTTTTTAGACCCTAATTATATTCTGACGGGACGACCATTAGTCCTTTTTCTTTGACCGACATAACAAAACAATTATAATAATACAATTATCGGCTTGGATCTATCAAGTTGATGCGTTTTATGCTATAATTAAAAAAAGTGTTTACAAATTTTAACACACACTGGTCCCATGTGTACACATTGCTATCTCAAATTGAGCGCTGTATACTTACCGATATTAAATTTTCATTGAGCAATATAGAGAACTTGTTATCGTAAAAAGAGCTATAATTTGATGTTTTAAGATAGAGGTTCAATATACCTGAATTTTTATTGAGCTCACTGGAAATCCTAAACAACCTCATCTTTTAAGATGAATACTGCCATCAATCAGTGATCAGAACAATTTTCTCATAGGAATTAACTTATATAATTAAATATTTACTTTTATTTATAAAACCAACTGTGAATAACTGTATTATATGATATTTAGAAAGATGATTAATTAGATTATGAATATAGGATGTGGAAAATATGCTTCAAAATTTTATTTATTAATAGTGTGTTGCAATACTTCGGACCGGCATCACTCCATACTGCGGTAACAGATGTATTGGCTTTCCAATAAAAAAGATAAATGAAATTAATCATAAAAAAAAACTATTTTTTTTTAAATACGGTCCGGCTTAAATGTTTGATGGGGCTGATAAAGGGCACAACTTAAAAATGGACTGAATAGTGGGCTTTTTGAACTATGTTATAAAGAAGTTTTGGACTAAACTAAGCAACAAACTATTGATTAATAAAATTTGGAAGGATATTATGCGCATCATTTAATCATAATTATGGCGAGTATACATTGTTAAGTAATACATAACTTGTTTTGAAGGCTCTACTTTTTTTGTTTGTGTCATATTATTTTATGACATTCTTATTATATTAATAGGCTATTATTATACATAACTACATATTTACTTAGGGTATTTTTATCGGTTTTTTTTAATTTTTCAGACAAGTTCTAATTTTATTTTATTTATACTTTTTTTTAATTTATTTTATTTTAGATTTTATATTCCTATTAATATGAGTCGTTTTTCTATCTATACATTTTTATTGTATCTTTTTTAATTTCATTTTTTGTATTAATATTTGACTTGTACATTGTAAATTTTAGTGGGGACTAATATTGTAAAAGAAAGTACTTTATGATAAATAAACGCGTACACTTAAGGTTATAGTCCCAAGACAGTTAAGATATTATTACATTTACGAATTTCACACTTCCTCGGACTTCACTGTAACTAAGTGACACAATAATATTTATTTGCCTGGTTTTAATAGTATTTGATAGTAATGGTTTATGCTTCGGTTCAGTTAAAAATGTTTAATGCTTAGTCAAGAGTCGATAGTTTTAAAATTGAGGCACAATTTTTTTTGCATGATGCTGAAAACGGACTGCGGGCAATGAATGAATTGTGCCTGCCGTGCATGCTATATAGTACTATTATAAGTTTATTATCGTACTTCCGGCGGAGCAAGTTGGAAATGATTAATGGAGCTGATGTCAAAATATTCCTTAACACGAAGTACACAGTGCTCATACAAATATTTTAAATGAGTCATTACTCACAAGAGTTCTCCACTGTTAACAATCCACTGGTAGAGTCACCAAAAATGCATGATAGAGTCAAGTTAATATCGTGATGAGGGCAATTCTGGAGTGTCATTTCGTAAATTATGTAAGCTCATACACATACACATGAGTAGTACACTGGCATAAACTAACAATTTATATAAGAGCTGAGCATACACAAGTTTGAGCTATTAAAGAAATTAGGGTCGTTAAAATTTTTTTTGTTTTTCACGTTAAATGGCTACTCCAGTGTATAGCATTTATTGTTTATTATATATTAAATTATTTAGATTAGATATTGCTCTAGTTATTTTAGATTACTAGTAAATTGTATACAAGTATGAATATTTAATTGGATGTGATATGATCAATGAATAAAAAAAATTTCAGGCATTTTCTTGTACAAATAAAATGTTTTTTCAAACAATGTCTTTTTCTAGACCCGTTTCAAGGAGCTCCACAGTATGTTTCATTGTGCCCCGTCCCTACGGCACTGTAAAACAAATCTGGTTCCTTAAAATTGCCTATCATTCCAACAAATAAATCCAGAAAAAAATCTAGGAGCCTTCAATTCATTGCTTACAGACAAGTACATTATATTAATCCTTTATTTGTTGAAAAAATTCACAGGAAAAATCAAAACCTTTTTTGTGTTTTATTGTGCCCCACCTTGCCGGGGGGCAAGGTATGGGGATACATATTATGTTTATAGCTTCATTTCACTAGTCACTTATACATATTAACTGAAGAAGAAGAAATTTATATTTTAATAAATCTTAACAATAATAACATCCTGTTGATGTTCATGTACCCAAAAATAGACACCTGATATTTTTTAATTTACCTATATTATGTGAACGAAACATTTTTCAAAAAGGCTATAGAGTCTCTCCAAAGATCTTTTAGTATTTTTTACACCATTAGTCGGCGATTCCCGTATTCAAGCATCTTCAAGAATAATATGAATAATATTATTTTCAAGATCACTGTTCTACTCTATTACTATTAAACTTTACAACCTTCCAGAGCACATTATTCATTGTTGCCTTCTTGGAGGACAGAAATGTCTCTTTGTTTTTTTAAAAAGAAGTTTGTGCACCATGGGGATTTTACCAATTCGGTATGCAGTAGTATAAGAGTATAACAACTATTTTCAAAAATGGTATCATCCTGAAAAAGCTAGAGCAGGCCATACGTCGACTGGCGATGTAGAAATAAAAAGAAATAATGGAAGATACTCTAAAGACTTTTTAATTTTAATTTTCACTTAGCGTAATTTTAAATACAGGTGCCTATTTTTGGAGCGCTAGTTTGTTACATTACTTAAAACTTACTAAGAAGGCTGGGATCGCGCCAAAGACCACATTTCTTAATTGAAATAGGAAGGATTGTTAGCTCTTAAAATGATATCATTTTGGAATATCTTTTAAAATAATTTTTGAGCCTTGATCTGAGCTTGGACACGAATGAAATGCCCCTGAATTTGAATATTTAATTTAATTTAACTTGTATGATGATATATGAAAAAATAATAATAGAATGAAGTATTACTTGTTTTCTTTTTATATAGAGAATGGACATTTTTCCATTTCCGTTGAAAGTTTTTAAAAGAAGTTTTTGTATTCAGTATAACCTAGGGTGTCCTAGAAAATGTATTATTTATAGCTCTGTCGTAGTATGAATGACCTGCTCGTAGTATGAATCCCACAGGCCTCCTCAATGTAGAACCCCCCCCCCATGTATGCTTGGCTATAAAATTGACCTAAGCTTACAGTTAAAAACGTTTCAATTAAACATCACGGCCGGTGACGCCACAGGCGCCTGGCTTAAGATTTTCCCACCTCTTCCTTATCCGGTCTTTATTTTTTTTTCCATTGCTAATTTGAAAATTCTTCCCTGTTCCATTTTTTACTCCTTCTAATACTTCCCTTGTGGACTTTTCCAATTGGAATGTGCTCGAGTTAAAAGGAAAGTAAACATTGAAAGCTCAACCACCCCATTAAATTTTTTTTTCCCGTTTTCTATTTATTTTAATGGATTTTCTATGGCCGTTTTCAAAATGATAGGTTCGTGACTTTTCTCCTTTGGAGTATTGATAAGGGATGATTATTCTTCGGGTTCACAATTCAGGAATGAATTTTACACACTTCGGTTCAATATAACCCCAGTGAACTTAGCACTTCAAGATCATATGTTATTTAATTTAAGCTCAATATTATTTTAAGCTCATTCCCTAGTTTTTCCAACTCTATTTCATATGAAAAGTTATACATGGCAGGAAAGTTCAACTTCATCTCTAGACGTGCTAAACATATAAGCATTTCAAATCTATTAAGTGTTATTGATTAATTATACTTGATTTGGTGATGAAGAGAATAAATACGTCAACTCCTAATCCATTTTTTTTCATTAATTATAGCCAAATATTTATTATCTTTTAAAAACAATATATGTACCAATAATTACAAAGCTGTGGTAGCTTACCACCAATACATTGTTCTCCATTATATTAATGAGCAGTTTACCAACCAAAACTTTTCATGCTGGGGAAACTATACAAAAAATCCAACAAAATACCAAAATAATGCTTACGAATAGAAGGATAATAGCATATTAAAGTAAGTAAGAATATCTATATTTTAGGTCTTTTGTACTGTTTTAATAAAATATGTTTGGTTCTCATGTGGGTGTAACATTTGGATGGTTTTCTATTTCTTTAATAAGTGAATTTATGGATTTAGGGCAACTGTTGAAAAATATATTTAGTTTGAATATGCTAGAATAGTTAAATGAATAAAATATTCAATTCTTCACGAATTTTTGTGATTCTAGCTTAGTAGGGTTAATTATTCATGATTAGGATACATTTAATTTGAATAATTTGGATTTTACTGAAATTTTGCTTGTCAGTGAAGCTACATCATACATCATAATACATCAATGCATAGGACCCGCACATTAATATTTAATGAATTAAGGATTTAAACAAGATCAATTTATTTTGGAGTTTTTATTAAAATATAGGTACATTTTGTATAGTGCTAGGTTTTTTTTTTGAATTTCGACTTCAAACCTAATACCATATCGAGTAGTCTAATTAATGATATTAACATCACGAATAATAGTATATATTATATCCTCTAGCCATTAATTGGTGAGCACATTTTTGTAACGGTGCCATCCTGAAAGACAAAATAAAAAAAATAACTACGATAAATCACCTAAAGGTAGGAATTTGTCTTCATCTAGTCTCCATTCAACATTACAATATTTTGTATACACCTGTTCCAGCTTTAATCTTCTTTGTTTCATGTTATCCGGCCAATTTATCTTCTGCGGGTAACATGCCCGTGCGCGTTCGGAACAGGTACATGATATTTGCGAGACTTTCCGGCTCATTTCTGAAATTCATTTGTTTTCTTCGGGCATACCATTTGTTCTGGTGGAGCGGGGCCCACTGAGGGAAGACCCCCTTGGGAGACGTATGTCGGGACCCCGAAACAGCACGAATTTTATCTTTAGTCCGAATCGTTTATATATCCTTCAAGATCTACAAAGCATTGTCTCACGCATGGTTAGCGGTCTTCTCGTCTTTATTTACGTTTCCCTGCGTGGCTTTCTATGAAAAAAAAAAAAAAAAATCAGGCCATCACTTCATTGACCATCTCACTTTGGCAATGTTCAATTACTAATTATAGATATAGTAGACTGTTCAACTGTAAAACTTTTTAGATACATCTCAAAATCGTACTGAACACGTTGCAAATCACATAATACAAGAATCACATTGAAAAAATGACCGTCAAACCTTTTGATTTCACGATATGGATATAAGTAATTAAACAGTACACGTAAATAAATGGTACTCGTGTAGCGTCAAAATCAGTTTGACTTTTTTACTATTACAAAAATTCAATTATTGTCAGTTTAAGATTTTTTTAAGAATATTCCAAATCTCAAAATTGATTTCATATATACGTATACACTGAGATTATTAATATAATGAGCATATAAAAAAAAAATAATAATATTCAATTAAAGATTAAATAACTATTAAATTGAAAAAAATCAATCAAACCTATAGAAACGTAGGTAGAAACGATATCCCGGCCGACTCAACCGAAGGAATATGACCCCTTCTACCTGCTCAGGGTAGGTCGATCTTCCGGCCGATAGGCCGATTCACTGCTGCCCTACAAGGGCTGGGGCCAGGTATGGCCTGGCCGACTTCAAACCAATGCCTAGTACCCCTAGGCTCCACCATAGGTAGACTCTCACTACCTTCCCGAATCCACCCGCCTCTTTTAGGCATCCCACACCCCATATCCTTCTTATACATCCTTCAAATGGGACTCACCTTAGTGAAAGGCACCCATCAATCCAAAATAATTTTCCCACATCCTATTTTTATAAGTTTGAGAGCTATGGAAAAAAAAAACAAAAACCTAATGATAACGCAAAGGTACAAAAAAAGTGTGAAGTAAAAAACCTAATAACAAGGTATTCTTGTTTCTGGTATCTGAATGAATACTATGAATTAATGAAACTAAGCATATCAAACTACAACAGTATGAATTAAGTAACATAGTAAGTAAAAAAAAAAAAACCCAAAAATCTGCACCGAAACCATCCGAAACGGGGACTGATCCACCGTCCCGCTAATGCACTTACAACACTATTTCTACCGCTCAGACAGCAGATCCAATCCGTCCGTCAGCAAGTCAAATTAAACTGCAGGAATGGGATATTTCCTATAAAATTATGCATGAGTTCCGTAATTGGCAGATTGGTTTCGTTTAAATGATAATTAGTCCAGAATACTGTGACTCATTGAGGTAATAGACTGTACGTCCAAGCCCCCCCCCCCGCTCCCTCTTACCCATCGTACCGGATCCGACACGCCGTATATCATACATGCATAATCATTTAAAATGCATGCGTGCATGGTGACTATTAGTATTTATGAAAAATCAATGAATCGCTCAAGTCACACTGAGTACATGCGCTCCGGTGCTCAGCGGGGTCTGTTCGATAAAAAACAGATACATTTTTTTATGACTCTTATTTACATAATTTCAAGAAAATATGGAATACTTTGGTAACTGATACAGACGAATCCCATTTTTTTTAGGCGGTAATGTAATGTAATAGAAGTGAAAGTTGGAGACTGGCCTCCAACACACTAGTAATTATCACGTTTGGAGAAGCACTTAAAACGCCCTTTCTATTATTCACGCCTCTAGGCTTTTTGAGAGCGTACTAACTCAAACAAACAGTGCGAAAGGGCTTCTAACTTTTTCAATTAATGTAAAATTCATTTTTCGCCTGTTGACACCGGTTTGGTTTTAGGTATAACTTTTCTTAATTAAGGCATATCTGAGACAGGCAAAAGAGGGTTAGGGGGTGAGGGGAGATGAGCTGAAGTATCGCGAGGTCCCGTCACCTCTAATCCGATGGCCTATAAATAGCTTCTCCGACTGTGTAATCCGAGCAGATTAAGACCCCATTGGCAGCGGTTAGATAACCCACCAACTTCTATCGTCCGCAACTGTTACCCTGCGATAATTACCAGGTATAAACGATACAAATCCACAACAATAAATAACGTATACATGCTTTTACATTTATTGTATCACTCTAATTGTCACAGAAGGCTAAAATACAGCAATGTGTAATGTATTTAAAAGATATCTCGAATCTCAGGTCTAACAATACAAATCGAATATTTAAACCAGCAGAACTAAGAAAAGTGAGACACGATAACTCTCGCTTTAGATTTTCTCTCACATTTCAAATGTTTCTTCATCAGATAAACTCCCCCAAAAAATATGTTGCTTTAAGAAGATATAATAATCATTAACAACTACCGAGAATATTAAGCCTTTAAAAGAAACTGCTAGGAAAAGTAAGACATGAGAACTTACGCGTACAGCATTCTCTCGCATCTCAAATTTTTGCTTTTTGTTATCAGATAATGAGCTTTTAAATCCCAAATAAAATTATTATACTAATAAATAAACGGGTTTTATGAACTAATGGAAATTATTTTAATCAATAAACCACAAAGTAAACTTACCAGAAACATACATTTTAGTAAGGCATCATCATATAAATCATTAAAGAAACATTTCATATAAAAATGTTGATAATATAAAAGTGAATAATCATCAACACATTTTGGAAACGCATAATTAGGACACTAATTATAGGATATTTATAGAGGTAAGGGGAAAAATATTGCATTTTCGCACAGTTTCTTTGCTTTTTTAATGCTTCATAAAAAGTATACACAGAAACCTTCTCTCACACACTCTATTTTCGTAAATCGGCTCAATTTCGAGTCCACCTATTCTTTTGGTGCTCATTCTCAGTTCGCATGGGAGATTAGGCACCGAAGAACCTATATGGCTCATTATGAAAAAATCTAATAAATATAGCAAACGAATAAAAATCAAACTGCGGTACTCGCAACCTGTCGTGAGCACTCACTACGAGAATTGGATCTAGCACTCCATAGCCCTTTTTGACAAAAAATCTCTTGTATGAGGACTGAGAGCAACAATAACGTTAACGAACAATATAAATACATCTAAACGGAAGCACGATCTCTCTACCAAGCCCACTTCCGAAACGCCAGTGATTTTCTTCAAACATGAGACAAAATCTTACGGTGTGACTTCACCCGGGTCAATACGTTTAAATCCAGCTTTTTAATAATTTACTAAAAATCATTAACTATTATTAAATTCAGTTGGAGTGCCCAGTCCCCCCCCCCCAAACCATCTCTCGATATTAAAGCAAATTCACACCATAGATCAAAGTCAAGGTCAAATCAGCTCACAGCCCAGGATTTTATCAGTAGAATTCAAATTTGCGGTGAACACGACCCTGTTTTATTTCAGTTGCTCCTTCGAAAATGAAAAATACCGTTCTTTACGAAGACATCAATAAAATCATGCTGAGTTTAAATACAGAGAATAATTTAAGGCCGAGATTAAAAGCGACGGTTCTGAGAGCACACGATGCTGAAAATTTAGCAAGAAAAACTTACCGCTTTATACCAATCTACATCTATGGTGTAATTTTGTAAGATGAATCCCAATAGTTTTGATGAGTAAAATTATACTCAAATCCCAAACGCGCTCTATGAGATGCTCTCACAACTGGTGTAATTAATGAACTTTTAGTTGATACAAATTAATGATAAATAAAATTAAAAAACTAATCACTGGTCCAAGGATCTACTAGTTAGTAACGAAGTTAAAAATTTTCGCTAGTTCATCGGATCACTGTTGATTTTAATTAGTTGCGATTAGCTGACTTACAATATGCTATCAAAATTCTATTCAGACTTCCGGCAGGGGGTAGTCGGGTTGTGAAATCAAACTGGGAGCATAAAATGGTTTGGCACCCCATAAGAAGCCGGGGGAGGGGGAAAGGTTGTAAAAAAAATGCCGATGTACTTTCCCCGGCTTTTACTGCCTTGCTAAAAACTTCAGCAATTTTATCTTATAGCCGACCCCTTGTTAACCACATTGTAAAACGTAAACCTAAAAAAAAAAAAATTATTACTCTATCTTCCCCGTTCCTAAATAAACAAACAGTTGTTAGAATCTATTCTGATGAATTCATTTAAATGGTACACGAACATTTTTGCGAATATATTCCTTGTGACATTTTTTTTCGAATAAAATTTTGTTTTATTCCTTCAAGTTTGCTTATTTTTTTAAACTATGCTTTAGGGTAAAATAACAGAGAAAGTGCCGTGTTGGGGAATGTCTGGTAAGCTGTAGCACAGTAGACTCCAAACGCTTAGTCCAAACTGTGCTATCATTCGCAAGCATGATATGACATAAATGAACTAACTGTCAAACATTTCGTTAATAAATTTTTTATAATGTCTATTTTTGACTAAAACTACTTTATTTAAATATTCTAAAAAGAAAATACTCCCAAAAATACAGCTATATATTGATCAATCAATTTTTTTTTTACAATATCCAGGTTTCGCTTATTCAGCCATCCTCAGCTCTATGGATGGTATTATCTTTAAATTTAATTATTCATTTTTTCCAGAAACGGGTAAAAAATTGGCAACATTCCCAAGATAAATAACAATTTTTTAAAACGTTATGTAAAAGTTTTCATACATCATATCACCGAAATGTCAACTAGTGATGTAACAAAAAATAAAAGAATATTGCAAAGACTCATCCCAGTGTAAATAATTTTTTTTTTTTTTTAAACTGTTAAACATGTACTTTTTGTTTTACTACATGTAATATGGCCTTTACCATAAGATGAAAAACTCTCAAACGGATTTTAAGTCGTGTAAAAACTCAAAACATAAAGAAACATGACGAAATTTTTTAACGTTTATTTTTATTAAAAATGCATATAAGTGCATTTTAATTAACTAATGCCCAGCTTAATGCTAGTTGTTGTGGGATATATTATGATAATTAAGGCCGATTCTATAATTTGTATGATCACTATTGTAGTTACTAAAGCCATACATATTCAGACCCATAGTAATATACTTATATATATTGAAACCTACCTCATTTTTTACCATTTCTCTTTTTTACTTTATTTGATCAATTTAACTTAACTAATTTGGCAGGTCCGTCATGAGATCTTTAATTCAAATTGTTTTATGTCTTTGACATAGGAATTTATCCCGATTGAATCGCCCGATCTCAAGGCTAATGTTGTGGTTATTAATAAATTGAGAAACATAATAGTGAAATATATTCAAATAAAATGGTTATAAGAAATAATTATAATTAATTATAATAATAATAAGTACTGACAAAAAGTATAAAAAAAATATTCAATTCCTTTTAAATTAGGATAGTTACTACTAATTACAAAACATGAATTTGAGCTCAATTTCTTTTAATGGATCCATAATAAGAAACAATATTAATATCACCCAATCGATGATCTTCCTGTAATCCAATCAACGTTACTTTCTACTGTTGGTTCTTCTCTTCTCTTCCTGTATGGTAACCACCAATTCGGGAGCTTGCTAACTGCGTTCTTCTCGACAGCTGTGCTAAGACTGGTTTCCCGCTCATCCCCACTCCTAGGAGTATAAAGGAAAAAATGACCCTTACCATATGTGAGGGTCATGATCTTCATTCTCAAATATCATGAATGTTACAATATATGCTGCAATATAAAGCTACCCGTTCAAGGCTCAATAATGTATTAATACTTAACAGTTATATTATTTGATACAAGCTTTACTCTCAGACTTAATAATCAGAGTGCTATACGATGGCAGCCGATTCTTTCTTGTACGATCATTATTTTTAAAACTGAAAATCGCGTATGCAGCATAAATAATAGTTATTTAAGAGCTCATTCACAACTTATACACACTCCCACTCACTCAATGTGTGCACTTCACACTAATACCTAGATGTATACAATCTATACGTTCAAAACCTGCCCAGAAGCCCTTGCGCCCGTGAGGACTCCCCCAGTGAAGCTCCGGAAAATCAGGAACAACGAAGCTCCCTCACACCTCACTGTCCGACAGTTTTGCTGAGTGAAAACCAGGAAAGGGTCACGAGAGCAACACACGCTCGGCACATGAATGAGGGGAGGGATTTTAGCCATTGCCAGTACATACCTATTTGAACTGATTGGAAGGCCACTGCCACTGTAGGTGACATGGATTCAATTTTAAATGTATATTTTAAAATAGCCCACCTACCCACCTTACTTGCGGTAAGTAATAAAAAAAAACAGATAACAAAGTTGGGTTAGTTTTGATCAGTTGTAAGTTTTCTTAGGTCGTAGCTATAAAAGATTTAAGGTCTTCTCTCAAAAATTTAGTTTGGGAAGTTGCAATTTAAAATAAGACATTTTGAGCCGGCTAAAGATAGTGGCCACCCTAATAGTGGTATATTAGTAATATAGTCGGTAATAAGTAATATCCACTTATTTGTGTTGGAAAACCCAAAACAAAAAACCTACAACTAATTCCGATAGTATTTTTACACCTGTTTTTTAATTGTGTGTATATTTGATAAATAAAATTTAGTAAAGGAAATTTTATTAGAAAAAAAAATCTGTGCTATAAGAACAAGAGAAATTGTGAGGCAATTTTTTCTTCGGCCACCAATTTCGAGAATATTTGGGCGTGAATTAGAAACAGTTTCAGCCTACATATTTGACTACCTATTCTGGAGTGTCGCTGAAATTTACCACATTCTGTATAGGGGGTGCTTACCAATAACTGACAGGCCCTTCCAGATGTACTTAAGATGTAGAGACGGTAAGCTGCTTAATGACACTTAAGCTCGCACGCTGCTCGTGAGCCGCGGCTTATGAGTCACCCAATACATCTAATTCGATCTGCGGGGGGTGAAATCGATACTGCGCCATTCTCTGCCCTTGTTAAGCCGATATTGATCACCCCTTATGAATGAATTTCCTCGGCGGCCCTGCACTGTCACTCCACACTTGCCAATTATCTCAACAAGCCTGAAGGCTGTGGATGTTAGCGGCATCAGCAAGTAGTTGCCTAATTTTATTAGGGGGGGGGCGATATTTGAAGAGACACTAGTGCCGGTTGCTCATGCTCATATCACCTTATGAAATGTTCCAATTTCTTTTTTGTAGGGTTCACCCCATTGGTTCGTAAAGTAGTTTGGAATATTAGTAGCGTGACTAAGAAGTAAAAACGTAGCTATAGGGGTGAAAATCATGAAATTAGACGCTTGGGATGAAGAGGCTACTTGGTATAGTCTTGCCGCATACGGAAGGGTGAGGGACTAATCACTAATTTTCTCATTGCTTAATGATGGAGAGTATCTAAGCAAAATATGGTGGATAGATGAGAATTAGTGCACAGAGTGGCAACAGGGCTTACAATGTATGTGGGTCTCAAGCTTATAATTTCGTAACGTCACCTATAGTTGACTTGAAACCGAACTTTATTATTGAAATAGCTTTCGCCTTGTTTTTTAAAAAATATTCATAACATATCATGATAAGAAGTGATCACATCACCTAAGAACTTTTTTTTTATCCATACACAAACTAAATTACTTCAATAAATACTCCGTCTTTCAACAATACAGTTTATTAAACAGTAACGTCTTCGACAGCTCTAAGCTGTCATTCTCAGTTGCTAAAATAAAAATTCACATGATAAAAATTATTGGTGGTGCATATTGAGACCGAAAAAATCAATCAGTAACATCAACAATCAATAATATAAGAGTGTTAAACTGTACATATGTTTATTTAATTAGTAATAGACCCAACATTATATATACATATATTTTTTATCATTAAACAGCTCATAGCCGCCTAAAGCATTATTGTTTCATAAATAATAGATAATACAGTTATAAATAATAATAAATACTATAAATAATAAATAATATAATTTATTTTTAGCCATTTTTATTACTAATTAACCATTTAAGTAACTAATTTAATTTAACTGACTAATTTAAGTCAGGTAGTTGATGAATGAAAGCAAATCTATTTTTTGTTTATTCCATTTAGACCTTTTTCAATTCAATAACTTATTTGTTGTTAACATTTCAGATTTGGTTGATCATTCGGATTCACCACGTACAACTAATCCTGGTTAATCCTCTCACTGTAATGCTCCATTTCATTTATTAGATTAACTTGCTCATAATAGTCAATAGGTATATGATTGTAGTTAAAACAGTGTATTGGTGGTAAGCTACCACGCCATACATATATATTATATGTATATATTGTATTTAAAAAGTTATAAAGATTTTGTCGTATTTAAATATTCCAAAATATCCGATCAATAATACTTCTGCTATAAGATGATGTATAAAAGCAAACATTGGAAAACATATCAGGAGAATGTTTTCTACTTTATTGAAAACAGTTTAGTCTTTCTGTATTACCTCATGGCATACTTGTATGAGAAGTAACTTTTGTTAGAAACTTTCCGAAGTTTCATGAATGAATAAGTTTTCTGTAACGTACCCTTTTAAATAGACTGAATAGTTTTCAAAAGGATGGGTGTATTAACCTTCCATTTTGCTGAGGAATACTTTTCATACAACTTTTACGCACCCTAATTGTTTTCTCTTTCTTTTTACAGAGGTACGTTTGAATCGATATTTATTCACTTCTTTTAATTTACATTTCATTACATAGGTAGACCTCATTACCTGTGGTATGATTAATAAAACTTAAAAAAAAAATATTCTTAAGAACAATTACTTAAATTAAAAATCCTAGTACAAATTTGTGAGCGCTTCATGACGAAAAGTGCAACCAATTTCACATCTTTTGCTGACTTATTGATCTTTAAAAAAAATACTGACTGACTATGAACCGGGCTTAATTTCCAACTTCCCCTAAAGGATGTTTTTCTGAAGCGGGGACTGGGAAATGAGTAGATACTTAAATAGGGAAGAAGTAAAACCTCCTAGTTATTTGTTGAGAAGTAGCGTTCTAGCGGAAAACTACTACTTCTCAGCGCCATAAACAAATTACCTCCTTATTCGGCGTTAAGTGTTAAAATATATTTAATTTTGATAGTTACTCTCAAGGCGAGCGACCATCATTAAATATGAGGACTTACTGACATTCTCACATGAATGTTAATGAGATAGTAGGTTAAGGTTGTAATCACAGTAGGTCATGCATTCGCAGAAACAGGCCATTATGATCTTCATTAGGACACAGTGTCTTAAATAATTAGAAAGTTTATAGGAATAGGTGGAGCTGTATAATTGTTAGTAAGGAATGAGATCTAGGATGTGGGTAACGTTGATTCCACGAAAGAAATTTAAGGATTTTATATCATTCATTGTTCGCAAATTTTAGCACATTTAAACGTGTGAAAAGTAATTTGAATGTTTTCATATAATTTGTATAGTATAATACACTTTTTTTTTTTTTTCTTTGCTCTCAAACTTATAAAAATAGGATGTGGGAAAAATAAAGGAAATTTATTTTGGGCTAATGAGTGCCTTTCACTAAGGGGAGTCCCCCATTTGAAGGATGTATGAGAAGGATATAGGGTGTGGAATGCCTAAAGGAGGCGGGTGGAATCGGGAAGGTAATGAGAGTCTACCAAGGGTGGAGCCTAGGGGTACCTAGGCAATGGTTTGTAGTCGGCCAGGGCAAGCCTGGCCCGCCCCGGCAGTGGCCCGAAATAAGTCGGCCTCTCGGCCGGAAGGTCGACCCTGCTTAAACAGGTAGATGGGGTCTTGTAGCTTCGGAGATCGGCTTCGATCTCTCGGCTGGGTGTAGATCAGTTTCCGTCAGGGGGCTAGGGTTCGATCACGTCCATCTGTCTCCAGGCTTCGGCGGTCCAGCAGTGCTTCCATCTGACGAGCATTGGTGGTGGTTGAAGGTCGGAGAATAGTGGGTTGTGGCTGTGTCGGAGTCGAAAAATTTGATGTGCCTTCTCTTAATGAAATCTTGAATGATGAGCACTTCAAATTTTTTATGCATCTCGACCGAATGAAGGCAGACGATTATATAATTTGTATGGTATAAATACACATAAAACAATTAGACATAAAACAAAAATGATAAAGTTTTTGGGAGCTCTAACTTTTTGGAAGTTTTTTGTTCTCTCTGAAAATCTGCTCCAAGTAATTATTGATGTTAACACTTGTTTATTTTCAAATTATAATAATATAGGAAACTTTAAATTGAATTTTGTTATTTTACAAAGTAGCACTCAAAAAGAGAAACATCAATACTGTGCTAAATTTATTTTTCTAAAAAATAAAATAAAATAAATAAAACGTCCATCCCATAATATACTTTATTACTGATATTACATCAACAGACGACATTTTCCCTGATCAGGATTGTTAGGATCCTACAAAATCCAACAAAATAAAACGACACACTTGAGAAAGACAGTAACTTTAACGCATATTTGTTCGTTTTTACATACTGATATGACATAATAAATTAAGTTAAAATTTAAGTTTTGTATGTAAATGTTAGTAAATTTAAGTTTTTTGTTTGCGTTTTAATCCTAAAGGTGTACGAATAGGCTGAAAATCGATTATTGATGAAATATATTTTGGGAGAGAATTCAAGCTATTTTTAAAAAAAATATTCACGCAATTTAAAGATGAATCGTATTCTCAGTTACAATATCTAAAACTTAGGGCGGTTTTGTTTGAGGTGGTAAAGTCGGAATGACTAATCATTATTGTCATGAACAATAATATAATAATGTTTGCTAATGTAATAAACAAGTTCCCTTCAAAATAAAACACTACAATAATTAAAGCTGATTCAAAACAAAGGGTACAAAAGCCCAAAGGTAAAGTTAAACTAAACCCCATTGTTGTGTACCATGTTAATACCCTACACCTTGTTTATGTTTTACCTTATAAAACTCAAATACTCTCTCACTCGGGCTATGTAAATGAAAATTTATGGGAGAAACAATGGTTTTAACAATGGTTGGGATTCATATTTAAAATTAAAACCACCTAATTTAAAAATGAGGTAGGAACAGATACTAAAGGAATTTAAAGCATTGAGTTTATTGTAGTGACTATATTTATAAACTTAAATACGTCCATTTATTATTCATTATTAATATTGTACTCCTGTGGAAAATCGTAATTTCTCCAGTACACCTGTAAGACTAGTGATCATTTAATAAACTCAACAAAAAAAAGCTTTTTTTTTTTACACAAACATATATCACACATAACTGGCTAAGAAAATAAGAGAAAAATTGTAAGTTATGACATTTTGTAACATGACAATAAAGAGCATTAAATAAAATATATAATCGAGACTGTGTTTTGAACGCTGTTCTTATTTACACTTCTTCCCATTAACACATCAGGTGAGATTTGACGTGCACTTAACAGCTAGGTGAATGTGGGAAAGAACACACTTTATTAAGCTCGTTTCTTTGGCATATATTGCAAGAGTATTCATTCAATTGAAAATAGCAATTTTTCGGCAATGTGAACGCCATTTAGAGTGAAAATACAAGACGGACTAGAAAAAATAAATATGATAATGAAGAAAAAGTTTCAATATCCTGACCAGTTTGTGTTTGTATAGACCTTTTTGTTTTTTTAAATCATCTATGGAATTTGATAATGAATTGTATTTTTTAAATAAATATTAAAAAACATTAATGGCCTAGAAAGTAAACAAACTATTTTATAAAATAACCACAGAAATGAGCATAGTTGTTAACTAGATACATTAAGTGTGCCATAAATACCTTTTAATATAGCTAGCCATTCAATCCTTTGTTAATTGCAATTTAAATTCAATTCCTATTTAAAATTCAATAGAAAATTAAGTAGAATGTTAATCCCTCTGAATTACTAAATTTGTTTTTTTCTTTTTTTTAAAAAGACCGGTTTTTTTAAAGGATTTTTTACCTCACGACGCTGACCCCGCCCACCAGTACTCTTCCCATATCGGGCACATTGCGATACGTTGGATCCCACCTTAACGTAGGATTAACCTGATACCCTCATTAGGACTCAGCAGACTGTTTAGATTGTTCAACAGGAAATCCCATCTTACTTTAGAAAACAAAATTCTCACATATAAAGCCAGGGCTTAAACTATGGGGATCAGCAAAGGCCTCAAACATCAAGCAAGACACCCGATCTTTCAAATCTAATGTTCTAAGAGCGTGGTTCTTGACTCTCCTTCCTTGTTCATAGCCGACCAGGCAACGACAGTTTTCCGGGCGCATTACGGGATCCCAATGTATTTATCCCTATATTTATGAATGTATAATATACTGTAAACACGGTATGATTAAGATTATTTAAATTTATAAATATGGTATGTGATATTTTATCACATTTATCTAGTTATGCAGATTACTGACCAGTTAATAACACACAGAACTGTAATTTAAAACTAAAACAATGAATCCACAAGCAAAAGTCGGAATAAGTAATAAAAGTAATCACATCAAACCGAAAATCTGAAATACACAAAACAGGAACTTGTGGAATGCAAATTAGGATCCAGACGTTGCGGTGGAACACCCTAGTATGGTAATCACCACAGAAATTCCAATATATTATGCATGGGGGCTATATTCATCGACGTCCAAGTGAAAAGTTCATGGGCAGGATACGTGCCCATTTCAATTACGCGCATGTCACCGATAATAACTGGAAATATGCAAATACAATGGTTAACGATAGTCAGGTCCATCAATCTGTTAATTCGCATCGGATAATGCGGGTAATCGGATAACGCGGGTAATCGGATAAGGTTACTTTTTTTCCCTGCCTATGCTTGCCTCCCGACGGCAATTTTTAATTTGCTGTCAAGGAAATTCATAATTGCATTATCGACGACGACCGCAGACTTGAGTCCTTATATCACTACTTCGCAGTTTAATTGAATCCTTCGTCTTGAATGTTTAACTAGTGTTATCAACTTTGAAAATTAAATTAATTGTTTTTAGCTACAGTTAGCCTTGCAATTCGATCACCGCACTCAAAGGCGCTGTAAGCTAACCAGTCTACCGCCCGATTAACCCTTAGGAAGCCAGTCAACTCCGTATCAACCCGATTATTTGTAAGTTAATATCAGAATCATTTCAGTTATATCGAGGCTGGGTATGGGATTTTAGCTCTTTATGGGCATTATTACATCTAATAAACAGATCCGATTTTAAGCACTACTTAGGACTATTTCAAAGCAATTGTGGGGTGTCAGGTTCCTCAGCCTTTTAAAGCCAAACCACATCACTTGTCACTTTGTAGTTATCACCACGAAAATGAAATACTAGTTGGTATAAAAGAGATCTGCAGGCGGCCTTCGTCGCTTTGGGTTGCCAGGGATGAGCAGCGCGAGCGGTGCATTAGCAAAAAGATTAAGATGGATGTTGGAATGGAAATTGCAGTAGCGGGAGTTTGCTAGGACTTGAATCAATGGGATGTTGTGATCAGCATGCAGTGCAGGGTTGTTGATATAGAAGGGTGCACTGGCTACCTTGATTGAGGATTCTGGATTGTTGGGATAGAATGCGAAGTATATTTAAGGGCTTGGCGCTCCCCCAGACTTCTATTCCGTAGGACCAGGTAGGTTGGAGTATCGGTGTGTGAAAATCGGAAAAAAAAAATTCTACAAAATCATGAATGAGATATGCAAATATGAATTAAAGCTATTAGTAGTCGAAACTGAATATTAACTTATATTTTCAACCCTTTTTGTCGTGATGTAGATTGTTTTTATAATCTTGGAAGAAGGGCGCCGCTGATCTGTTTACTGACTTAAAGTACGGCTAAAGCGGACATTTTGAGGTCCTAGATTCGAGTGGCCAGTGGTCAAATTGTTCTTGATTGATTTTTTTTAATCTATTCAACACATAAGGCCGCAATCTTAAAATTTGGTAAAGTTATAGGGAAGCTGACAAGAGTCAGCAAGTGACCCAATATGTCTTTATAAATAAAGAGCAAATGTTAGAGGTATCATTTGATATGACAGAAGCGTTTAATAATGTTGACAAAACCCAGGTACTCAAGAAGTTGCATTAACACGGATTTAACGGTCATCGATTAAATTACATAATATCCGTATTGAAGGTACCGTCCCTGAAACAAAAGAACACAAATACCGAGTGCTTCAACGCTGCGTTCCAAGCACAACTATATTCGCACTTCCGATTAATGACTTGAGCAAAACTTTACCAAGAAGTGTCAAACCAATGTTATTTGTGAACGATTTTGCCTTTGTGTTTAGAGCCAAAAAAATTATATTATAAAAGTCAAACTTCAGGAAGCTTTGAACCGTATAAATAGCTGGTCAAACACCTCTGGATCTCATTCCAGAGAATATTAAGAATACATTGAGGAACATGGAGAACTAAACTAGTCCTATATAGCGACGTTGGTTGACTCTCAAGAAGAAACTACTGAACGGAAGAAGGGTACAGAGAACGATGCAGTAATGTCTCAAATTTCCTATAAGAAAATGAAGAACTTCCCCACATCCCTCCCTCCCTACAAGACGACGAAGCTTTGGTATCTCGCTTTCCTTAGTTATTTAACTCCACATCTAAACATGTTAAGATGATGAAAATTCGATTGCAAGGCAAATCTAATCATTTGCCAATACAGTTGTCTTATGTTACTACGTTCAAGGCAAAGCATGCCCTTTATGTGACAGATTTTTTTGAAAACCGGCAATCTCATTACCCCTGATGGCAGAACACATCAGCGGATCTTGAGTACGAAAAATATAAAATCAAAGTTTCGTCTCAACTTCAATCCTTCAAAGCCGTATTTGCTCACTTTGAGGGAGAACAATTCGTGATATTTTTATTAGAGCACCTTTGCAATAAAAGACACGAAACTGCCGCAGTACTTTTTCGGAATTCAAAGTGAACTAATTGACCTACAATACAACGTTGTTCTTACATCAAAGTATGCTGAGATTATAATTAAAATCTAATTACCGGATTATTTGGAGTTTTGGAAGTTTTTAAAACACGAAGTGTTCCCTTTGTTACGCAATTTAGCACTCCGATATGCTTGTCGTTTTGGTTCAACGTACCAGGGTGAATATTCGTCCGCCAAGATTAACTTTATAAAAGTTGACAACTTGGTGTCATTAATCGACTCTCATTTAAAAATTGTACTTAGATTAGCATTGTCAGCAGAATCTTCCAACATTGATCAGTTAGTGAAAGAAAAAAAAAACAGTTACAACTCTACAATTTTTAAAAAACTTTGGTTCGTTTACGTTTTTGTTACTCTCGTTTTTCACGTGTAACAGCTCATGATTAATTTCTTGAATAATTATTGTTTCTCGCCATGGTTTCTAATCGTTTTTTAGTAAATAGGTAGCTATCTAACTAAAATTTTGGTTCTTGAATTACCCATAGTGCGTAAATTGCCTTTATTAAGATGGGTAGGGGGGATCACGACTCATTAGGTGGCTTTTATTTATTATAAATGCTGAGTAATATAAAGTAGTAACTAAGCAACTAACAAAAAACATCAAAGACACGGCCAAAACCTCCGCGGGTATATCGGGTTGATCATTCTCTCTCTTGAGGAAGTGTTATATGGTTCGTAATATGCTGTCGCGTTCTCTTATGATTAGTGCTGGTCAACTTCGCTTAAGAGATTTGATTCGACATAATTATTACCCTTTATTACAATAAATGAATCCTTAAAGTTACGGCACACCGTGACGCGGTTTCACCTTAGTTGTTAGGTAGCGTTGAGGTAATAATAATCATTAGGCGTGCGTTATCACTCAACGTTCATTTCGCTTTCCCTAATCGGACAAACTACTTTTTTTTTTATTCCAGTAGCTACTCATTTATTTTCACGAGGCAAAATTCACTAGGCCTGGATCCAGCCCCGAATTAAAGAAAAATGCTTGAGCAAGGCGAGGATCCGAAGTTACAAGTCAGCATGAGCCACGAGCCTATCAATTGTCCATCAACAAAAAAGTGATATTGAAATAAAAAATTGATGAAAGTTTCTTCAGATGTCCTAATTATTCGCATTGAGCTTGGGTGGCTTAGATCTCAACACAAAGCGACAGGCCCTACTTTCAAACAGTTTTGGGGTCCATCAGACTGTATTTTCTAGTGTCGAATAATGATTTGATTTATCTTGAATTTTTAATGGTAAATTCCACGCATTATTGAATGTCCTTGGAACGAGCTAGGGTTCTAACTGGAGTCTCCCCTATTAGAAGTCATGACACTAAGCACAAAGTGTCTTGGTTCTAGTATGCTTAAAAAGTCATTTCTCAGCATTATTGTTCTTAAGGTAGGCAAGCTCCAAGTTTACCTGAATCGGTTTCTTAACCAGTAATACAACTTTTTACATATATAAGTTTGCCAAGGAGGTATTGAAGGTATAAGAAACCATTCGGCATATACCTGGACTCTGTGATCAAGAGTCGTTAAATCTTTAGTCGTATATTCACCCTTTTTCTCTCGGTTGTAATTTACAGTCTTGTCGCTGGACTCCCTAGACTTGCTTATCGTAAAACATTTGAGAGTAAGCGGTACGTCGTTGCGGCGCAGATATTTCATGACACGTCTAAGTAAAGGGTTGGCAACGAGTAAGTAAGGGCTACAATATTACCAGGTGCAGTGATGGGCAGTTTATAACTGTAGCCCTCGGGGAGGGGGGAACTTAGGCGATCCTCGTCTCATTTTTTTTAGTCGGAAATTACTGCCGCTGCAGGAGTCTCGTTGCCGGAGGACGCTGCCGTGACTGCTTACGACGACGAAAGTATTCTGGCAATTAGACAAAACCCCTAATTCCAGGAGCCAGGTCTAATTTTTATTTTTCCACCCTTTTAACCTAGTATAGGTGCTTTAGGAAAGGGTCGGCTGGGGTATTTTGCATTTTTACTCCCCCCAAGCCCCGGACTCTTCTTTCTGCACTAATTACAGAAGCCGATTCTCCTCTGCTCTTCTTTCTCCTCTAGGGAGGCTCTCGACTTTATGATTGATTATATATATATATATATATATATATATGTATACATAGTTCATGCACAGATTTTTATTCATTAATGCATCCTGAAAAGCACTACGATGCGGTTGTACAGCTAGTTGTCCCAATAGTCTCGTCATATTTTTTGGTATTATTTAAAAGAGTTTGTTTGAAATCATTTTGTTTTTGATATATAAAATAAACAATATCAACAGATGCCTACCGTTCTTATGACGTTTATGATATAATATAAAAAACCTACTGCAATCTTCTGCAACAACACAAACTTCGCTAATTCTGTTGATGGTTGTACACTGCTCATCAGTGGCGTACCTAGAAGGGGTTGACGATAACACTGTTTTGTTTCTTGAAAAGCTTAAGATACGCCAATGGCTTTTCTGCAGTATTGTTAACCTTTAGATATTTCGCGTTAAAAATATATTTAAGATTTAAATGTGTTGTTTGACCTCATACCGCACATTTAAATCATAAATATATTTTGAACTCGACAAATCTAAATGTTAACAATACGGGCCTTCAATCACGTTTAAATCATTATTAATACTAGTTTCATAAACAGTACAATCCAGGGTCTCATAATGGTTAATTCATTCTTAGGATCGCGTTTGTAGAGTGGTCGGCTTATCCGTGGCAATGACTGATATGTCCTCGTGACTTTAAAATGAGAATACATTTCCACTCACCTACAGTTCATAGCTGTCTATCCGTATTATTTACTCACCTCTCCTGCCAAAAGTTGTCAATCTAAACTATGCAATCATTGTGAGCTTCTTTTATAAGTAAAGTGTTTTGAATTTTTTACTGATGTGAGATGGTTAGTTGTAGAGAATGAAGATTTGATTCTGGCTCAGTGATAATGCAGGTAGATGGTAAAAACATAATGATGCGACGCACGATATCAGACGGATAACCAATAAAAAAATATGTAGGCACTAGACGTTTTTTCTAGAACACGCGAAACCGTGTGTGATTGGACGAACGACCAGCAATTTACGCGTTATAAGAAATACTATCATTTGATTGACTCACAGCTAATATCTAATAGCCTCTAGTCCTAGCGTCACGTGGAATAATGCCAACAACACCTTATGATTCTGCTTTAAGCCGATCGCGAATAAAGATTATTTTTAGAAATCTTACTAAGTTTTTATATATGATTACGTTTTATTCCGAGAATGGATAACGAGCAGTTAACTGCTTTCTGGATTTCCCATTAAACCTTTTGTTATGGGTGTGGAGCACACCTATAATGTATAAGCCTTTATCAGCTTTTCTGCATTGTTTATTTCAGCATGTTAGTTAGGATAAAATAATACACACACACTGAAATGAAAAACTCATTTTTTAAATATTGACGTATAACAATTAAATATAAATCATATAAGAATAATTACATAAATCCATATAAAAGTGTGCACATTAAGCCAACTTCATCGAAGGGCTAACATATGACCACTGAAATATGGGTGAAATTGGCAATATGAAGTCGTAGTGGAGGTAGGGTTATTTCGCTACAACATGACCGTAATGATAGATAGCTTCAATACATTTTAGTATTATTAGTCCTCCTAAGCCCTGATACATTTTATTATCAAGGGCATCAAAATTTTTAATTTGGAAATCTATTCGATATGCTTGGAATATATGTATTCCTAGATTAATTATTTAATTGAATAATTAATCGCCTTCCATGAAAATTATGATGAATGATGGTTCTATAAAAAACTAGATTTGCAAAAACCGTTACAAACACGATTACAGTTCCTTCGCTTGTGACACATTTGACATCTTACTCCTAATTATTGAGAAATATTTATTTTTTATACCGGAAAATTAGTTGAAATCATATTCTATAGATTGAATAGTGCGGTTGTTGATTAATACCTTTAGATATATAATTTAACCAAATATAATTTGATGTCTTCTACATTTAAATCCTACGCAACACTAGTTCAATTCCAGATACTGATTGCTCTTAGATTATATCACTTGTAATAAATCATTTAATCACAAAAAGGAAGTTGTATATTTATTATGGAATACGTTTAAATGGAGTCTCATAAAAGTATAATATTCCTGAAGTCTATTAATTAAATGACCGTTGGCAAGTTCATTGTCAAGCAGTACCCTCTCTACGATTCTCCGCAGAGAAGGTAATTAGTCGTTCATAAAAATGTTACTAGGAGTTCTGGTAGTAAATTTTCAACGCTCATGTAACGAGCGTCTACGAGTCTCTCGCTTTCCTCCAGACTCCGCTTCTATGTATTTGTATGTATCTAGGTGTAGCGTGGAGGATTCCCCTGATCCTTGCCTCCTTCTCTATAGCCACGAAGGTGACAATTCTGCAGGTGAATAGGGTGTGATATCCTCAAGCTATGCATATATGTCTATATTGTATGAATTTGTATTGTAAATGCTGCAAGAATGACAATTTTAATGAATATTGTGAATACTAAGTTATAAATGAGACCATTCACCAAAATTATTTATAGCCCGTTTAGAGCAGATAAATGTTTTTTTCAATAAAAATAAAAATGTTTGTTCTTAAGGAACATCGCCCCAATATAATAAATATGTAGTATTATTATTATATATTTTCCAAAACACTTAAGAATAATTTCATGATTCATATGATTGGCATATGAAAACCTAATTCACCGGAAGGGCTCCGGGTGAAAAAAAAACGAGCTTACGAACTTTTGACTTCTCTCCTTCGACGGCGCAGATTGTAAAATGACTAGGACAGGCAAACAATGAACCAATCAAATCAATACATACGCTTTAAAATTTGGTTTCGTTTTTTTCATACAGGACAGGCCTGGATTTGAATAAAAGATGTGTCGAGGGGGAGCGGAGACAGAAGGGCCTATCTTGCCCTGATTAGGGCCGCATACCGTGCATATGCCCTTTACATATTTATCACCGATGAGGGGTTTGGCCTACGCCGATCCTTCATGTCTTCTATCTTCCTTTATCTGACCCCTTTGTGGAACCCTTATGTTCCCTAACCACCCAAACCTTTGAGAAGGTACTCATAAAATAAATACTAATACCTGGGAAAATGCATTTATGCATAAGATTTTTTATTCAAACTCAATTGAAGAATAAAACTAATCATCTTAACTCGTTTTTACATGTGATTATTCCTAAAATTTATAACTGGTACGCAAGTGCGTTTCGGACCTTCCATAAAGTGCCAGGGAATATTGGTCGATTTTGGCATAAACATTTCCTAATGACGCGTAATCACTATGTGCAGATATTTCGCATGTCGTTGCGCATCAAATAGGACTTGCTTGTGGAATTTCATGTGGAACAAAAAACTCAGGAAGAACTTAACAGACATACTCACACCCGCGTGGACAACAAAAAGTAAACAACGCAACCCTAAACACGATGTAGCTTTAATTTCTTTTCATTGACGGTTTTTTTTTTCAAAGATTTTATAAAGAATGATTAATTCTCGATTACAATAGAATATACACTACATAGTACATACGCACTTTTCTTAACAAGTTCACATCAGTGGCATACATTTCAAGAAAGTTAAAGTACTTATCTTTCCATTTATATCAATCCTAGTGAATCCTAGTGTTTGACCTCTAAAAACCAAAGGCAGATCAAAATAGCAGTATTGAGTTCCCAGCAGAGGATTGAGCGCAAGAGTGAGGAAGTCAAGACTAGAAATCAAGCCAGCTATATTTTCGATTTATGATGGTTCGGCTATGTGAGTAGAACGGACAAAAGGAGACCAATAACCATCAGCAAGAGATTATAACAAAAACAATTGATTAGTGATGAAAAAAAAAGGAAACGTATAAATTATCACAAGGGGAAAAGAGAGTGTGAAAGGTTACTAGGATGTATCAAAATAGGAAATGAAAAATAACAAAAAGAATTATAGTGGTGAATTATGACTTATGAGGGAGATAAGGAACTGGTAAAGTTTGAACAATCTTTATTGTGCAATAATTACAATCTACCTTTTATAAGGCAATGATAATACAGATAAATGATCTCATTCATACCATATTTACAGTCATCATTCACTCGCTCATTCATACAATTAAAGTAAAGTTTAGATTTAAAGTTTGGGAGATTGATGAACCACGAATATCGACGGGAATAGAATTCCAAAGGTTAGTTAGTGGCACAGATAAGTCAAGAATGGTAAAAAAAAAAGAAGATATTTGTGAGAAGGTAAATACAGGTCGGGAGGAATCTAGTATTACTGGACTTGATAGCTAATTTTAATTGAAGGAGGTCATGAATGTAAGGAGGCTTTTTAGTCATGATAGATAGTACTGAAGAGGAGGGATCCAATGAAGTACTGACAACATGGAGAAGGACTTAGCGATCCCAACCCGGAGTAGTGCTGGCGAATGAGCAACGGCTTTCACGCACTCCGCCAATAATGTCCCAAGGAGCAAGCTTGATCCACGTTCCTGGATGTAACAAGGTGTACTCATTAGGCCAACTACCAACAAACGTGGCGGTCAGTGAACTAGCCCCCCACCACTCCTAGCAACTACCCTATCCTGGATTGTGGCGAGTATTTTTTTTTCTATATTTTATCTCCGGCCGGTGGAGGGGGGCGGATATGGCACAGAATACACGGGGATCGGTCGAACACCATTTCCTTTATATTTATTCCCGGCCAGCTTTATAAATCACCGCCGCCAGCCGACCATAACACATTGTTTTGCCCTATCAATTACGGCCTCGTTCAAACCAAAACTCCAACTCCCCATCGATCTCCAAATTTTTTTTTTCCGAAGGGATAAAAAATGTCTCCGTTTACCAGGGCTCGTCAGTGTTTCACTTTTCAGGCAGCCTTAAGGGTTGCTATCAATTTCAATCGATAACGATGAAAGTTCCCAATTGACGCTTATACCAACTGAATGAGGTAAAAATCAACCATTGATAATGTGTTCACTGCTAAGTTAATTCAAATTTAACTATTAAAATTACATTACGTTACAACAAAAGTAAAGCTAAAAGTGCATAAATTATTTTCAACTAACATGACGATTTCGCGGCTAGGAAATATTTAAAAAAATAATGTTTTGTCAACGGATTTAATTTGATTTGATTGAATTTTTTTTAATGACAGAGCATACGCTATAGATTTGTCTTTGTGTCTCCGCAGCGCTGCCATGTCTCTCGCCACTACGCTGAGTTATAGGAGGGATCTTCCCCTCCTTCCGTGCCCAATATTTCCTCAGTTCATTCCTTTTCCAAACCACCATTTCTCATCACCCTCCTCATATATGCAATATTGTACAGTTCAAATCATCAGTCCACTCCCGGAACACAAGATCCCGTCACTCTGGCCTTTATACTCCTGCCCACGAACGGCAGCATACGATCGTTCCTTCCTCCAGATACATATATATTTCTGTATAAACAATTTATTTATTACTATAAAATTACAATCTGCCTTTTATTAGGCAATAAGTAATTGAGATAAATGTTATCATTCATACCATATTTACAATTCATCATTCACTCGCTCATTCATTCAATATTTACAAACAGCACAGAGGCCCTCCAAATCCACAAGGTTGTCACCTCCCTCGCATGCGAAGGAGGAAGCGGAGTCTTGGGAAGTCCCCCATGCTCCTACGTCAGCCGCGTCACTGGATAAGAGCCAGCGGAGGCTGACCAAGAGCGCGAGAGCCACAGACGCTCAGGACATGATTAGAGAAACTGGCCATTGCCAGGACTCCCACTATCACTTGACTATAGCAGGTCACGAGGCCACTGCCGTTTTAGTCTCCGAGGATGATTATAGGGGTGAGTGGTGCAGTGTAATGACTGTGCTAGGGAATTAGGGTGGTTGGATAGGTTGCTATTGAATTTTATGAACTTGGAAGGGGTGAGTTATATATTTCTATTCTATACTATGCGGTCTGAGGATGGACTGATATCTGTCCAAAACGTGGCAACAAATCATTGGTTAATCAGCATTTAGGAAGGATAACACACACATCTTTTGACCATAGTCAACTTTTGCATCCTTAAAAATATCACATACTACATAACGTAACATCTTTTAAAACCATAAGTCCTTATGTTTTTAATCACACTTCTGCTTGACTGAATATTTGCAAACCCTCTCCTCAAGTGAGAGAGATGAAACTTTCCATAGACGTCCCATATATATATATATATATATAAATGATAAATCAACACGTTAAATTTTTACTACATTATTATTATATTATGTCGTATACTGTTATCCATTATAGTTCACATCTACTTTTTACATTGGTATTTAACTAGGTATGGTGCTTACATGTTTATATGTATGTAAGTTTCGAATTCAGAAACTTAAAAGGAGGGGAGGTTCTCAGGGTATAAATCGAACACTTGCAGATGCAGTTTAGAACTGTAATATTAAACATATGTACACATTAGCTAGCGCTACAAATATAACAATAAACCAATAAAACTTATAACTAACCTGAATCAATACAATTGTCGATACTTAGAGTTGACCATTGTTCTTAACAAGCGTACCCATATGTTACAACTAAAGGTTACAACTAAGCGTCCTTTGATAGTAGCGCTCTCTGTCGGGACATCTCGCATATGTGCCGAAGTTTGGCGGTTACGTTTAAACTTACATCCCCCCTTTTTGAGACAGAGGGTAATAAAGCCCTTTGGAATAAGGCACGAGCTTACTAGCATGAAATAAGTTTGACTCCTTTTTACGAAATCTACTATCTATTAAAAATATTACCTCTGAGATTTTCTGTTTTATTTTGAATGGTCCTACTCTGATCGCATCTAATTTATCTCTATTCAATTTGTTACTGTTTTGTACATATACAAGGTCTCCAACTTCGTATTCAAACTTTTTAACATTTTTATCATAATACTTTTTATTTTGGTTATGTGTCTTTTCTGAGTTTTTATAAGCTATTTCCCTATTATTTTCTAAATTTGTAATTTTATTTTCATTTAGTTCATCAGGTACAAATGATGCATCTATTCCAGTTAATAAGTAATTGGGGGTAAACCCAGTAGAACTATGTATCGTGTTATTGTATTCCTCGATACACTTTTCTGCTACTATTGGCCACGATTTATCTCTATTTTCATGAATTTTGCACCTTATTCTGTTAACTAGTGTTTGATTTGTCCTTTCATTTAATCCATTAGAAAATGCACAATCTACTGCTGTAAAAATTAATGTTATCTTTTGTTTATTTACATATTGTTTAAATTGTGCTGAATTTATACCAGGATATTGATCTGTTAATAATGTTTTTATATTTCCAGCTTTTTCTACTTTCTTGATTAGATTAATAAAATCTTTTGCTATTTGTGTTTTCGAGGTGCTGATATATGCGTACCTTGTGAAATGATCTACTACCAAGTGTAGATATTTTATTGTACTTTTATTCCCTTTAAATCCTCCTATTGTATCTAAAGATATTATATCTAGTGGTTCTTTTGCTGGACCAAGTTGAGACAAGGGAGCCTTAAAGCAACCTATTCTTGACTTATTTTTGATACATGTTTCACAAGATCTGCAAATCAATCTTATATTTTTATACATATTTTTAAAATAAAATTTTTTTCCTATTGTTAAAATTAATTGTTTCATTCCTATATGACCTTGATCTTTATGTACACTTTCAATAAGTGAAATACCAAATTCTTCTGTTATCCATATTTTCTCACTCTTATTCAGTATTTTGTAAATTATATTATCTTTAATTATGCATTTGTCATCCAATTTTATTAGCTTTTGATTTTCTTTTAAATCTTCCAGTTTTAATAAATTTGATGTTTTAATCGCAGAGTTATCATCTGTTTCTTCATTTGATTCTAAAACTGGATTTCTGGATAGACAATCTGCCTCCAAATTTTCTTTACCTGGATTATATACAATCTCAAAGTCAAATTGTGAGATATAGTTTAAAATTTGTAGTAGTTCTGGATCATTACTTTTCTTCACATTAAAATTTTCTAATGGTCTGTGGTCTGTAAATACCACAAATTTTTTTCCTATCAGATAATATTGCCAGTAAAGTATAGCTTCTTTAATAGCTAAACATTCTATAAATATTGCTTTTTTTGTTTTCTGAGCGTTTGTCAATTTTTTTGAAAAGAAAAATACTGACTTTAGAGATTTGTCTTCTTGTGGTTGTTTTAGAATTGCTCCAACTCCTTCAATACTTGCATCAGTGAATATGTATGTTGGAGATTCTGGATCAAATATTGCTAGCGCAGGCGCTGAGCATAAGTATTTTTTTGTTGTCTCGAAACAATCTTTACATTGTTTTGACCAGTGAAAATCTACATTTTTTCTTAATAAATTTCTTAAGGGATCTAGCAAAATAGTATGTTTTGGTATATACTCCAAATAGAAGTTTATTTTTCCTAAAAATTGTCTAACCTGTTTCTTTGTTTGAGGTACAGGAAACTTTTTAATTGCTGTGAGATTGTCATTCATTGGTTTTATATAATTATTTCCTATTTCATGGCCCAGATAAGTTATCTTGTTTTGTGCAAACTGACACTTTGATTCATTTAATTTAAATCCTTGTTTCTGTAGTGCTTTTAACACTAATTCTACATGTTTTACATGGTCCTCATAATTCTTCGAATGAATCAATACATCATCTATGTAGTTTACAGCAAACTTATCTAGGTTATTTCTTCTTATCACACTTGACAAGACTCTTTGAAATATAGCCGGAGCAGACTTCAAACCATATGGCAAGCAATTCCATTGCCAATGACCATGATGGGTTACGAAAGCCAATTTATATTTATCCTTTTCACGCACTGGTATCGACCAAAACGCCGAATTTACATCCAATTTTGAAAAAAATTTACAGTTTCTGGCGCGTACTGTCAGATCATCAATTCTAGGAAACGGTTGACTTTCTGGCACAATTATTTTATTTAGTTCCTTAAAGTCAATACAAAAGCGTGATCTTTTTCCTTCTTCATTCTTAAATACCATCGTGACAGGAGCTGCATAGGGACTGCTTGATTCTTCAATTAAACCAGCTTTTAATAATTCATCCACTTGCATTTCAATTTCAATTTTGTCTTGAAATGAGCACCTGTATGGTTTCTTTGAAATATATCTATTTTGTATTAATTTTACTGTTGCTTCATAACCTTTTATTTTTCCTATGTCGAATTTTGACTTAGCAAAAATGTCCTTATTTTTTTGTATAGTATTTTCTATCTTGTTTATATCTGATATTTCAGTCTTATTAATTTGCCGATCTTTTTGTTTTGTTATCTCTTTTTGAGTTATTATTAAGTTTTCATCTTGACATAGTTTGAATTTTTTTATTAAATCTAATCCTAATAGAAAATCATCTTTAAAATTAATACTTTTCACAATAAAAAACTGAAAATTTTCTTCAATATTACCGATTTTAATTCTTAATACAACCGTACCCTCTGTTTTTGCTACTCCTGTTACCCCTTTTAAATTATCTCTCCCACCTATTATTTTTTTAATATCTTTATTATTATTTAAAAATTCATGATTTATCAAAGAAATATTAGATCCAGAGTCATAAAGACCAATAGCTGGATTTCGATTAGCGAGAAATTTTATTTTAATAAGTGGGAGGACTACTCGTTTTTTTGCCCCTTCAGAGCTTGCTATCATATCTTGAACTTCTCCATTATTTGTAACCTTAATATTCTCATTTTTTATTTTTTTCAATTGTTTATCTTTTAAACGACACAAACTCTCTAAATGAAATCTATTTTGAAAACCTAATTTTTCACATATTGTACATGGTTTTTTCTCGCTTGAACATTTTTGTGTTTCTTTCTCTTTTTTTCTTTCATTTAACTTACCAAATTGTTTTAATTTTGCCATTAAATTTTCCATACTTACAATTGACTTTCTTTCTAATTTATTTTGTATAAAATTTGGTAAGTTAATTACAATAAGATTAATTTGAGTATTTAGTGAGATACTTTCATCTATTTCTAACAATAAACTTCTTTTCTTTAACGCATATTCTAACAGGGAACCATTTAAATATTTAAAATTATATGCATATGTTATATCGGTCCAGGACTGTGCAGAGAAGGTCTCAATAAAGGAATTATTCCAAGCTTCCCAATTAAACATTGAGTTCTGTTTCCAGAATATATTATACCAATCTAATGCAGACTTTTCTAAGAATAATCTTAGAGCTTCTGCATATTTGTCTTGAGTAATCCCCACTCTAGCACACTCCTGAACGAATAAATTTAGCCATACATTAGCATTTAAATTTTCACCATTAAATTTTTCTATAACCATATCTTTAACCCGAGAACACATATGTTTTTCTACGGTACCTGTTATAGCATTGTTTATGTTAGGTATAACCTCTTCTAAATATTCATCATAAAATGTAACATTACCTTCTACATCCAAATAAATGTTGCTGAGCTCTACAGTCATTGTTATCACTATTTTTCGAAATTTGTTTCGAATTCTCAAACTCTTCACCACATTCTTCACTACTGCAGTATCGAAGAGTTGTTTGTGCTGAGTGCTAGACTGTTTATCTTCTGGAAATGCAAAAATTTCCGATTGGCCAACCAGCTGAATTGTCATAACTTTCACGACCGTGGTTCTGGAATCTTCACCAGCTTCTGAGATGAAATGAAATTTCGCCTTTGTCTCCATTGTATTGATTTGTAAGTTTCGAATTCAGAAACTTAAAAGGAGGGGAGGTTCTCAGGGTATAAATCGAACACTTGCAGATGCAGTTTAGAACTGTAATATTAAACATATGTACACATTAGCTAGCGCTACAAATATAACAATAAACCAATAAAACTTATAACTAACCTGAATCAATACAATTGTCGATACTTAGAGTTGACCATTGTTCTTAACAAGCGTACCCATATGTTACAACTAAAGGTTACAACTAAGCGTCCTTTGATAGTAGCGCTCTCTGTCGGGACATCTCGCATATGTGCCGAAGTTTGGCGGTTACGTTTAAACTTACATGTATATATAAATATGAAAATACCCAATTGTGAATTTGTGTAAATATTTTAAGCAAGTCCTGTGCTCTCTCTTCACAGTTTCTGTTTACATTGTACTAGAGGAATATGTGCATATGTATATTTCTTTTTATACTTTATTACTCTGAACAGAATACATTTTAGCAGGGACTGATACTGTTAAATATCTCACTTTATCTTAAATAGATGTTTGCTCTTAAGGTACGTTGCCCACGAAGATAAAAAAAATTGTTATAATCGTTTTCGAAGGCGTATCGAAACCTTTAATTTTGTTATCCATCACACTTGATTTGAATTTCTTATATACGTACCCGTACTCAAATACAAACCAAAGTTGATAATTTCTCCTTGTTAAGAAAGAAAGGCTCGACACATATAAGCCCCTTACAATGTTGTTGGCTCCCGGTCAAGATGAGTGCGCACATGCGTGCGTCAAGAAGGTAAGGCTTTTCCACCTGAGGGAGAAAACTGGGAGAAGGGGGCCCTTTGTATTTCCAATTACCTACACTGTTAAAACTGGCAAAGGGATCGAGACGTTTTTCTATTTGCTGGTGTAGGGCCACAATAAATCTAAATCCCCCATCCCTAAGAGGCCAGCCTTGGGAAGACCTGGGTCTGTCCCAGTTGCCAAATCCAGCCATCCCTCACCTCAGCTGAATTGGCTGGCTGACTGTCCCTTTTGTCCTGCCCTATCATTTCTTATTTGCACCATTACTGGTTGCCACTTTTCATCAATCACATACATTCCCTACAGAAGGGCCAAAAGCCGATCCTTCTTGTACTACGTTTGTGTTTTATTTATCCCTCCAAGAATCCCCACTGCCCGATGGTGCTTGATCGGCAATCTGGCTATGCCCGAGCCCATATATACATGGTGTACACCATGTATACATATATATGAATTTATTAAAGAGTTAACACCCCAAAAAGAGACAGCTGATAAACGCCGTGAAACCATACTTTTTTTCCATTAATCCCTGCTATATTGATGCAGCTATTGCTATGCAAAAATGTTTGCATGATATCCTTCTGTATTATCAGGAAACATTTACACATCTAGAAGAAAAAATCTATAAGTGAACAATTTTTCTGGAGATAGCCATATTTCACGAAATTTATATCACATAGTAACTTCCAGTTACAATTAATTCCCTAGATAACCTACTGACTAACTGACATCGGCTATTCCAAATATCTTGACAATATCCAAGCCAAGATGTTAATTTTGAATTTTTATTACTATTGTTTTGATTTAGGACGATACAGTGAGTGAGTAATTTGTTTGACATATAGTGAACTATTGTTGTTTTAAAATGTTTACTTATTGAAATTATACCAACATTATTTTCTTCCAGTTGTGTAGATGTTGCCTGATAATTAACTAATTGAGTCCTCAACTTCACAGCAAAGGATGTTTAACAAATGAAGCATTTTATACAGAAGGATATTATGCGCAGTTTTTGAATAATTATTACACAATTGTTTTAAAGAAAGCTTTAGAATCTCTCCTAAAAACTTTTATTGATTTTTACATTATCAGGGGATCTATAAAATCAAATTTAAACATAATAAGTAAAACAGAATCTATATAATTAATTATTTTGTCTAGGTAAAATGATAAATAATAAAACTAGTTACAACCCAAAGAATAAAACAACAGACTTTTAAATGACAGAAGTTTTTTGACTTCACAGACTTTTGAGCTCAGTAGCTAATTATAACTTGAAGTTTGTTCTCATGAACAGTGTCCTTCCCAAACTGAAGCGTTACCCAAGAGATAACGATAGTACAAATATATTACAAAAAATAACTTTTTGGGAGAAAAAAATCGTTTTTTTTATCTTTTAAATTATTTCAATGTTGTTGTTATTCATAGTTATTTCCGTTGATTGAAGAATATTTTTTTCAGTGCGGAAGATGGTTTAACGGATCAATAAAGCAATTTTGGTCCTCATATAACGCTGACAGAGCTTTTCAATACTGTTCCACACTTTCTGCATTGTTAATTTCGTTGACACAATTAATAATTAGAATAAGAACATAACTTATATAATGATCTTTCATTAACGAAATAAAGGGTGTGGCTGGAATTGGATCAGTTAATATATAATATAACAACAAATATAAACAAACTAGCCTTAATTTGTAATAAAAAGAAATACTTTACACAAGAAATTAGGATGAAATAAATTCAGTGTTTAAACAGCCTAATTCACAAACAATGACCCCTCCCCGGTGCCTTGTGCGTTTCCGTATTTTATATTTTCCTGTACGATTCCCTCGGTAATTCTAGCCACACGGGAGGGTGGGAATTAAAGCTACCCCTAATAACTTCACGATTTCCACTGAAAATTATCACAAACAAAGAATTAAATGCGGCTATAATTTGTAATATGGAAAGAATGACCAAATATTATCGGACAAACGCGTAGAGGATTGGTAATGCCTCAGACCGACAAAGATACAAACCAATTTTGCCTATGCACGTAAAATAAATAGACAATTTATCAGCGATAATTAAAAATAAAAAAATTTCAAAGTTATATACTCGTAATTAAATCACAAAAATAGCTGGTTATTATTGCCTTCATTTATTAGGGGGGGGGGAGGGTCTTGCAGCTATGATGTATGATGAAAAAAATACACCACAACTGTGTTGTAATGTTTTTTTTATTATGTTTGTTTAGTGGAAGTTCTGGCAATGGCCATTTCTCCAATCATGCCTGAGCGTATGTGGCTCTCGCGCTCTTCGTCAGCCTCCACTGGCTCGTATTCGATGACGCGGTGGACGGAGGAGCGTGTAGGACTTCCCAACATTCCACTTCCTCTTTTGCATGCAAGGGAGGTGACAACCATGTGGACTTGGGAGGTCTCTGAGCTGTTTTTAAATACTTTATGAATGAGCGAGTGTATGAAAATTGTAAATATTGTATGACTGAGAACATTTATTAATTACTTATTGCCAAATAAAGCAGATTGTAATTTTATCATACTAACGTTTTTGAATAATAACAATAATAATTATGGTTGTTTATAACATGCCGGAACGGTTAGAACTATGTTTGTTTTACACTAATGTGTTTCTCATATTATCAGTACATATTTCCCACCGTTATTCAATGATTTTAATTCTTATTGAAAATCCAAAAGAAATTTGTTACATTTAACGTAAATAATATAATAGTTTTATTGTGAAAGAATATTGAAAATTTATGTTTACATATGATATTTTTATTGGTAAACCAATAGCTTAGCTTACCAGGAAGTTTGATTCAATGACTTCTTTTAACTAAAAACATTTTTCCGTCTGTTTCTTTCTGTCCTAATAAAATAATCAAAACTATGTTGATCCTATGAAATAAAAATATCAATTTTTGATAGACACTTCCAAATAAATTGGATACTAATAACATGACAAAAACTAAAAGAGGAGGGGCACTATGGCAACAAAATGTGGTTCAAGTCTACTTTTCTTGGCAACATATAGTTTTTGTACAATTCATTACATCACTATTCATCAAGTATATGTCTTACAATATATATTATATGTGTATATTAAATCGACCATCAGCCTAGCAGATGCAGAAATAATAGACCTTTACTGCTTGGTTTTTTTAGACAAAAAAAAATATTTGTTTTATTTTCTTAGTGGCAGAAAATTGTATTTTAATTAATATAAAATGAAATGCAAAAAGTTTAAATATTGACTAAATATTTCGTTGTTTTTTTTCTATCCAAAAATAAATCATAACATTTTAGGTTTATGCGAAATATATATATATATATAAGTTATTCACAGTCAGGTAAGATAAAAAAAGAAGGAAAAGAGGAATAAAAGACTCACTCAAGTTCTCGGAATATACTGCTTTATTTCTATCACTAATCCGACATATATCATCGTATTAATTTTCAATACACAGTTGTCTTTAACTTTAACTTATACATATATATATATAAGTTAATGTTTATTGAAATACAAGCTAAGAAAGGTTGGTAATAAGAACACGTAGAACGTTATAACAAGACTGCTTTATTTAGACCAAGATACCTCTATCTATATGTATTACCTGTAAACATATACAGATAACATATGTTTGGGGATTAAGGCTGGGCACTAGCGGCGCCTGGACTTAACTCCCCCCCACCAGTTTACGAACACCCATTCGCAAACTTTGAAGTCCAACACTCGGACGTCTTAGTCCATTCAAATAATGCTCCACTAATGTTACAAAGGAGCAAAGGCCAGCCCCGCCCGTACACAGCCTGTAATCCCTCACATTAAGCTCTAATCCTATGAAACGTAAAAACCAACTGTCACTTGTAAACAAAAAACATAAAAGAAAACTTTGACTTTTAAAAAAAAACAATACTTCTGAGGGAAAAATCACATAACTATAACTATTTACAATGTTCCTTGCGTGTATGCTGCGAGGACACTCCAGCTCATTCCTGATCTACAACCTCCCCCCCTGGTGGAAGCTTTAACTGTTCTATGTGGACATTTCGCCGCTTCTTAGGGGGTCGTATACTCTCAATTGTCACGACGTTGTGTTCCCTAATCACGACCACTTTAAATGGGCCCTCATATCGCACCAGCTCTTTGCTCCTATTTGACCCTAGTTTTTTATAGACGATAGTCCCGATTTTAAGTTCCCCCATTCGATCCCGGACTTTGAGGTTTTCCCGTTCCACTCGTCTCGCTTTGTCCCTCGTTATCCTTTTTCTGACTTTGTCGCATATTTTCCTCAAACCGACAGTATTACTCGCCATTTTCTCCGCCATTCCCTTGTCTGCTACCGTCTCTGCCCCATTTCTCCGTCTTTCGCGCAGCCCAAAGAGGATCTCGAACGGGGAGAACCCCGTCGCGGTGTGGATCGAATGATTGTAAGCGGCCACCGCCTTCGGCATTGCCTCATTCGCCGGCAGACCCTTTTCCGCGTGATATACCCGCAGGTGGTCACTCAGGGTGCTGTGCAATCTTTCTATCCCTCCTCTACTCTTAGGGTGCCCTGGGGTATTAAGATGCCAAGAGACATCGAGAGTCTTCATTTCTTTTCGGATGTTGGCATTGTCAAATTCTCTGCCCCCATCCGACGAGATCCGGTCTGGTACTCCGTAAAACTGGAACCAGGTATTTAATGCCAGCATTACCGCGTCTGATGACCGATCTTGCACCGGGTGCGCCATGGCCACTTTGCTAAAGCTATCGATTGTGGTAACCCACTTATACCCCCTCCAAGTGAAGGTATCCACTTGTAAGTCACTCAACGGTGTCTCGGCGGTGGGCGATTCTTCTTGTCGCCCCCGTGGCGGATGTCTGTCATACTTCGTAGTGAGACAAACTGCACATGTCCCTATCATTTCTTGTATGCTCTTTTTCATTCCCCACCAAAAGTACCTCCGCCGCAACGCTTGCAACGTTTCCTGAACTCCACGGTGGTTCGTTTTTCCTTGGTGATAGGCCAGCGTCACTTCCAGCTGCTGTTCTCTGTCTTTGAGTGTCTCCACCATCGACGTGCACCGAATAAATATCCTATCCACTCCAAGTTGTTCCGTTCGCCAGAGTCTACGAATTTTCTCCCAAATAGTGGCATTCCCTACAAATAAATGATGGGTCTTTCCGGGCTCCAAAGCATCTTTCAATGCACGGCAAATTTGGTCGTTCCTAACCCCTGGTGGCGACCAAATCGTCGCGATTTTACTTCTCCCATAACTGTCATATGCGATCTGCAGCCGCCCTGAGGTCTTGGATTTCCAAATGATCTGCCGTCTTTTGTCGTTCACGATCCCTTCTGTTACTTCCATTTCAACAGGTCTTTCGGCGGCGGAACCTTCCTCTTCAAGGGTTTCCTCACCTTCGCTATCTCCTCGCGTACCGAGGCTTCCATCCTCCCCGGGTGTCCATTCCCGGAGAAACTGTTGGATTTCCCCGGATGGTTCCCCTTCTTCCACTGCATTCACAGTAATGGCTCTGGACAGCCAGTCTGCCACTACGTTCTCTTTCCCGGGTTTATATATGATCTCCATATTGTACTGGGACAAAAACTCTTTCCACCTCGTGACCCGCGCCGAGGACTCCTTTAACTTTCCTACCCATTGTAGGGGTCTGTGGTCGGTGTGAACACGGAATTTTCTGCCGAAGACATATGGGCGGAAATGGTCTATAGCCCAGACGATACCTAGGAGCTCTCTCTCTAGAGCACTATACCGCGCTTCCGTTTCTGTGAGCCGTCGACTAGCGTACGCCACCGGGCGCTCCCCACCGTCTCTCTCCTGCGACAACACTGCCCCCAGTGCGTATTCGCTGGCATCAGTGGTGATTGTGAAGGGATGTTGGAAATCGGGAAATGCTAATATTGGTTCCTCTTGTAAGCTAGACATACATTTCCGGATGTTCTGCTCCATGATTGGGGTAATTACCACCCTCGCTCCCTTTCGCAGTAAATTATTAATAGGCACCAGGTATGCCGCCATGTCCGGCACAAATCTTCTGTAATAATTAAGCGTCCCCAGAAGTCGACGGATCCCCTTTACATCTGTGGGCACCACCATCCTTCTAATCGCCTCGACCTTCGTAGAGTCTGGCTTAACCCCCTCCTGTGAGATGGTGTGGCCCAAAAAATTGATTTTTTTCTTCCCCAACAGAGACTTCTCCATGGACAATTTTAATCCGAATTCGCGGACTCTTTGAAATACACTTCTTAGGTGCTCAACGTGCTCTGCCTCCGTTCTGCTGAAAACTAACAGATCGTCCATGTAGACCTGGCATACCGCTTCGTCTATTCCCCTCAAAAATTCATCCATTAGGCGTTGAAAGGTAATCGGGGCGTTTTTCAGTCCAAATGGCATCCTGGTAAATTGATAATGCCCCCTCTCAAATGTAAAGGCCGTTTTGTCTTGGTCGTTCGCACTCATCTTGATCTGGTGATAGCCTGCCTTTAGATCTAGGGTACTAAATATTGTCGCCCCGTTCAATCTGTCTAATATGTCCTCAAATCGGGGAATAGGATACTTCTCGTCCGTCGTGTTCTCGTTTAACTTCCGATAATCGATAACTACCCTGTATTTCTCCGTCTCGTCCCCAGGTCTATTTTTCTTCCTCACTGCCCATAGAGGACTGTTATATGGCGAAGTGCTATCAATTATAATCCCTTGCCGTTTGAGACTCTCTAGCTCCTCTCTAATATGCCTACGTAGTGCCTGCGGATATCGTCTCTCTTTCACGAATGTGACGCGTTCTTTCTTTAACTGGATCTCGTGGACCGTCTTCCCAGTCGCTCCCAGCGTGTCTCCCTCTACGTAAAAAATATCCTCAAACTCCCTCTGTAGGCCTTCCCTCCAGCCCTCTATTTTATTAACCGCCCCTATCCGCGCTCTTCCGTCCCATATAGTCCCTTGACATTTATATTCCACTTTCCCCAACTTAATGTTCCATTTTTCCCCGATATTCTCCACACGCGCACCTACCTTCCCCAACATGTCGCACCCAACTATCACCTGGTACTCCCGCGGCATGTTTCCTACGATATGTATCTTTAGATCTCCCCCTTTCTTCGCCCACCTATTTAGCCCTATGACTAACTCTCCCACTACCTCGCAAGGGCCTCCCAGGGTGATTAAACTACAATTACATACCTGAATCTGGAGTGCCCTCTCTCCGCCATACAGCCTCTCCAGCGCTCCGCGGGACATGATGGTGTTGGTGCTTCCCGTGTCCACCAGACACATCTCTCCTCCTTTGACCCTAATTATTGGCAACGCACACATCCTCTCCCGAATTGCATTACATCTCAGGATGCGGTCGCCTCTCTGCCAACACGCTCCTCAGGCTTCATCACGTTGCTCCCATCTACGTGACTCGACCTTCTGCCCTGTCTGTCTCCTGTTTCTGCTGCGCCTCGCTTCTTCTCCTTCAGTTCCCGAAGTCCCTGATGACTCATCTTCTGATGATCCACTCTCCCCATGTGTCATGCTCCGTCTCTCTCTTACTTCTTGAGTGTTTACCTCCATTGGTTCTGGTCGTTGGTATTCTCTCCTCCGGAAGATATACGGGCAATGCCTCGCGATGTGTCCTTCCTCGCCACACTCAAAACATTTTGTTCGAGGACACTGTGCCACTAAATGTCCCGCCTTCCTACATCCGTGGCATTTTCTTTCTTCCCTGGGCGGGGCATACCTCGGTCTCGTTCCTCTAAATCTTCTTTCTCCTGTCGTTCCCTTGTCTCTGCCAATAACGGACGTTTCTGGTCTCCTCCAGGTTGGTTTCAGGGTCCGGGTTCTTTTGTATGCAACTCGGCTCCACTCATTGTCGACGTCTTGCACCCTCACTTCTTCCTCCTTGGCACTAGTGTCGATCATTGATTGTGCACACTCCGAGAACGAGCGCTCATCAGAGAATCCTTCCTTTCTTCCTGTCTCCTTGGCCAGTTGCACTTTTAGAATTGTGGATAAGAATCCCATTCTACCCTCCACCTCTTCTACGCTAATCGACTCTCTCATCTTCTCCGTTATCTTATTGAAACGGACTACTAACCCCGCAGCATATTGCCCGTTACTTTGTCTTGGGGACTTTGTCTCCCTAAACATTTGGAATATGTCCTCCTCGGGAGTCCATCGTCCTCCTCCGTACGCCTTCTTCAATCTCATCTTAATTAATTCCCACGGAGTTTCTTCATCTGCCTGAATTTGATTCAGTATACTTCTCTTGACCCGACATATCAGGGCCGCCTTCAACGATTCCGCGTCTCTGGGATCTATTAAATTTTCTTCTGCTTTAGCTCCAATTAAAGCTGTGAGACGGTCTCCTCCTTTTAGGAAATGGTTCAGCTCACCCAGTTCCCCAGTGAATCTCTCCAGCTCCGCAACAGCCTTCCTCAGATCCTGGGTATTCATCGCTTTTACCCTCATCAGCGCGAGCGCCGTGGCATGAACTTCTGGCATAGTTCCCACTCTTCTAATATCTGCTCCCTCTACGAGATTCAAGACGGGCTGTCTCAAAATTCCTCCTTCAGTCATCTTCTCTCTTTCGCGTATAGAAGAAAAAAAAAACAAAAAAAAATTACGCTCGCACTCGATAACTCTCTTTCTCCACGGTTCCCGGGTTTCGGCACCAGTTAATGTTTATTGGAATACAAGCTAAGAAAGGTTGGTAATAAGAACACGTAGAACGTTATAACAAGACTGCTTTATTTAGACCAAGATACCTCTATCTATATGTATTACCTGTAAACATATACAGATAACATATGTTTGGGGATTAAGGCTGGGCACTAGCGGCGCCTGGACTTAACTTATATATATATAAGTTAAGGCCTGGGCACTGTTGGTATGTACACATCCCGATTGTATGTGTATAGGATTAAGTGCTACGAATAAAGCAGTCTTGTACTAACGTTTGATCTCATCATTTCTATTACCTCTTTCTCGATCTTTTTTTAGTTTTAATTCTCACGAACGTTAACTTTTATAACGTTTCGTCGACGTTTTATAACGTCTCAATGTTTCAGATCAATTGAATGAATCGTTTATACGACAGATATCATAGACCATGCTTACACATTGACCAATAGACGTAAAACAATGTACCTAATATAATAAAATAAACATCCTCTCGATTAATAAAAACCTCGACGTAAGGCCATTTGTTTTTCGTTATTTCATGCTTATTTCATTTGTAAATGTCAATTTCGAACCTAGCTCTCTATGTTGGCAAGAGTTATAACCTTGTACTATCAAACAAGCGCTCTCTAGCACAAAGATAGTAGGGCCCGGGTTACAAAATAAATTTAACATACGTACCTAAATCCGAACTATGCAACTAACGTGAACATTAGTGAGCAAGCTCATTGTAAAATAATCATGTTCTTCATTTCAATACACTGTATTTATGATTACAGTCACGGGTCTCTTCAATGTTTAACCTGGGACTCTCATACTTGACATAAAAGACAGGAACTCGACAGATGGTTCAGACTACTGTATATTCTGCTCAAGAAAAAATCCCACATCACATTAGATAATAGAATAAATAATCTGATATAAACCCACACCACAACCAATCTGTACTTAAGGACTTGAACTACAGCTATCAGGTAAACCCTAAAATCTCCAGCCAAGCCTCCTAATTATCATGCTCTAAGAACTAAACTAATGTATATCCATTATAAAAACTCTCTAGAACATACGGAGAGGTCTTTTTTTCCCCCAAGATGTTACCGGTTGTCACAAGTTTAACCACATCAGAATATTATGATTTTTTTTTCATCATAAACTATGAATTATTTTTTTTTACTTGTTTGAACATTTATAAGTCAAATAAACGAACAAAGTTATACAAGTACTTAGAGGACTTACCATTAGTTTATTAAAATATGTTTGATATATTTGATCGAAAATACTTCAGTTCATTTTTTGAGACTCCTTGTAACACTGAAAATCACTTTTGAAAAAGAAACTTATTGAATAGCTGGAACGTATCAAACACAAAATTTCTACCGTTGGCAAAATTCTCTTGTCTTTGAACATGATTAAGCATATCAATAATTTCCTTCTTATTACCTTTTAAAATAGATAGGTAATTAAATAATTTAAATTTAGGGGAAAAATTAAAAATAATCCTCTATAATCATAATAATATTCAGTTAAATGATATATAAACCCACACCACAACCAATCTGTACTTACGGACTTGAACTACGGCTATCAGGTAAACCCTAAAACATCCAGCCAAGCCTCCTAATTATCATGTTCTAAGAACTAGACTAATGTACCATTTTATGTCACGAATAAACCTCTATTAACTATTTTAAAATTCCAACAACTCAAGATCAGATTTCCTAAAAGTTCTATCAGAAATTATCTGACCCCTCCAGCAAAACCCTAAACCAGAAACCTCTAGCAAAATCACTTTCATGTATCACCCATCCCAACGACCCTCGCCGGTGATCGAAGCGATAGTGGCCCCGTGATCATTTGTAAACAGACACAAAAGGCATGGTCCAAACCATAATGTTTGTCACAGTCATGGTATCTCATAAATTAACCCAAAGTTTAACTTTTCCCTTAATAAACATTCAGCGTGAACACGAAATTGTTAGTATTTTTTGCACACTCCCTGACCCACATACGAGTACATTTTGATATGCATAATATGCATTTTATTTAAGTAGGTAAATAGGCTGGCAGAATACCCCCACCCCAAAGCAACCTTTATTTTTTTAATAGTTTAAATAGGCAATGTCAGGTAGGGCTGGGCCTAACACCCTCGAAGTGGGGAGGGAGCAGTAAGAGATAGCGGTGGAGATTACCTCGGCGTTTGTTTGAATATTCGCTCCAGAAAGCTACGTGTGCCCATTAATTAATGATGTATCTTAAATGCAGACGCTGCAACTGCTGTTATGTTAGCAAACAGATAGCCAATATAGCGTAAGAGGGTCAACACAGACACGAACCGATTAGCCCGTGGGCATGCTCTCTCTCCTTTCTTGCACCGCCGTAGCTCAGAGCCTCACACTCTAACGGGTGGGAATAATCTGCTAATTTCCACCGACAGAGTTCAATTCAAGCCATAGAAAACCATCGAAATTCGCAATAAATTACATTACCCCACCCCATTTTCGTATATTGGGTAAAATTGCTGGCGACTAGCCTAATGATTTTTTTTTTCTATTGTAGGGAGACCCATCCCGTAGGATTTCAGACTTATCAAATCAAAGCGACGCTGTCTTAAATCATACACCCTGAAAGATACCCGTACCACTTTGAAAATAGGGCTTCTACCTTGGGTTCAAATACTAGAAAAACTAACATTGAGCTCTAAGACATCCAAGCACGGTATAAACGAATAGGCCATCTAAAAAATATGGTCTCTAATGTTTCAATTCAATATCACTTTTCTTAACAGATAATAATGACTATTTCTCCTGCTTAGCCAATGGCACAATACACAGTCTTGTGGTTCACATGCTGACTTCTAGCTACAGAGACCCGGGGTTGTATCCCGTCCTAGGATTTTTTTCATTGGGGGAGGCTTCTGGTCCCGTTAATTCTGAAAGGCTCATTAGCAGTAATGACACCGTTGTACATGGTGGCGAAGACTCACTGTATATATAGAGTAACATACATTGTAAGGAAGTAAATATATAAGCAATGCGAGCATAGATTACATTGAGAAGAGGATGCACCATTTCCTAATAGTATTTGAGCTCTATAGCTAGTATGTAAAAATGTGTTATAATTAGTATCATTCTGTGTGAATTATCGTTAAATTTTTATTGATTTATCGCTGTATTAGACCTTGTATATTCTCAGTAGGTCCTTGTATATTCTTTGTTAGGATCTTCGAGTATCTTTGTAAACAGTGTGAAAGGACTACTATTGGACAATATTGTATTATGTCATTTGTTGTACCGACTCTCTCTCTCTCTCTCTCTCTCTCTCTCTCTCTCTCTCTCTCTCTCTCTCTCTCTCTCTCTCTCTCTCTCTCTCTCTCTCTCTCTCTCTCTCTCTCTCTCTCTCTCTCTCTCTCTCTCTCTCTCTCATTATTAATTTTCAAAAATATTAAAATAGAGGCGATAAAAAAAAATCAACCAATACGAATAAAGCTCTGCCCACCGACTAGGCCGTCAGCAAAGGTCAAATGCCACAGGTTTACTCATTTTATCTCTTTCTCCAGAGATTGGTCTCCCGCCGGGCAGCGGCCGGATCAACGAGACTCAGTCTTGCATTAATGATACCACACAGGAGAAAAAAGTGTGGGACGGTCGTGGTGCAGCCTTGTAAAGACATATGAAGAGCCACTTGGATATTAAGCAGCAATCTGGCTTAGAAAATCGAATTTGGGGTTGAAAAGTGACGCCTTGTGCTAACCATACTAGACCTCAGTACCACCTACTCACTAAAGCGTTAAACTTCGGTTGACCCTGCATGAGATGTTACGCCACGGATGTAAACGACTTACATAGAGTGACTTTAAAATAGAAATATTCAGACTCGTGCCCTGTACTGTCCTAAAACCCGCGTTATTTTATTTGTATTTTCTTAAGTACTAATTTTCTAATTATGAAATCATTTACTCGCTACCAGAAATACGTCAGTTTAATTGCTTTATTTTTATATCCTGAAAAAAAAAATTCCCTTGGGTTTCTTTTCACCTCGCCATCTTTAATTAATTCTAAACCTTCAGGTTTTTATTTTTAAACATCTTTTATCTTAATTATCATCTGGGTTATTTTTATTTACTCATATTTAATTGTTTCCTCTTGTAGCAGTGATTATTCTATATTTAGTGAGATCTAAACAACACCTCGTGGGACGAGAGATCATTCAAATCGATTTGGTACCATATATGGCAATTGTCGAAGTACATGCAGACAGACTGTCAGATGTGAGTGAAGTTTGCCTGTTTTAATGTAAAGTACCTTTTTTCGCAGTTAAGGATTATTGAGACCACCCAGTAGTTACTATCTTAAGGTCCCTTAATGAGGAAGGAAGAAGAAAAATAGATAAAAAAAAGAAAAGGACGTTTGTGTCTCGCAGAAGAGGAAAAAAAAGTTGAGTCAACCAAAAGAACAATGGCTCAAATACAGAGAGGGGACTACTGGAAAAGGGTATTTCTCCGAAATTTAAAAGTGAATAAATAAGTGCATTAAATAACAAATTAAGCTAGGAGCTATCGTTGTTAACTAGAAAGTTCATTTCATTTTTTTGTTTCTTTACACGGTATGTTGTAACACTATTATATTGATGAATTGTGTAATAATGAAGATGACAAATCTTCCTAATTAGTTTCCTTGGACGGAGACCTGGCGATTACCTGTCCTAATATTATCAAATTGAGTTGCCATGTGTTAATTTTTTTCTTTCATATATATTTAGTTCATATTCTCTTCCGTTTATAATTAAGTTGTATGAATGTTATAAGATATTTTTAATTATATTTATTACTAATTGCTGTAAATATTTTTGTAAAAAAATGCGTGTATATGGAACTTATTCCCTCATTGCTTGAGGGAACAGCCCTGTCTCCCTGAGCTTATCTTGGACCTTAGATTATCTTTATTTTATAGCTATGGAACGGGCTTTCATTTGCTTATTTTATTAATTAATTATTCAAAATTAAGGCTAGATGTAGCCGGGTGCTCAACAACCAGACATAAAAGGTATTCCCTGCCCATAACTTAGGTTATAGTATACTCTCCTAGTGGGTCTAACTCTCTTACTGTCTAAAAACATCGCTAATTGTGACAAAGATATATAGGTACTAATTTGATCACTTTTACGTCCCCTCTTTTGTTTTAAACATTATTATGTTTATTAAATATTTAATATATATTATTGATTATTAATTGTGCTAAACAGAAATCGGAACGTTCCCTGATCGATTTCCTGTCTTGTTACGTTTTTTTTTTTTGACCATGAACTATAGAAATTAACAAACATGAGATAATTAATAATTATTATTTTCCTTTATACGTCTGGGAAATAATTATTGTTGTACGGAGTATCATTCTCCAATAAATTTTGAAGATCAGTCAATTAAAGAAGTACAAAAAGTCAATCATATGTTTTGAAATGTTGTAATATTTATTCGTGTTAATATCTGTTCAGCTATTCGTAATGATTTTACAATCAGTAATAATTTAACTATCGGATATACATCCGTATATTATTTTTTTTTCAAATCGCCTATAACTACATTAGACTACAGTCAAGTGCCAAGTTTATAGTTGGTGGGTGTGCATCCCCTTCATAAAAATTAGGCCATTTATTCATCCCTTCCTCTCAAGAAGCCGGCTTTATATTTTATGATAAGTAGCACTTCATAGTTACTCTTGCATATGGACATTAAATAAATTTTTATGGAATACCACGTGCATCCATTATAAAAACATTCTAGAACATACGGAGAGGTCTTTTTTTCCCCCAAGATGTTACCGGTTGTCACAAGTTTAACCACATCAGAATATTATGATTTTTTTTTCATCATAAACTATGAATTATTTTTTTTTACTTGTTTGAACATTTATAAGTCAAGTAAACGAACAAAGTTATACAAGTACTTAGAGGGCTTACCATTAGTTTATTAAAATATGTTTGATATATTTGATCGAAAATACTTCAGTTCATTTTTTGAGACTCCTTATAACACTGAAAATCACTTTTGAAAAAGAAACTTTTGAATAGCTGGAACGTATCAAACACAAAGTTTCTACCGTTGGCAAAATTCTCTTGTCTTTGAACATGATTAAGCATATCAATAATTTTCTTCTTATTACCTTTTAAAATAGCTGGGTAATTAAATAATTTAAATTTAGGGGAAAAATTAAAAATAATCCTCTATAATCATAATAATATTCAGTTAAATGATATTTTTGATTGGATTTATCTCCCCAACTGTAAGTCAGACGGGTATCGCACTTGAATGAAAATATAGACAAAAGTCCAATGTGAGCGTTCACTGGTCACTTTCTAAGGTTTTGAATTCACTTTAAATTTTGGCGGTACTTTTATGAAAAAGGTATTTTTAAGATTTTTTTGAGTGGTCAAATATTTTCATGAAACAGACTACAGAGGCGTTCTTATACAACCACACAGTTTAGATTTTCTTTTAAGATATAATTTCTAGCTGACCTCGAGGATAAATAGGAGTCCTTTATCGACTCACTTGAGGGTTCTTGTTGGACTGGCCAAGCAATTTAAATATTTATTTTTGTTTCAGTATATATTAACAACTGCTTTGTATGCAGTTATTCATGCATCTTTTGGATTTTTTTTTTAAAGGTAAATGTAGGACGCAATTTAACCGTTTGCTATTTTAACTTTAACCCCTTTCTATTTTTACCGATTAACTTTTATTACATCAATTATAAACTGAATTGTATTTTTGAATTATTTAGATGAGAAGGAATTAAACGACGTAAAAAAGTTATGACATCCAGAGTTACTTATGAAAGTGAAATTTCAGAGACTAAATTGGTTCAGTAAATAAAATAATCTAACAATGTGCAAAAAGACCGACTAGTGTTTTTATAATCATCACATAACTATTTAAGTACCACTCAAATACTTCGAATGTTGTTTTTGACCTTAATAAAATAATCTTCCATGTTCATGAAATTTCATTGAATCCTATCCAGCCACCCTAATCCCCTGTCACAGTCATTACACTGTGCCACTCAACCCGATAATCCTTCTCGGAAACAAAAGCGGCAGTGGCCTCGTGACCTGCCATAAATACGTGACAGTGGGAGTCCTGGCGATGTACAATTTCTCCAATCATGTCATGAGCGTCTGTGGCTCTCGCACTCTTGGTCAGGCATCACTGGCTCGTATCCGATGACGCGGTTGATGTAGGAACGTGGCGGACCAAGACTGCACTTCCTCTTGCGCATGCCAGGGGGGTGGGGTTACAACTATGTGGATTTGGAAAGTCTCTGGACTGTTTGTAAATATTGTATGAATGAAAATTATAAATATGGTATGAATGAAAATATTTATCACAATTACTTACTGCCCAATAAGGCAGATTGTAATTTATCATAATTAAGTTTGTGTACATAAAGACTTATGGCAGATTGTAATTTTAGTGACAATAAATATTATATTATAATAAAATAATAATAATTGATATACAAATTATTAGTCCCTAAACAAATCTATCAATAATAAACGAAATGACAAGGAACAACCGAATAATTATTGTCCATTTCGCCTTTGACCCTTATCGTTGTGTCAGCTTGTCTGGGTTAGTCGCGTTAGTTAGTCCTATTACGGTTACCAGTTAGCAAAACTGTTCAGAATTGTATTTGAAACTATTATCTGTAGTTGATTTGTTACTACACCCATTGTGGTTAATGGATACCTGGAATCTAAGTGCAATCGCTATACTCCACTCTGGAACGTTACATGTCATTCCATTTAGTAAGTTGAATAATATTTCATAGTTCATAATACCAACTAAGTTCTATTAAACTTTAATTTGTCTGACAACGCATTATAGCATACCTTAAAAATTAACTGGTGAACTCAAACCGGTGGTGAATCTTCGTTGATTCGCGTGTCTAAAATATTTACTTACAAATGGTTTGTCCGTCGTTACATGCTTAAACATCATCCGCAACGAAAAATTTGTATTTTCATTTTTGTATAAAAATATTTGAATGCCAAATATTCGGCCGGTACTTAAGATATTTTATTTTGAAATTTCCAATATATTTAGGTATAGTGTCAATCGTTTTAAAAAAAATTCATGAATGTTACCAATATGAATGAAATTAAGAAATATCAAGAGATTTATAGTGCCGTAATAAAGCTGGTAAAGAATTGATAATAAAATGTTGTATGGCTAAGACAGTTTATACGAAGTTCAAATGCCTTTTTAATTTTAATCTGTTAGATAACAATTATTGAGAAGCGTTGTGGCCTAATGGATAGGTTTTTACAAAATTTAAATGTGGTTCATTGAGAATTGGTACGAATAGACAAACTTTATTTATTTACATCCATTTGTAAAATACTGACAATACACAATAAAGAGTGAATTTATCCATTTTATTTTCGCGAGCGGAAAGCCTAAGTAAACCTAACGTAAAATTCAACCACGAACAGTAGAGACCAGGGCTATGATCTTGGAGTGCAAATTTTTGGTGAACAGATAGTACACAGCTGCCCTCGCTCACACGTTGCCTGTTCCGAAAACATGCGCGCTTAGATACAAGTAACCATTGCTAAATTTGAGCAACTTGTGTCCAAATTTCAATTGTGGAAAGCTCTTGTTCGGTCTATCTACTTATATTCCCAGCGGAACAAATCTAATTGAGTATTGAGGGTACACGAAGCATAAACGATATCTGATTTTATTTTTAAGGAAATATATTAGGATTTGCAACCCGATGCTGAGTACAGTATAAACAACCAAGACATGTTAGTTGATAATCAAAAAACAATACCTATTAAATCTCTCTTTATAAATTGTGTAATTTATCATCGAAGAAATTCACGCTAGATTTAAGTAACTGATAATCGTGATAAACGATTTATAATCAGTTTGATAAACATATAAATTACAAAAAGAAAAGAACACCACGCACATAAATAAGAAAATTCATAATTACATCGTGAAAACCATTCACACCAAACGTAAATCTTTGTCGTTTTTTTATTGTTTCTGTTTAATACCCGCCATGACATACTTATTTAGAATTAAATGATTGTAATAAATGATCTCATTCATACCAATTTACAATTTTCATTCACTCGCTCATTCATACTATATATATAAACAGCCCAGAGGCCTCCCAAGTCCACATGGTTGTCACCTCCCTCGCGTGCGAAGGAGGAATCGGAGTCTTGGGAAGTATATAAAAAATGTATATAATATATGATTTCATATACGTTATTGACTGACTATTAGAAATTCCTCTTACAACACAGCGATGCATTCTATAGATGATCGGTGCAACCTCAAGACCAATGTCTTCAACCAGCGTCTTGGGGGACCAGCCCCCGAACAAGTTAGGAAGAGCTATGAATACCTCTTACATCTCACTCGCCTTTGCCCACTCCATGTCTTACACTTTTGTGCTGCTCCTCTTGAAGTACTTAGTATTAAAAGCTACATTGAAACGAGCTGGGACGTGATGCTAACACCTTCTCGAAGGCCTGACGGACCACCAAAATTTAGCTTTTATAGCTGTCGATAAATTATTTATGCACTTTGCCCACTCTCATCTAGTCAATATCTATCTCTTAATATTATTTTCTATATTTACTTATCCACATAACATTACTCTGCGAAAAAAGGTAATATTTGTTTATTAAAAATAAAATTTCCGCGCCCTCTTTCGCATGCGAGGGAGGTGACAACCATGTGAATTTGGGAGTCTATGGGCTGTTTGTAAATATTGTATGAATGAGCGAGTGAATGAAGAAATGTAAATATGGTATGAATGAGAACATTTATCACTGTTGCTTATTGGCCAATAAGGCCTCTTATTACAATAAAGATTTAAAAAAAAAATACATCTTTACATTACCTATATTAAATTATTTACATATATGAGGTCTATATCTAACATCAAAAGGAAATGTTTTATTATATCATATGAATTTTTCTTGATATGATACTTTAATTAAATGATTAAGTAAATAAATAAAACTAGTTTAAGGCTTTTCCGCTTTTTATCCAAATCTACTTATAACCATACACCTTACTTAAACTATCAGAAAATAAACCTATTCATCGTTTATCTAAGAAAATGCCATGATGGTAAAAAAACAACAACAATTTACAAACATACAAGTGTACTTTTAAAATTGCATTTTTCATAAAATTACCTTTTGATAAATTACTTAGGAGAAAAATCTACCTCAGAAACAAACCTTAGTTACTTAAAATTCACATGGATCACTAAAACGTTTATGTTAAATATCATATTTCTGTCAAATATGATGAAAAAACAATCCTTGGCAATTAAAATAAATAATTAATCCTATGTAACGGAGTATAAGAGTCTAACGCAGATACGCCTTTCACTTTTTGAGTCTTTACTAAATATGCAATGAAATATCGATCGGTCTTCAAGCCGTTGAATATTTAATCTTGATAAGGGTCGTTGCCTTATTAATTGATTGCTTTAATTCTGTTGAGAGCTGCTTAAAATCACCCCTGGCCTCCGTATCCAAACAAATCTCGACTGGTGATCCGCTGATGGAGAGGAAATTAATTATCTTTAGCTAAAATCCTTAATTCTTCCCGTCAGATGCCAAAAACAAATGCTGAAATCTTATTTGAACTTTGTCAAGGGAGCGATTAAGAAAATAACAAAACCATCTCAAGTGAATTAATCCCAATTATCAACCATTACGAGTTGTGGTATGTCATCATGCTTTAATAATTATTTACTAGTGATCTCCTGATCTTTTCTGACAAGGAATACTCTTGTATTAGGGTTTGATTTTAAGAGATGATTCTTCAAATTATTTGTTTAATAGGAAGAAGGTGAATTTTTTTTTATATCATCAAAATTGACCAGGTCTAGAAATCTTACAAACTCCGATCCCTATCTTGCAATCCAAACTCCTCTGAAGCATAGTCAGATGTTTTTTTTTTGACACTTTGCTGCTTATAAGATGCTTTACTTATAACAGGATTATGTGTAACACATATTTAAACAACCGTTAGATGTACACAATGATACTACTTTAATAATTATTTGGTAGATTAAAAGTATACTGACTAGATATGGATTCCACCTAGAGCAAACCATGTCAATAGACCACCATTATCCTTAGTGTAATTGACGATTTACTATGGATGATTATAGGGATGTCTGGCGCAGTTAAATGACTGTAGTGGGGGATTAGGGTGGTTGGATAGGTTACAAAGGATAGGGTTGACTTTTAAGAAATATATATTATTATGGTAGAATGTCCAATCCCGCCATCATTAACAATATTTTGAGAACTTGAAAATTAATGTATTCACAAGCACTTGTAAATAAGGAATAGAGAACTTTTTGAAAAACTAAACTAGGACGGTTTTTACTTAATCTAGACCCACAACCGGCAACTAAACCATAATATACAATTATTATAATTATTTGGTGTATATGAAAGGTGAGGAATAATATTTAGTTTTTAGTAGCACATAGTGACCTGTAATAGAAGTCTGGGGTACTGCGAAATCTTCCTAAATACAATCCAAACCATTCAATCCAAATTCTCCAGAATCAAAGTCAACGGTCTCAACCCGACTCCTCGGATTCATAAAATCCGCGAATCTTTCTATGTTATGAGCTCCAACGACCAACTTGCAGGAGGAATCGAAAATAGTGATATATATTTGAACGGATGGTCCCAAATAACCAATCCACTTATAAAATATTTATATTTTTTAATCTAATTAGTAAATATACGAGAGGTTCCACCTCTTGAAGGCGAAACCCAATTGTTTTAAAATTATCTTCGCATGATTTTAATATATAGTACATTTTTTTTTGGAGCTGGTTATTGTTTCATATGTCATCTATATCACAGATGCCAGAAAAATATAGCTGGTGGATATAGCTTGCCTGTACAATAGAAACTCGATAGTCCGAATCGCCGGTAATCTGACCACCTAGTGGACCTCAATTAGTTCTCGATATTATAGGAACCTCATGATATCGAATGAACCGGCACGTTCAAATTCACGGCAATAAAACAACTAAAAACAGTACTATATAAATAACTAAACAAATAAAATAAAAGGTTTAGCTGACTTCACTGACGGTCTCAAGTCCAAGTAATATAGTTGTTAAAGTTATATATAGTTTTGTTCAATTCATTTCTATATTATCCTATAAAGCAAGAAGCGTGTAATAAACACTTACAATAAATATGTAAAATACGTGTTTGTTTCATCCCCGATTAACCCAACCTTTTAGCCGTTCCGACCTACTCCCTGGTCTCAATAAGGTCGGATCAGAGAGGTTCTGCTGTAGTTCGAATCTGACACTTTCCTTTATATTTATCTACTAGACGAAAAAGAATCACAGACTTTTGAGTGATAAGTAATTTTTATACAAGGAAAATATAAACCGATTGTAAACAGAATTTATGATGGGATGGGACAAAGACCAAACCACATAAACTGTGTAATGGGATTAATTGCTATACAGACAGCTCACTAACAGAAAACGGATCAGGGGCCGGCATATGGAGGAAAGATAAACCAGAATCTGGGATTTCTATTCCTTTAGGTAGACACACCTCGGTCTTTCAGGCCGAAGTGATGGCGATCAATGTCTGTACCCAAACCTTAATTGGGGAGGGTGTAAGAAACAGACTGATCACAATTTTCACGGATAGCCAGGCAGCCATTGGCGCCCTGAGAAGCTATACGACCAGATCTTATTTGGTTGAGGAGTGTAAAAACAACCTAAACACACTCTCGCTAGCCAATAAGGTTAGAATCGACTGGGTGCCAGGACACACAGGCATCACAGGCAATGAGAAGGCAGATGGCCTTGCAAGGGTGGGCTCAGAACAGACACCTCTTGCACCTGAACCCATATGTGGTATCAGCCTCAGCTACGCTAAAAGGCGTATAAAATTAGCTATAGAGGACAAGGCAAGACTCTCTTGGAGAGAAACTAAGAAACAGGAACACTCGAAACTGTTTCTTAATGGACCCTGTAAGAGAAGAAGCTCAGCACTTCTATCAATGGACAGGTGGACACTCAAAAGTGTGACAGGACTCTATACAGGTCACTGTCGGTTAAACAAACACCTCTTTAATTTGGGGATAGTGGGATCACCAATCTGCAGATTCTGCAAGAAAGAGGGAGAAACGGCACGTCATATAATATGTGACTGTGATAACTTAGCTAGAAGGCGATACCTTCACTTTGGTAGTGATCGCATTGTAGACCCCAAACTATGTGAACTGATCGATCCATTCAGTATCCGAGTATTCGATTGCAAAGGTCGTGGACCTGTCACATATATAGGACAGGGACATGGACGGCGCATAATAGGTCTCACTGAGGCCGCGGTGCACAAATGCCGGAACAAATAATAAATAAATAAAAATTTATGATTTTATAACATTTTTTTTTAATTTAACATTAGGAGTTAACCACATTTGATTAAGACTTACCTTATTTTGCAATTTTTTTGTTTACTTAGGCCTCAATGCCTTTATGAATGTACAGGCATAACAAAATGGATGCTGTCATTGAAAAAATACGGTCCCTGTCGGCCATCAACCAGGTTGATAGTTGCATTTGTTACAATAGTTGAAACGTATATCATCTACCGCAATGTTTTGATGTCTTCCCTGAGTTGAAGTCATCCACGTGATTCCTCTCTGGGGCCATTTGCATATTTACGTTTAGCCAGTCGCCGAAGGACACCTGGTCCTGGCCTCGGCGAACCTGCCAGACCGCTCCACTACCTTACTCCTCGCCTGCTGCTAATTCATAGAAGCTCTCATCGGCCCCCGCATTCCTCAGCTCATTGACCTCAAACGTTCTTTTGACTACGTCTGCCTTCAAGTATTGTAGTGGCCCTGCATTGTCTTCGATCTCACGTTTACTCCGCTGAGCTGAACTGTGAGCGTTAAATGACCTTGAGAAGCTGTGGTCAACATATATTTGGGTGGGATGTATTGCCAAATTTCCGTCGATTTTCTTTTATAGCTCCTTCAGCAAGATATCTGAATTAATTCAGATCATGACGAAATAAATATTAGTTTCATTGCTCAGCTCTAATAAAAGATTGCACTAACTCCATAAATCCTCTAATTAAAGAAAATGGATGTTACACTTAATCAAATCCATCTTATGATTAGTGCGAAAGAACAAAATATCAAGCTAAAACTATTGATAATCTTAGACTTGAATACATTATTCATTCTTTTATCATCGCTTTCAATTTGAATTAGTCATTACTTTTGTTATTTAGCTGGATGTTTTGTCAGTTTTCCTAGCATTGCTTTTTTTCTTAAGGGACTTATCCCAAGTTCATGAAATTCCATCGAGACCTATTCAACCGCCCTAGTCCCCTAGCACAGTCTACTACTCATGTAGTATCATGGATTATTTACAGGCAGTATTTAATAGTTTATTCGCTAATAATTAACGTGGACTATTAATTAGTTCAGTCATCCCTGCTATGTGTGATGCATCACACAGTTAACGGTTTCGTTACAACTGCCAAAACGATAATAGTAACAGTTGTAAGAAAACCAAGTGGAACAAAGCTGTCAGAGTGACACATGGATGAAAATAGAAGGGTTTCTGGTTAAACCCTAAAAAAGGGATTCCTACAATTATAACCCGATCACTAGTTACTAAATGTTACTAAAAGTTTCTTCCCGTTTACCAACCGACAATCAAAGCTTAATACCTAATCTAAATTAGTTTTATGCAGTTTAATAGTAATTCTATATATAACTAGTCAGCCCCCAGCTGTTCTTTCAGTCACGACAATACACATTAATGAACTTTCAAAAATGATTAAAAATTCATAACAATAATATTTGATAAACCAAAAACGTTTACTAGTTGAACAAATCGAAGTTAAATCATGAAACGCTAAACATAAGTGAACAAATGTTTTGCCATTGTACCATCTTGTCAGTTGACATTCATAGTTGAACATGTAACTCCATCATACATTTTTAGGATTCTGTCAGTTACAGCACAAAAAATATTTTGGAACAAAGTACAAATTTCACAGTTCAGTAAGATTCTTTCTTGGTTTAATGTGAATTCCAAAATGTAATGGTTGTTCCTGGCATACCTCAATATTCTTTTGCTTTGTTAATATGAGGAATATCTATACTGAAAATGGTGGTGGTAGTTGAGATCGGATTTCATTGAAAAGAAAAAAAATCGTTGCGTGGGCAGCAATTAATATTCGAAAAACAATGAAATGAGATTTTTTTAACAATGGCAGATTCCTATGAAATCTCATTGACCCTGTCACAAAAAATGAAACCAAGCGGAGATGGAAAGCAGGTTGTCAAGCCCAGCTTAAAAATATTCGAAAACACACAAACTTGACTGCTAGAGCTACGACGAATAAGTTGACGAATAAGCCCCATTTCAAAATACGGTGTACACATGAGATGGCGGAAGCTCGCAGGTTATTTCTAAGCTTTTGAGTTGCAAATATTTTTCTGTGGCTTTGGACGAAAGTGGTGCGACATCAAATTACTGTGTGGTTTCGTTCGTATGGTCAAAGGTAATCTAAAAACCTCTGAAGAACTCGTTGACCCACGTCAACTACGAACAATGACTACAGGAGAAGGTGCCTGAAGAGCTAAAACTTGGCCTTAAAGGAAAAACTTAAACAAAAGTTAGACAGCGTTTACTCTGATGGGGTCTCCTGCCATGGTCGGTAAAAACAAGTTGTGTATTGCACTATTGGAAACTTATTTGAATAGACCTTTTCTAAAATATCAGAACACTATTTACCAGGAACCGCTTTATGTCCAGAAACTGGAATTATCTTCTGTTCAAAAACTGGTGGTCAACAAAACACGGGCTCGTGCCCTCGGTTGCGAGAAATCCTGGGACATGTTAAAAAAAGACATTCTCTATCACGATGGTCTTTACTCTCAAGAGGAAAGAACTTCCTCACATCAGGCGACAAATGGCTTTGACATGTCGCATTCCTTAGTTGCATAACTCCACATCTAAACATGTTAAGATGATGAAAATTCGATCGCAAGGCAAATCTAATCATTTGCCAATACAGTTGTCTCATGTTACTACGTTCAAGGCAAAGCATGCCCTTTATGTGACAGATTTTTCTGAAAACTGGCAATCTCATTACCCTTGTATGCAGAACACATCAGCGGACCCTGAGTACGAAAAATATAAAATCAAAGTTTCCTTTTGTTTTTCGTTTTGGAAAAATCCTTTTGTTATATTTGTATCAACTCCTATGCAATAAAAGACTCCTGAAATATTATTGGCCTACAATACAACATTTGTACATCAAAACATGCCGAGATTATAACTATTATAACGAATTACCTAATTATCTGGGGTTTTGGAATTTTCGTGGTTTTTAATTACCTCTTCCTATTGTATTGAATATGCATATGAAATATAAGTAGTTCAATATTATAAATTTATTTTTAAAAATGGGGGTGTGGCTGGGGGGGAGGGGGCATCCAGGTTTATGGAATCACGAATTTGGCCCGCGAGCGAAAAAGGTTTGCGACTAAGGGAGTTATGAATATATAATTTCTAACATATCCATTAAGTCTTTGAAAAATCATCGGGGATTGAACCCGGGGGATCTCTGGAGTTAGAAGTCAGCATTGTATTACTACACCACTAGACTACGGACACGAAATGTAATCAAATCCAATTATAGAATAATCTCGTTTGCACCTGTCAGGAGCATACACATGCAAATAGAAAACACCACAAAAGTTGTCAAATGAAGAATTATGAATCGGGTCGCGTTAGATGCGAAACGCGAGGGGGTCGGCCTGACAGGGAACAACCGTGGATACAGGCGCAGTTAAGCTATGCCCTGATGAAGGGCCCAATACTAATATGCGCCGGGGTGGGGGGAGTATCGGAGGATAACACGCCGTGTTTTACGACACATGTGCGCTCCTCGTATTGAAGTGGTTTTTAATTTGAAAGACCATAAAGGCAGCCAGTGGCACTATCCCACCCTAAAAGGGTTGCTTATCAAACGTCAACCACAGTTCGGGAGATAAAATGTTGTGGGAAGGCCGGGCTGGGCAATTGGTTCAAGATGTTCAACCTCACAATTTGCCTATACATTCCAACCTCTCGGCTCACCTTCTTTTGTCAAACCAATTATTTGTTTATATATTGGTTTTTATTCAACTTGTGACTTTCGCCACAACCACCGAATGTGCTGTAAATATGATAAATTGACATCGGTTTCAGTGAAAGTTAGCATATTTATCGTTACTGGGGCAAGGGAACTTTGGAACGTAAGTCCAGTAAATGCTTCAATAGTGTTTATATGTTGCTTAAATGTTATATGCAGTATGAAGGCGTTCAGTGGCCAAGTTAGT